>CM076575.1:1683627119-1683949100 GCA_034641835.2 Pinus albicaulis | reverse complement strand
TGGGTTGGTCAAAATTTTAATTGAGCATCATTTATCTAAAACAAATGATACATGGGATGATTTCTTAATAAGAAATCATTTTGAAGAAGCAAAAGAACTATCACCTGAACCACAGCCCACAAAGAGAAGTAGGAAATGGAGGACTTCAAAAGGTAAAATTGACAAACCAGTTCAAGAAAGCAGTGAAGAAGTCATTTTGGAGAAGTTGACTCGAATCAAGAGCCAACTAAAGGAAAAGAAGATAATCAAGGAATATGTTATAGAGAAAGGAGAGGGGTCCTCTCAACTTAGGAGAAGCCACAGATTAAAAGGAAAACTGAAGAAAACATCAATCAAACAAACAGGGGTAATCAATATTGAAGATGAAGAAACATCCATGGAAGAGTATGATGATGAAGATTTTTATGAAGGCACCCCTGAGATTGATCCTGCTCAACAGAAAATCTATGATTATGTGGAAACTTTAGAGAGGACAGCTTCAGAAAGAGAAGAGAGAACCCCCAGTCCTCCACTGACTGAAATTGATATATTAAGGAGGGATAGGTATGAGTTGGAATTGTTGAATAGACACATCAAAAATGAGAATGAAATTCTCAAAGATCAAATCAAGCTCAAGACTGACATGAACTCAACCTTATCCCTGCATATAGACAAAGTGGAGAGAACCAATGAGAAGATGAAGACAAGGAACAGAAAGTTGATCAGAGCACTCACAAACCTCGGGTTCAAACTTGTGATCAGGAAACCCAGAAGGCCTTTAGCATGCAGACAAAGGAGAAGAGGGGGATTAGATGTCCTTGCAGAAGCTTCTGAAGTCATAGGATAATTTGCATGAGGACATGCAAAGAGACAGCAGTGGGGGTATGTTGAGCCTCAAAACTGTGCTTTCCTTCACCTCATTTCACCTCATTTTCCCTTGTCCATTTCTATCTTAGACCCAATTGATCAATAAATATAGTTAAAATTACTTCTAGAATGATTTACATGGCTGACTTGTTGAATTTTGTGATTTTTTCCATTGTTAAGCATTTTGACCGGAACTAGCTGCAGAATGCAGACATTCCGTAGCTAACCGGCGATTCTGCAGCTGCCTTCATGTTTGAGTATGTTCAATTGGCCTCTGAAGCATATGGGCATGATTGTGTAGTGCCTACATAGGTGTGTTGTGTGTCATGGGGAAGAAATAGTGCAGGTGCATATATGCACGTGTGAACATTGTGAAGGAAGAACTCCTACTAGAACATCTGATCCAGTGTATTTCTCCTTCATGACCACCTCAAAGACTCCCCAAGATGATTTGGATAAGAAGACATCATTCCTAAATTATTGTATTATTATGCCACATACTTTATAAACTCTTGAGTAGGCCGAGAGCTTAGTTAGAGATTTTGTGTTAGATTTGCTGCTAGATTTTGTGTAAACTCTGTGTTACGTCTTTGAAGACACAAAGCATTATGTTCAAACTATTGCATCGTTAATGGAGCAGACAAAATTATCTTGAAGGCGTGATTTAATTTGGAGTTGAATGCCGTCAAGTGGTAGAGGGCCCCTGCCCCTTGAATGGATTTCTTTTGCGTAAACTAGATAAGTTTTTCCTAGCTGTCTTTACGTTCTGCATATTGAATTAGTAGTTGTTTTGTTTTATATATTGTAGTCGTACTCATTCTAGTTCTTCCATAAGAAGACACTCTTCCAACAGACTAAAATGATGAATGTTTAAATGACTATGGTATTGTAGGATAGGAGTTAAATTTGTATTTGTTTTTAACTAGCTACTGTAGTCATATTCGTTCTAGTTCTTCCACAAGAAGACACTTTTCCAATAAATTAAAATGATGAATGTTTAATGACTATGGTACTGTAGGATAGGAGTTGTATTTGTTTTTAACTAAATACTGTAGTTATATTCATTCCAGTTCTTTCACAAGAAGACATTATTCCAACAGATCATAACAATGAATGATGAATAGCTATAGTATCATAGGAATTAGTTGTAGTTTTTAGTCTTCACTATCACAGTTGCACTTGTCCTAATCACTCTTCCACAAGAAGAAATTCTTCCAAGACATCCTTAAGAAGTTCAAGATATGACCGTGATGTGATAATTTAGTTTTTTTAATTGCTTTCAGTTCATTTTCTTTCAACTGCATACAAGTTCACAGTCAGAATTGTTCTACCTCTTCCACAAGAAGGAACTTTTCCAAAATACCACTAATGATGAACAAACAGATTGTGTAACTTCATAGAATAGTGCATGTTAGTTAGAACGCTCCGGAGTTTCATTTTGCATTTAATTCATGTCCAGCTACTTCGTTTCAAAGTTTGATGATGACTTATGATTTAACATTGTTCTAGTTTAGAAGCATCTTAAGCTCATGTTTAAATCAATTCATTGCACTTACATCTCATAGTCACATTGTCACCCTTTGCACAGTAAATCACTTTAGTTGATAGGACTCCTAAGACAACCCTCATTATTTAAAAATATCTTTTTGTTCTGAAAACCACCAGTGATCCATAACCTTAGGAACAGAAGATAACATCATTACAAGGTCTGAAATATCTCTGCAAATTCCTCACCATAAACAGAGCTCTTCCTCAACAGAACCACCTTGAAAAGAAACCAATAACTCTTTGAGTATAGGCTCTGTGACATTCAATTAAAATTGCAGAATAGAACTAGGAATTAGTCATGGAATAGATGAGCTTAGAATAGAATGTTGCATCATGATTAGTGTCTAACTATCTAGTTAGAAAACTTGCATATTTAGAGATCATTTCTCAAAGTCTAGTTTGTGTCATTTGTTTAAGAAGTCATCATTAAGCTCTTGTTTCTATTCAGTCATAGTTTAGATGTTGCTTCAGTGTTTTTGATTACATTTGCCATTCCATACATTAGGCTCAAATGTGTTCTTGACCACCAATTTCTTTTCATTAGTTTTCTAGACATTTCCATTGTAAACATAAAACTTCAAAAGACCAAAAACATCATAAATCAACATAAAAGACCAAAACATCACAAAACACTACACACAACGCACTAGGAAACAAGCACCTAGGTACATATGGTACATTTCACTTCAGCAGTTTACAAATCCTGGTTGACAATTAAATGAACTCAGTTTAGGAGACTAGATTGAGACACAACAGGCTTTCCTACGACGGGTCACTTTCTATCGATGATAGCTCATCATCTAGAAAGTTGATCTAGAATCCTATCAGTACCTTGGGATCCGCATACCCTAATGGCAGGTTTCTCGCCTTCGAAGATAGGTTGCATCACTGACCTTCAATCGAATGATTCTATGAAATGTTCAACTTCAGATCACAAATTCACATTTCATAGATTGTACTAAGTACTTTGAGAACCATTGTCATTATTGGTGGTTTCTCTCACACTTGTTAATAGTTCACATCATTGACTGCTAATCAAGTGGTTTCTACCATGTTCGACTTCGACACAGTCAATCGAATGGGTAGAATCGTACAAGTTCTGGTAGCGGAAATCAAGACCCTGGATCTAGTTTCCACCATCCAGGCTATGAGGAGTTTTATTATTCATTATGCAGTAGACTACTTATAATATATGGATGCGTCCATGTTGTGTCTACTACCTCATGTAATTTTAAAATCATTTTTGTATTAGAATGTTAGGTCCCTGTATTACTAGTATAGTCCCTTATTGTTGTTAGTGTAACCCCCTTATTGTTATTATTGTACCCTTGTAACCCCCATTTTATTATTATTGTGCCTTTAAATTA
Organism: Pinus albicaulis; assembly: GCA_034641835.2. NCBI lineage: Eukaryota > Viridiplantae > Streptophyta > Pinopsida > Pinales > Pinaceae > Pinus > Pinus albicaulis. The sequence continues at coordinate 1,683,945,339 of CM076575.1, read as the reverse complement.
TTATTTTTAGGTCGGCTAGGATTACATTGTGGCCCACTAGGATTACATTATGGCCCCATGGACTCCTATATATAGAAAGGAGGTTTTGTAAATTGGATCATCCAAGAATTTTTCATTTATGTAATGTATTGGAGGTTTCCCCCTCGAAGTGGCTTATTTCTAAGGTGTTCATATCTCTTTTCTTCTATTTTTTGAGTTGCTTACACAACATTTGGTATCAGAGCTTTGGATTCTAGGGTTCCGCTGGTCCAAATAGGTCATCGTGGAATTTTCGCTATAACTTTTTTTCTACGAAGTTTCAAAAGATGAAAATTTTAGGGTACAAAGCTGTAATCCTGAGGAAGATTTCCTAAAAATTTCAAAGCTTGGTTCGAATTTTTTTTGGAGATATCATCTGTGGAAGTTAGGTCTTTTTTCAAGCTCCTAAACAGGTCATCGTGGAATTTGCGCTATAAATTTTTTTATGCGAAGGTTTAGAATATGAAATTCATATTATGCGAAGCTAAAATCCTGAGGAAATTCGTAAAATAATTTCAGATCTTGGTTCGTAATATTTTTGGAGATATGATCTGTGGAAGGTAGTGCTTTTTCAGGCTCCTGAATTTCATCTCAAAGAGGTGATCATGGGAAAATTTCAATAACTCTCGCTCTAGGGATCGGCTTGGAGTTCTGTAAAAATTGATCGCAAGTAAACAGACTGTAGTTTCTTGGCTATCAATTTTAGAGACCAAGGACAAAACAGTGACATGTGGCAAGTCGTACAAGTTCGCTCTACTGAACCAGTCTAGAATTAGGTCATTGTGGGAGATTGGACACAACTTTGTCTTGGAGAATCAAAATCAGGTCAGACCTATGGCATTTCAAAGAAGCTTCAGAGGGCTACTACAGGGCTGAATTTCAAATATCGAATATTTTCAATTACAGAGATAATTCAATTTCAATATCGAGATTCTCAAAAGCAAGTAAAAGGTGTGTACTTTTTTTTTCCGAATTGCATAAGTCTTGTTTGAAGAATCAAGTTGAATTGATTCCAAGGGCATATTATAGAATAGATATCAGTATTGGATTCTCAAATGGCCCCTAAAAAAATTCAACACCCATTAAGCCTTTCGAAGGCTCTACTATGAATCGTGAAGGCGAAGAATGGCAACATGACATATCAAAATTACAAGGGCAAATGCGACTAGTTTTCCTCGCAAAAGAAGCAGCAAATGAAATGGAAGTTTTGTGAAAGGCATGGAAGTGAAGATGGATGGTTTAGAAAGAAGAAAGACATCAGAGCTAAAGATGAATTAGCATAGAGAGTAGACATGGAGAAGTAAGATGGATGACATGAAAAGACAACATGGAAAGCATGAAGAATGATCTAAAGCATACATGGAAGGCTTGATGACAAGCTTAAAACAAGAAATGATTCCTAATGGCGGAAATATAGTAGAAGAACCTCATGATGAGAACAAAATAAATGTTAATCGTGATTTCATAAACTCTAATGTTGGTTGGAAGAACCACCATATTCCAAAAATGGATATGAGGAAGTTTGATGGAAAGGATCCTGTAACATGGATACTATAGATGGAGCAATATTTTGATCTCCATAACGTGCAAAACACACAAAAGGTACACATTGCAACTTTACATTTAGAACAAAATACATTTGTATGGTATCGACGGCTTTGCTCCCGTAAAACAATTCTCACTTGGTCAATTTTTACGGAGGAAATGATAGCACATTATGATGATACAAAGAGCAACACCTTCTTTAGCCAATTTATAAATCTCAAACAAAAGGGTTTAGTGTGGCAGCACATTGAGGACTTCCAAAAATTGAATATAAGGGTAACTGATATTCCAGAGGAACACAGGATTGATCTCTTCATAGGCACTTTGGGGATGAAGAGTACAATGGTTACAATCTTTGGGGATGGTAGCTTTTAATTTTCAAGAAATTTTCTTGAAATTTTTTTCATAAGGAAAGGAAGTCGAATTACGAGGTATTGTGGGGAAGCCAGGAAAGATAATAAGCTCTAATGTCATGACAAAGCTTCTAAAGAAAGAACAATGAGGCGTAATTGCACAATTATGCTCACTAGAAGTTCCAACATCAAAATCATCTATTTCTGCAGATCTCCAACAAGTCTTGGACAATCATTCCAAGGTGTTTAAAACTCCCAAAGGACTCCCACCTATTCGTGATCATGATCATGCTATTCATTTGATTCCAGGAAGTGTTCCTCCAAACATCAGGCCTTATAGATATCCTTACTTCCAAAAGAGCGAAATTGAACGTATGATTGCAGAAATGTTAGAGGCGGGTATAATTCAACACAGTCAAAGTTCTTTCTCTGCTCCTGTAGTATTGGTACACAAGAAGGATGGATCATGGCGAATGTGTCCGGATTATAGGGAGCTCAATAAGCTCACCATTAAAGACAAATTTCCCATTCCTGTGATTGATGAATTATTGGATGAATTACATGCAGCAATTTATTTTACCAAGTTGGATCTTCATTCAGGATATCATCAAATTAGAATGAAGACTGAAGATATTCCAAAAACAGCATTTCGAACTCATGAGGGTCATTATGAATTTTTGGTCATGCCTTTTGGCCTTACCAATGCACCTTCTACATTTCAAGGTTGATGAATTCCATTTTCAAACCCTTCCTTAGAAAATTTGTGCTAGTATTTTTTGATGATATACTAATCTACAGCAGGTCTTGGAAGGATCATGTTGAACATGTTGACAGGGTGCTCAAACTATTGCGGGAGAAACAATTATATGCAAAAACATCCAAATGTTTCTTTGGAGTACAAGAGGTGGAATATTTGGGTCATATTGTATCTCACGAGGGTGTTAAGGTAGACCCTAACAAAATTAAAGCCATTAAGGAATGGAAAGTCCCCACAACCATAAATCAGTTGCGAGGATTTCTCGGGTTAACGGGGTATTATCGCAAGTTTGTTAAGAATTATGGGAGAATAGCAGCACCTCTAACAACATTATTGAAGAAAGATGCATTTTCATGGACTCCTGAAGCAACTAAGGCCTTTGAACGTCTTAAAGAGGCAATGTGCCTAGCACCAATCTTAGCTACACCAGACTTCACAAAACCCTTTATTGTGGAATGTGATGCCTCAGGAAATGGAATTGGTGCAGTTTTAATGCAGGAAGGAAGACCTATTGCTTTTGAAAGTCGTCCAATCAAAGGAAAGTATTTACAGAAACCTATTTATGAGAAGAAAATGTTAGCAATACTACATGCACTAAAGAAATGGCGAACTTACCTAATGGGAGGACACTTCAAGGTAAAAACTGATCATGATAGTCTTAAACACTTTTTGGAACAAAGACTATCTTCAGAAGAGCAGCAAAAATGGGTCACAAAGATGTTGGGTTATGACTTTGAAATAATCTACAAAAAGGAAAGCTTAATGTTGTTGCAGATGCACTCTCAAGAAAGAATGAAGAGGTGGAAGCATTGCTTTGTGCCATTTCTATTATCCAACCAGATTGGATAACCAAAGCAAGAGATGAATGGAAGAAGGAAAAAGATGTATGGACACTCATTCAAAAGTTGCAGCAAGATCCTAATACATATGATACATTTAGTTGGAAAAATGATTCCTTATGGTACAAAGATCGCTTATATCTTTGTAAGAATTCCCAACTAAAACAAAAGATTCTTCTGGAATTGCACACTTCTCCTTTAGGAGGACACTCAGGATTTTTAAAAACTTACCACAGGGTGAAGAAGAATTTTTTTGGGATGGCCTTAAATCTGATATTCGAAAGTTTGTGGCGGAATGTTTGGTTTGCCAGCAGAATAAAGTGGAAACAATTAAGACCCCAGGACTTCTACAACCTTTATCCATTCCAAGTCAACGTTGGGAGGAGATTTCAATGGATTTTATCACAGGTTTACCTAAGTCCGAAGGAAGAGTGTCATCATGGTGGTAGTTGATAGACTTACCAAGTATGCACACTTTTGTGCATTATCTCATCCATTTAAAGCAAGTACAGTTGCTACTACATTTATGGACAGAATTCAAAAGCTACATGGAAGCCCAAGGGTTATTGTGAGCGACAGAGATCCCATTTTTACTGGAAATTTTGGACGGAGTTATTTTCTTGTTTGGGTACTCAATTAGCTCATAGCTCATCTTATCATCCTCAATCTGATGGTCAAGCTGAGATAGTAAATAAATGTTTGGAAGGATATCTTCGTTGTTTTGTATCTGATAAACAAACACAATGGGTCAAGTGGTTACCTCTCGCTGAATGGTGGTATAACACTTCCTTCCATACTGCAGCAAAAATGACCCCATTTATGGCACTTTATGGATATCATCCACCATCCATCACATCATCTTTAAAGGAAAATTCGAAGGTTCAAGCAGTGGAAGATCACATCGAGCATCAGCAAGAAGTTCTCCAACTCTTAAAGGATAACCTGAATTTGGCACAAAATCGAATGAAACAACAGGCAGATCAACATCGCAGCGAGAGAAGTTTTCATGTAGGAGATTGGGTATTTTTACGGCTACAACCATACAAACAAATGTCCCTCAAGCAAGCTAAGAAGGATAATAAATTATCGCCAAAGTACTATGGTCCTCACAAGGTGTTGCAAAAGATTGGTACTATGGCATACAAATTGGAGCTTCCTACTTCTTCGCAAGTGCATCCAGTTTTCCATGTTTCATGCTTAAAGAAGGTTATAGGTGAAAATCTTCCAGTTCAAACAATATTGCCAGAACTTGATGAGGAAGGAAAAATCATATTGGAACCGGAAGAGGTCACGGAAACAAGAACTTGACAACTACGGAATCGATCAATTTCATAATATCTCATCAAGTGGAAGAACTTACCCACTGAAGATTCTACATGGGAGGATGAGAATTTTATACAAAAGCACCCAGAGCTACTCAAGCGTTGAGGACAACACTTTTTTTGAAGGAGAGGGGCATGTTAGGTCCCTATATTGCTAGTATAGTCCCTTATTGTTGTTAGTGTAACCCCCTTATTGTTATTATTGTACCCTTGTAACCCCCATTTTGTTATTATTGTGCCCTTAAATTATTATTGTTAGGTCGGCTAGGATTACATTCTGGCCCACTAGGATTACATTATGGCCCCATGGACTCCTATATATAGAAAGGAGGTTTTGTAAATTGAATCATCCAAGAATTGTTCATTTATGTAATGTATTGGAGGTTGCCCCCTCGAAGTGGCTTATTTCTAAGGTGTTCATATCTCTTTTCTTCTATTTTTGGAGCTAGTTACACAACATAGAACATGTATTTAGTTTTGATCTAAGTATGGGAATGCCTACCTCAGAGATGATATATATATATATATATGCTTGCATTGAAATTTTTTTGCAGGGTTTCAACCGGTGTGCCTGCAGCCTGATCCTCGAAATGATAAAGCACTTCACTTTTCAGAACTCTTTAGACTTCACACTTTAGGGGGAAATCTGTTACACTAAAATTAGTCACCATGACATTGCGCTATCTATATGGGTTCATCATTACATATTTATTTCTCCCTTAGAGGTCCAAAATCATAAAGTTCCTAAATCAAGTCTTGGAATTGGGAAAAAGCTCTTAAAAAGCCTAAAAAGCCTAACTTTGCACTTTTCCTAGTCATTTCTTGCGGTACCGTGGTTTATTTCTATAAAACCTATGGCACATCCTACATGTTCTTCTCTTTAAAACTGTGGACTGTCGTAAAAGGTAAAATAAAGAGAAAATTAAGTTCTAGAAGCCCAGTTGGTCGAATATTCTCCCAGCTGGGGCCTTCTAGAAGCGCTATTTGGTCGAGCTTCACCCCTTCCATTCATGAAACTTTATCCCTTCATAAATGGAACAATCCCTTGTTTTTTGGAGCTGAAATCACATAATGAGAGGGATTTATCCCTTCCTTTTTAGAGCTGAAACTACCTCCCTTTTGCTATAAATTGAGACCAAGTTTCAGTCTCAAGGGGAGTTAGTACTTACTTGGTAGAAGATAATTGCTGAATAAATTATACTCTCCATTTAGCATCATTGGCATGAGAGAGATTACATACTCATAGCCATAGTCTTATGCTGATTAAGAGAGTTGGAGTCTTGTCAAACTGAGGAAAATGGTTGTTCAAGACCCCGGAAGAACCTGTACAAACATCAAGGCATTAAGGTTGTAAGGTTTCTTCTTTTATTCAAAGTTAATACAAATGGATTCTATTTTCTCATTGAGTTGTTCATCTATCTTTTGAATAATTTAATTCTTGGATTCCTTGATCACTAAGATAGATTATTTCTTTTGAATCATCATATCTTGCAGATGCTTTTGATCTTGTTTTCTTGTCTTTGATTGCAGATCTTATACGTTGGATCAATATCTTTTGGAATGACTAGATTGAAGACCAAGTAAAGAGTTTGACTTCAAGTAGGAGCATCTCTCCATAGTTAATTAGTAATTCTTAAGCAAAATAGTCTAGAGAAAATGGTCTGCATTTTTCTATTTGTTTCTAGATATCCTTAGGATACTAGGGAGATCGCCCTTGTCTGCAAGAGGGATTTGTTCGTCTAAAAATAGGATTATGTATAGAATTTGTAAGATTAGTCTTGATTTATTTAGGCTCATTAAGTTGAATTTTATCAACATAAGTTTTAGAAGAAGGATGTTGACCAAGATAAGAAATGTAAGGAGAATTTGAATTCCCAAATTTTAAAAGGAAAGGAATCAAATGCAGGTTTTCTATCTTTTCTCAAATATAGTATACATTGAAAAACCTTCTTGACATTCTCAGGAAAAGAGAAGAAATAATTTATGACAGAACATGATGTCTTGGATGAAATTCCAAGTTGAATGCCTCATCTTCCTATATTTTCCTTTCATGTTTCTGTTGGTAAGGTTCATCCTCCAATAGAGTCTTTAAATTTAATTTGAAACCAGTTTGGAGTTGGAAGATGAATGATTTTAGATTTCCTGTGTCTGATCATTGTCCACCATCAGCAAATCAGATCCGATCCCTGTCATTCACACCCAGGGAAAATGTGACCTTTCTCTCCTTGACAACGGCGCCAAAATGTTAACACTCCTTAGTTTCTCAAGGCTAAGAAAGGAAACCAAAGAGGTAACCATAGAGTCCAAAAAAACTTTTGACTTGGTATCTAGCCCTACCAAATCAAAGAGGGATCTCTCAAAATCAACCTCACATATAATGGAAGTGACTGGAGAGTATTAAGTTTTTAGGCTATTTATAAGCTCAGTAGGGTTTTATTTAGGGTTTTCTTGATAAAGAAGCACCAGGTTTAGGAACTAGACCAGGTATTCCAAAAGATCAGTTGAAGATATAGAATGAGGCAAGGTACGTGTAATCTATGACACAAATTGATCTATCATTGTAATGTGCTGAGGAGGAAATCATATATAAGGAATTAAGTTAGCATAATGAATTCACTTGTTTAAAGGATGAAAACACTAATGTGGTAATCTCAAACAAAAAATAGCATATGAAGAATTGTATTTTGTTTAAAACTTAAGAGATAATGATGAGAAGACATGTAGATGCTGCTAGAAACATATGATAATCAAATTCATAATAAATATTGAGGAAAACAAGTGTCACTAACCATAGCACATGAATCCCATAAAAATTGTTGCAAGTGCATGTATTATGTTTGTCAAAATCAAGTACACAAGATCCAAAAATATGAGCTTCAAGTATCAAACCCTTCTCTTTGACTTATCTCTCAGTACATATAGATTAATAACAAAATTTCCCTTCTAAGGGGTCGAATCTTTCTTCATAGGAACTAATTCATGAACATATCCTATCCATTGCCAAATCCTAGGGGAGTTAAAACTAACTTTCCCCTTTTTTAGCTAATTGATACTATCTCTAAAAGAGTATCCAATTTTCAACTTAACCATAGGATATGTACATTTACAATGCCTAAAAAACATCTAATCTACCATTTAAATTTACCTTATTTCACTTTTAACTCTTTAGATGTATTAAAATCATTGCTCACACATAAACGCAGCAAATAACCTAGAAACACAACAACTCCTCAGCAAAAGCGTAGAAAATGTTTAGGTTAATATTTTGATGACTTGGAAGAGATTTTAAGATTTTCTGAAGACTTGTGAAGAAATTTGGAGATTTCCACTATACCCTGGAGCCATTAAACCATCCAAAAACATGATTTTACCCTACTCAAAACTAACTTCAAAACTAAGTGTCTAGAAATGTAGCAACAAGCTTGAAAAGTGGGCAGCAAGGTGTAAATAATGCCTTGTTTTATCATTCCTCAAGAATCCTCAATTATTTTCTGGTATCCTTATGCCTTAATCTATTAAACCATGATTGAAATACTTTATTATGATGCTCTGATAAAAATCTCAGAAACTAGTTCTTGTGTTTCTGTACATTAAAATTTCTTCACTTTTGTAAATAATAGGGACTCAAAGATGAGCTGATATCTATTTAACCATAATACTATTTAGAAACTTGGGAGAGGTTTTTGTATATAAGTTTTTTTTTTTCGAAAAACCTCTCTTAGGTTTTTGAAATTCATTCTCGTATTCTCGCCATTCGTACCACAAAACAATTACTACAACAGGCAAGAAAAATAGGAGAATTTCATTTTCTGAAATAGGCCTCCAAGAAAGTTGAATATCTCCCAATGTATGATACCTTTGTAGAAAATAAAGGAGTTTATTTTGATTGGGTGTGTCCTTAACAAAAACTTCCTTTGGTTTTCTAAAATTCATCTTCATTTGGTCATAAACCTCTTTTGAAAATTATGACAAAAAACAGAGTCAAAAGCGCAACGAATTTGGGAGGGAAATGAGAGGGAGGGGGTGTAGGAAAAATTATAAGAAAATTATGGGGGGTAGGAATAGATTTTAGGAAGATTATGGTGGTTTATTTTCTCGAAATGAGTAAGAAATAAGGTGTGAAAAAGGAAAAACTTAGACTTAGGCTAGAAACATAGCAACAAGCTAGGTTTCTGAGGAAAATGGTGAAATGAAAGGATTTCAGTAAGGGGAATGGTGGGTAATTTTTAAGGAAGGGTAATAGAGGATGTGTAAGCATGAAACCAAGTACTTTGATTCCTGAATGAAGCTATGAACCATGGAAAATGGAAAATTCAAGAAAACCCTAGTAGTAGTTTTTCACTTGATCTCTGAGGAAAGAAGATGCAAGTATGTTTGATAGGGTTTGACTGACCTTGATATGATTATTTCTAAAATAATTTGAAACTAAAATGGCACCTAGATACTGACTCAAGACCTTTTTCCATGTGACTTGGAAAATTTTTCTAGAATAGACCAAAATTTGACTTTTGACCTTGATGACTTGGAAGATTGACAACTCTTGATTACTATGGAACATATGACTCTAAAATTGGCTTGAATGGGGATGGAAAATCCTTTAGAAAGTGTCAAGAACACCTTAGACCAGGTCACCTTTTTCATTCAGAAATGTAGTCACTATAGATCCAATATTCAAACTAACTCAAATTAAAATGAAAACCGAAATGTACCATCAACTGCAAACTCTACTGGAAACTGACACTGAAAAAGATGCTCAAAATTTTGAGCTTATTCATCACACCTTACCTACTCTAATTGATCCATAAATAACCTGATCAAGTGAAGTGAAACACCCAATGAAACCATAGATGCATTTTATCCACTGATTGAGTTCTTTGCATATGATTTTTTATGAGAAAAATAGAACTTTTGCATGATGACAGCTCCAATAAAAACTTGGAATCAAATCCAAATTTGCTAGGATTGAAAATTTTGGGTCCCCTTGTTGGATCCAAAAATGGTAAAAAGGGATCTTCAAACGAATGTGCATTGAGGTTTAACTCATCCAATAGATTGTAATCCTAATAGATTGTAATCCTGCTTTGGGTAGTCTTCATACCATGAATATAAAACTATTATAACCTGTTGTGGATTGGTTATGATGAAACTGCATGATCTTGTATAAAATCTTCATGTTCCACACTTTCAGCTGAATTTCCAAAATAAATGTTGCTTGGTAACTATGATTGTGGAGGTTCTATATTACAAACAAAATTCTCAACAACTTCAGGAGAAGCTTTCGAACTCTTTTCAACTTGCTTATTTGCTTCCTTGGAAACCTTAATTTTTTCTCTTATTTTCTTGAATGGAGAGAAACACAAAGGTAATGAGTGATAATCAGGAAGTTCAATGTATTTTTCATGCTCAATATCAAAACTGAAAAACTGTTGATTTCTAATCTCGGGAAATTTTTCTCTTAGTAATTGAAATGAAGTAAAACCTAAAGGCAAAGACCTTTAACCAGCTTTAAAATTTTCTGCATTTTCTTCATTGCTGTCATCATTGATATGCATAGATTGAGTGCTAAATTTGAGTTTTTGTAATTGAACTTCCTCCTCTGAAAAACATGTCGTTGATTGCCTTAAATAGCCAGCCTCGATTTTGACAACATAGTCATCACCATACTTGGGTAAATAATCAATATAAGTAATGTCATTAAGAATAAATATTGGATCAGTTGATTTCTTCTCGATAGGTTGATATACAAATCCATTTTCTTGAATTTCCATAAATGAATACATAAAAAAATCAATTTTTGATCTATGGTAACTGGGATTACCAGGAAAATGGTTAGGGTCGACAACCTCTTCTTCTTCTGCACTAAGTGGGACATGGTGTTTTTAAACAGAAAATTCAACTCCCATAGTGATATTTTGCATAATTTATTCCATTTTGCTTACCAAAATGTCAAGTTTCACTTTGGAATATGTCAGGTGCTCCTTCTCTAAGTTATCCCTCTCTTTTGCCTTCAAATTTGACCTTTTGACCAACAGATTAGCTTCCATGGCTATTGCATTGTCTTATATTTCTTCCAGTGTTGTAGTGTTCTTTTCTCTCACTTGAAATTCCATTTATGGATCAAAAGAATCTGAGTAGTGTAAGAGAGCTAAACCGAGAGGCAGTTTTATATCAGTAGACATCGAATGGTATACTAGATTGAACCTAGCTGAAAAGTGTTGCACTGTTTCTCTTGGCTATCTTTTCAAATGATTATATTCTTCTAAAATTAGAAAAGGATTCCTCTTTATCGCCCAGTTATCAAGGAATACTTTCACAAACTGATGGAACTTGAAAATGCTTTTGGCTAACAAGTTTTTGAACCATTTCTTGGCTTTGCCTTGCAAAGATAGAGTAAAAATCTTGATACTGACATCATCTTCTTCAACCTCAAAAGGAAGGTTAAAATCATTTCCTGGGGCTTGAGAAAGGAAACCAAAGAGGTAACCACATACCAACTTTTGACTTGGTATATAGCCCTACAAAATCAGAGAGGGCTCTCTCAAAATAAACCTCACATCCAATGGAACTGACTGGAGAGTATTGGGGTTTTAGGTTAGTTATCAACTCAGTAGGGTTTTGTTTAGGGTTTGCTTGATAAAGAAGCACCAGGTTTACGAACTAGGCCAGGTATTCCAAAAGATCATTTGTAAACATAGAATGAGGCAAGGTAGGTGTAATCAGTGACAAAATTTGATCTATCATTGTAGTGTAGTGAGGAGGAAATCATATAGAAGGAATTAAGTGAGCATAATGAATTCACTTGTTTAGAGGATGAAAACACTTATGTGACAATCTCAAACAAAAAAGAGCATATGAAGCAATGTATTATGTTAAAAAATTAAGAGATAATCATGAGAATACATGTATATGGCTGCTAGAAACATATGATAATCTAATGCATAATCAATAATGAGGAAAAAAAGTGTCACTAACTACAACACATGAATCCCATAAAAATAGTTGCAACTACCTGTATTATTTCTATCAAAATCAAGTACACAAGGTCCAAAAGTATGAGCTTCAAGTATCCAACCCTTCTCTTTGATTTATCTCTCATTACATATAGATGAACTACAACATTTCCCCTCTAAGGGGTCGAATCGTGTTTCATAGGAACTAATTCATGAACTTATCCTATCCATTGCCAAATCCTAGGGGAGTTAAAACTAACTTTCCCCTTTTATAGCTAAAGGATCCTATCTCTAAAAGAGTATCCAATGTTCAACTTAACCATAGGATATTTACATTTACAATGCCTTCAAAACATCTAATCTACCATTTACATTTACCTTATTTCGATTTTAACTCTTTACATGTAGTAAAAACATTGCTCACACATAAAAAAAACAAATAACCCAGAAACATAGAAACTCCTTAGCAGAAGCGCAGCAAATGTTTAGGTTGATATTTTGATGAACTGAAAGAGGTTTTAAGCTTTGCTGAAGAATTGTGAAGAAATTTGGAGATTTCCACTATACCTAGAGCCATTAAACCATCCAAAAACATCATTTTATCCTTCTCAAAAATGACTTCAAAACTAAGTGTCCATAAACAAAACAACAAGCATGAAAAGTGGACAACAAGGTGTAAAAAAGGCCATGTTTATCATTTCCTGCAAATTTATCATTCATCAAGCATCCTCAACTAGTATTTTGGTATCCTTATGCCTTAATATATCCAACCATGCTTGAAATTATTTATTCTGGCCCTCTAAGAAAAAGTGCAACAACTAGTTGTTGTGTTTGTATACATTGAAATTTCTGCACTTTTGTAAGACATAGGGGTCAAATATGAAATGATATTTCTTTAACCATAATACGTTTTACAAAAATGGGAGAGATTTTTATATATAAGACTGTTGTGGAGAAAAACCTCTCTCGGTGTTTTGAAATTCATTTTCATATTCTTAGAATCTGTTCCACAAAAGAATGACTAAACCAGGCAAGAAAAATTGGAGAATTTGATTTTCTAAAATAGGCCTACAAGAAAGTTGAATATCTCTCAATATATGACACCTGTGTAGAAACCGAATGAGGTTATTGTGATTGGGTCTGTCCTTAACAAAAATCTCCTTTTTTCTAAAATTCATCTTAATTTGGTCAGAAACCTCTTTTGAAAATGATAATAAAAAACAGAGTCAAAAGCACGACGAATTTTGGAGGGAAACGAGAGGGAAGGGGGGTAGGAAAAATTCTAAGAAAATTATGGGGGGTAGGGATAGATGTTAGGAAAATAATGGTGGTGTATTTTCTTGAAATGAGTGAGAAAGAAGGGGTGAAAAAGGAAAAACACACACTTAGGCAAGAAACGCAGCAACAAGCTAGGTTTTTTAGGAAAATGGTGAAATGAAAGGATTTTAGTAATGGGAATGGTGGGGAATTTTTAACAAAGTTTAATGGAAAATGTGTAAGTATGAAACCAATGCCTTTGACTCCTGAATGAAGCTATGAGCCATGGAAAAGGGAAAAGGCATCAAAAACCCTAGCAGTAGGTTTTCACTTGATCTCTAAGGAAAGAAGATGCAAGTATGTTTGATAGGGTTTGATTGACCATGATATGTTGATTTCTAAAACAATTTGAAACTGCAATGGCACCTAGATACTGACTCAAGAAATTTTTCCAAGTGACTTAGAAAATTTTTCTAGAATAGAACAAAATTTGACTTTTGACCTTGACGACTTGGAAGATTGAAAACTCTTTATTACTATGGAACATATGACTATAATTGGATCCAATGGTGATGGAAGCTCCTTTAGGAGGTGTTAAGAACATCTTAGACCAGGTCACCTTGTTCATTGGGAAATGGAGTCACTGCAGGTACAATCTTCAAACTAACTCAAATTAAACTAAAAAATGAATTGTACCATCAACTGCAAACTCCACTGGAAACTGACACTGAAAATCATTCTCATAATGTTGAGCTTATTCATCACACCTTAAATACTCTAATTGGTCCATAAATCACTTGATAAAGTGAAGTGAAACATTGAATGCAACCATACAAGAATTTTATCCATTGATTGAGTTCTTTGCATATGCTTGTTTATGAGAAAAATAGAAATTCTGCATGATGACAACTCCAATAAAAAATTGCAAACAAATCCAAATTTGGTAGGATTGAATAATTTGGGTCCCCTTGTTGGCTCCAAAAATGGTGCAAAAGGATCTTCAAATGAATGTGAACTGAGGTTTAGCTCATCCAACAGATGGTAATTCTGCTCTGGTTAATCTTCATACCATGAATATAAAATTTCATCTTCATCCTTACTCTCTTGATATGACTGCAAATTTCCATATGAGAATTGTAATGAGACTCCCATTGAACAAGACAATGAAGTTGGATGCCAAAATAAATCATTATCAACCCTATCTTCAAACTCACTGCTAGGTAAAGGATGATAATTTTAAATAGAAAGATCATCGACATAATTTCCTACTGGATCATTGTGAACATGAGAATTTTGTTGCAACCTGTTGTGGATTGGCTCTGATGAAATTGCATGATCTTGTATAAACTCTTCATGTTCCACACTTTCAGCTTCATTTTCAAACTAAATTTTTCTTGGTAACTATGTTTGTGGAGGTTCTATATTACAAACAACATTCTCAACAACATCAAGAGAAGGTTGCCAACTGTTTTCAACTTGCTTATTTTCTTCCTTGGAAACCTTATAGTTTTCTCTTATTTTTTTTAATGAAGAGAAACACAAACATTATGAGTCCCAATCAAGAATTTCATTGTATTTTTCATGCTTAATATCAAAACTGAAAAACTGTTGATTTCTAATCTTAGGAAATTTTTCTCTCAGTAATTTAAATGAAGTAAAACATAAAGGCAAAGACATTTCACCTGCTTTAAAATTTTCTGCATTTTCTTCATGGTTGTCATGATTGATATGCATAGGCTTAGTGCTATATTTGAGTTGTTGTAATTGAAATTCCTCCTACCAAATGCATGCCACTAATTTCTTTGAAGAGTCAGCCTCGATTTTGACAACATAGTCATCATCATACTGATCATACTTGGGTAAATCATCAATATAAGTAATGTCATCAAGCATACATATTGGATCAATGGATTTCTTCTCCATAGGTTGATCTACAAATCGATTTTCATGAATGTCCATAAATGAATACATAAAACAATCATTTTTTGATCTATGGTAACTGGGATTAGAAGGAAAATGGTTAGGGCCAGCAACCTCTTCTTCTTCTGCAATAAGAGGGGCATGGTGTTTTTTAAGAGAAATTTCATCTTTCATGGTGATATTTTGCATCATTTCATCCATCTTGCTTACCAAAATGTCAAGTTTCACTTTTGAAGATGTCAGGTGCTCCTTCTCTATGTTATCCCTCTCTCTTGCCTTCAACTTTGACCTTTTGACCAGCAAATTAGCTTCCACAGCTATTGCACTGTCTTGCATTTCTTCGAGTGTTTTAGTGTTCCTTTCTCTCAATTGAAATGCCATTTCCAGATCAAAGGCATCCAGGTAGTGCAAGAGATCTAAACCGAGAGGCAGTTTTATATTAGCAGACATCGAATGGTATACTAGATTGAACTTAGCTAAAAAAAAATTGCACTGTTTTTCCTAATTCTTTTTTCAAATGATTATATTTTTCTAAAATTAGAAAAGGATTTCTCATGATTTCCCATTTATTAAGGAATACTTTCACAAACTGATGGAAATCAAAAATTCGTACAGGTGGCAAGTTTTTGAATCATTTCTTCGCTTCCCCTTATAAAGATAGAGAAAAAATCTTGATACTGACATTATCTTCTTCAAACTCAAAAAGGTCAAGAAATTTTTCAAAACTCTGAATGTGTTTTTCAGCAGTGATGTTACCATATTCTCCATCAAACCTGGAAAGATAGTTGTAATAATTTCTAAGGAAATCATGGAGTATAGGAGGTAAGATGAGTGGCTTGTATCTATCTAGAATTTTACAAGGCATAGGAGTATGTACAGAAGTTCTAAGATTAGTCTTGATCTCTTGAGGCTCATCAAGTTGAATTTGATCAACATAAGTTTCGGAAGAAGGATCTTGACAAATATAAAAAACATAAGGAGAATTTGAATTCCCAAATTTTCAAAGGAAATGAATCAAATGGAGGTTTGTGATCTTTTCTAAAATACAATATACATTGGAAAACCTTCTTGACATTCTCAGAAAAATAGAAGAAATAATTAATGAAAAATAACATGATGTCTTGGATGAAATTCCAAGTTGAATACCTCATATTCCAATACTTTCCTTTCATTTTATGTTGGTTTGGTTAATCCTCTAGTGAAGTCTTTGAATTTAATTTGAAACCGTTTTGGAGTCAATAGGTGAATGATTTTAGCTTTCCTGTGTCTGATCACTGTCCACCATCAGCAAATCAGATATGATCCTTGTCATTCACACCCAAGTAAAATGTGACCTTTCGCTCCCCAGAAACGGTGCCAAAATGTTAGCACTCCTTAGTTTCCCAAGGATGAGAAAGGAAACAAAAGAGGTAAACATAGACCAAATTTTCACTTGGCATATAGCCCTACCAAATCAGAGAGGGCTCTCTTAAAATTAACCTCACATCTAATGGAAGTGACTAGAGATTATTATGGTTTTAGGATAGTCGTCAACTTAGTAGGGTTTTGTTTAGGGTTTGTTGGATAAAGAAGCACCAGGTTTAGGAACTAGGCTAGGTATTCCAAAATATCAGTTGGAGACATAGAATGAGGCAAGGTAGGTGTAATCAGTGACACAAATTGATCTGTCATTGCAGTGTGGTGAGGAGGAAATCATATAAAATTAATTAAGCGATCATAATGAATTCACTTTTTCATAAGATGAAAACACTATGATGTGACAATCCCAAACAAAACAGAGCATATGAAGAAATGTATTATGTTTAAAAATTAAGAGATAATCATGATAATACATGTATATGGCTGCTAGAAACATATGATAATCAAATTCATAAGAAATATTCAGGAAAATAAGTGTCACTAACCACAACACATGAATCCCATAAAAATAGTTGCAACTTCTTGTATTATTTCTATCAAATTCAAGTACGCAAGTTCCAAAAGTATGAGCTTCAAGTAGTACATATAGATTAATAATAGCATTTCCCCTCTGAGGGGTCAAATCGTGTTTCATAGGAATTGATTCATGAACCTATCCTATCCGTTGACAAATCCTAGAGGAGATAAAACTAACTTTCCCCTTTTTTAGCTAACTGATCCTATCTCTAAAATAGTATCCTTATTTCACCTCTAACTCTTTACATGTTGTAAAAACATTTCTCACACAAAAACACAACAAATAACCCAGAAACACAGCAACTCCTTAGCAGAAGCGCATTAAATGTTTAGGCTAATATTTTGATGACTTGGAAGAGGTTTTAATATTTTATGAAAACTTGTGAAGAAATTTTGAGATGTCCACTATACCCTAGAGCCATTGAACCATCCAAAAACATTATTTTAACCTGATCAAAACTAAGTGTCGAGACACGTAACAATAAGCCTGAAAAGTGGGCAGCAAGGTGTAAAAAAGGAATTTTTTTTATTATTTCCTGAAAATTTATCATTCCTAAAGCATCCTCAAGTATTTTTCTTGTATCATTATGCCTTAATATATCCAACCATGCTTTAATTTCTTGATTCTGACCCTCTGAGATAAAGCACAACAACTAGTTGTTATGTTTCTCTACATTGAAATTTCTGCACTTTTGTAAAAAATAGGGATCAAAGATGAACTGATATCTCTTTAACCATATTACGTTTTACACAAATGAGAGATTTTTATGTATATAACGTTGTTTTGGGTAAAAACCTCTCTCATTTTTTTGAAATTTGTACCCATATTCTTAGAATCCGTGCCACTAAAGAATGTCTAAAACAGGAAATAAAAATTGGAGAATTTGATTTTCTGAAATAGGCCTCCAAGAAAGTTGAATATCTCCCAATATATGATACCTGTGTAGAAAGAGAAGGAGGTTATTATGATTGGGTCTATCCTTAACAAAAAATTCCTTTCTTTTTTCTAAAATTCATCTTCATTTAGTCTTAACCTTCTTTTGAAAATGATGACAAAAAACAGAGTCAAAAGTGCAACGAATTTTGGAGTGAAATGAGAGGAAAGGGGGGTAGGAAAAATTCTAAGAAAATTATGGGGGGTAGGGATAGATGTGAGGATGATAATTGTGGTGTATTTTCTCAAAATGAGCGAGAAATCAAGGGTGAAAAAGGCAAAACATAGACTTAGGCTAGAAACGCAGAAACAAGCTAGGTTATTGAGGAAAATGGTGAAATGAAAGGATTTTAGTAAGGGGAATGGTGGGAAATGTTTATTCAAGGGTAATGGAGGATGTGTAAGAATTAAACCAAGGCCTTTTACTCTTGAATGAAGCTATGAACCGTGGAAAAGGGAAAATACAGCAAAAACCCTAGCAGTAGGTTTTCACTAGATCTCTGTGGAAAGAAGATGCAAGTATGTTTGACTTGGAAATTTTTCTAAAATAGACAAAAATTTGACTTTTGACCTTGATGACTTGGAAGATTGATTACTATGGAACATAGTACTCTAACTGGGCATCAACTGATCTTGGTTTTGAAATGTCTATCTTGAAATAATCCAACAATCCATTTTCACCAAGAATTGCCTCCGTGTGATCCTTCCAGATAATTAAATTTGAGATGCCTTCCACGAAATACTCTAATCTTAGGCCATTGAAGGCCATTCTCCCAACTCTTAGGAAATATTACTACACTGAAGTTACGAATTCGAAATTTTTGAGAGAAAATTTCGAAATATTGGTTTTAATATGAAGTCAAGGCTCTTATACCATGTATAAATTTTATAGAATTGCAATTTCTAAGGAAAATTCCTAAAATCAAGAGACATTATTCTACTCTACTGATATGCAGAATGTACTTCACAATTTATAACAACATGAATAGACATGAAATAAGAAAAGCCACAATTACACAGTGATTTATAGGGGAACTCAACTTGGAAAAACCCCTCAAGCTTGTTTGGATGAATCAATGAATTGAGAAACTATTACAATTTCTAGCTCCAGCTCTGAGCTCAACCTACAAAACAATAACTACTCTCCTGGTCAATGAACAAGCTCTGGCCAACACTTAGATAAGTATTTTCTCACCAAGGCCCCTATTTCCTTGTGGAAATCCTAAGGAAATTAGCCCCTATTATTTAGGAATTTCCTCTAAATTGATTGCATAATTTCCAAGGATTGATTATTAATTGCATGCAACACCTATACACTCAATACTAGTCTACAATTGATGTCACAATGCCTTGCAATCTCCACCACAACTAAGAAATTTGAATTCCTTGCATGCATGAGATATTTTTGGTTGATTGATCAGTTAACTAGATGATCTTTGAGTTAGACTGCTATCCCATTGCACAACTTACCTCCAACCAGTTTTATTAATTGTCATAACTAGTTTAATTGAGTACAACTGGAAATAACTAAAATGGATTACTAAAAATTAGCAATTGCACATGCATAACTGAACTCCAAGCCCTTTGACTTAAATTTACTGAGCTAACTAACTGATAAGAGCCATTTCACTTCAATTAAGGGCCTCCAAGTTGTCTATTGATGTGGAAATTTTGAATTTTCTTAATTTGAACAAGGCTAAGTCAAATTGAGCCTTTGTTGCTACACTTCTCAACATCGATATTCCACCAACATCGAGAGTACAAAAATACTATCCCTTTAATTAGGGCTATAATTTAACACAATATTTGTCACGAGATGTCATCGTCTCTTAAAGAAGTATTATGTCAGGGTTTAGATATTGAAGGAGGCGTTTAAGGGGTGAGATTTTTATGGGTACCCCTAAGGCCCTGGATTTTCATAGAGAAGATGATCATTTAGAAACCCCCAAGGGGGGTTTTATTAGCTCCAAGGATACCTAAAATTGTGTTTTTTTTTCCTGAATTGATGTTGTCTTTAGCTCTCTACTGAGAGTTTAATAAAGGGATTTTTTCCTTACATTCCCTATCATAGGGGGATATTTTACTAGACCTCCTTTACAGGCATCCTATAGGAAATCCCTTAATCATGATCTAAATTTGTAATGTTGAAATTTGCAACAAGAAATAGTGAAATTGGCATCCATAAACAATATGATAGCACCTACACTAGTGTGGGACCACAGGTCATGTAGACATGGGTCCTAGCGATAAATTAGTGTGAAATTAAATTTATTTAATAAATTGGAAATGTGTCAAATTTAATTATCCCTTAATTAAATTGGACAATAAACTGTA
This sequence comes from Pinus albicaulis, assembly GCA_034641835.2. Taxonomy (NCBI): domain Eukaryota; kingdom Viridiplantae; phylum Streptophyta; class Pinopsida; order Pinales; family Pinaceae; genus Pinus; species Pinus albicaulis. Next base: position 1,683,925,175 of record CM076575.1, on the reverse strand, counting down.
ATCTTATCTCATAAACACTTGTAATAGTTAACTGAGTGTGATAGACTTAGTTAGCTCATGAATTTCGAGTTGAGGGTGGTTGGTGAGGCATGTAGAGTGATTCTATGTGTTTTAGAGTTTAAATTTCAGTTAAGTGCATGAGTTTAATGCATGAGAAATCAGTTAATTGAGTTAAATTCAATTGAAATAGTTGTAACTATTTGTTGCACTAGTGAGAGATCAAGTGAATTTAATCAGATTTAATTTGCATGCATTGATCTTCCATTCAACTGATTATTTACTATTAATATTTGCATACATGTCAGTTCCAGTGGAGACCCAGTTGAGACAAAGGTTAAAGGGAAGTTGACTATCAGTTGTATTATTATCAAACTGCTTGGATGAAGTTAAAACACCACGAGATTTCCCATGATACTAGCATAGTTGAGAAAGTCTTAAATTCCTAAGGAATAGGGATTGCATTCCTCATGAATTGCGTGAACAAGGTAGGCTGAAGACAGGATGAGAATTGGCTAAGTGTTGGCCTGATTTTGTCTAGATCAATGTGAGACAATTGTGAGAGTGTAGGAGACTCTTGTGAGAAGAGTGAATTGTAATTGTTTCATGATTCCTTGATGAATATACAATAGAAGATAAATGGTTTTGAGCAGTAAGCTTTCCCCGGGAAAATATATGTGTTGTGGTTTGACTTGCTTCTTTCTTTACCTGTTGTGATTGGCAATCGTGTTTATTTTCCGCAATTAATTTGTAGAAGGATTCAATATCTTGCTTTAGCATATTGCATGACTGGATTGAATCCATTGGTATACATATTTTTTGTATAATTTCTACATGGTATAAGAGCACAATAATCACTATAGCGAAGAAGAAATTCAATTTGTGACTGAATAGAATTCGAATTTGCAAAAGTATTCTTGGTGCGACAAGCGGATCAAGTTTGAAATGGATTTCAATGGCTTGAGATTGGAGTATGCACTCGAGGGTAGTTCCAATTATATTACATGGAAAGGAAGAATGGAGGTAGTACTAGAGGACAATGGGTTGAAATAATTCATTGATAATGACATTCCCAAACCCACTGCAGCAGATGCCGCAAATCTTGATGCTTGGAAAAAGAAGGTAGAAAGGGTGAGGAGGATCTTACTGGAGGGAGTACGAGACCACATTATCTCATCTCTCTATGGAAAAGTGACACCATATGCAATGTGGAAAACTTTGATAGATTTGTTTCAGAGCAGCAATGATCATAGAAAATTGGCACTGAAGGACAAGCTCAGAAAATCAAAATGGAGAAAGACGACACTATTCCAAAATATTTAACCAAGGTTTTCCAATGTTGATATGAGCTTGGGAGTGTCATAATTACTATCGTGGATGATGAATTGGTGACCCTAGCTCTTCTAGGCCTTCCCAAGAGTTGGCATAGTTATCAGGACTCTTTCAATGGGAGGGAGAAGCTACTAGATTGGGAACGACTTTGGTCGGATTTGGTGCAAGAAGAATTCATGCGAAATACTAGGGATGGATCTTCATCTAAGACAGATGATGAAGAAAATTGTGCCTTGGATGGTAAGGTGAAGAAGGGGAAGGGAAAGAAATCCTATTCCAAATCTGAGACCGGCGAATAAGGCAACGAGAGTGACATGTCTAGAGTGAATTTTTTGCACTGTCACGAGCTGTCATGAGCATGGAAATTATGCTACTAATTGTCCACAAAAGAAGAAGAACAAGAAGGATTCAGGATCTACAGGTGGTGAGGCTTTTGCCTTGCAATTTGAGTTGGACTTATCGCTCATCGGAAGCACAGTGTCAAGTGCTATGGGATCAATGTGGTACTTGGATAGTGGTGCATATTTCCACATGACGAGAGATAAAGAAATTTTCAATAGCTTGGAGGAGAAGCACCTCCAAATGCATATCGAAATGGGTGATGATGGATGGTACAGTGCTACCAAGATTGGTACAGTTACCTTCCAGAGACAGTTAGGTAAACCCTTCTTATTAAAATATGTAATGCATGTACCGGGATTTAAAAATAATTTAGTTTCGATCTGATATTTGGAGGATAGAGGTTATGATGTGGTTTTTAGTGAAGGAAAAGCTTTCCTTCGACACAAAGCCATAGGAAAAGCCAATAATATTAGGATTTGTGTGAAGAATCTATATAAACTTGATGTATAGCAATGTGCATCATTGATGGGTAAATCAAACAAAGTTGTGAGCTAGGATGAGGGTGAGTTATGGCACAAGAGATTAGGCCATCTACACCACGGAGCTTTGAAGGTCATGCAGTAGATTTCTAGGGGGCTTCCAAAGGGTACTCTTGCGCAGATAGACACGTTCAAGGGATGTACCATGGGGAAGTGTGAGAAAGCCATGAAATTGTCCCTTGAGAGGGACCTTGATTTGCATGCAGATGAGGAACTCTTGGTTCCTAAGGATGAACCTAAAGATGTGGAGCAGCCACAAGACGAGGATCATGGAGTGGCAGAAACCACTCATGCAGAGACCTCCAGGAGGGGGAAATTTAGAGCCAGATGGGTAGAGGGAGTACATGTAGCTATACCTCTAGGTTTGAGGTGGGGCAATGTGCAAAATTAATCCCAAGAAGAAATTTGGGCAGGGTTCATTGAGATGGTGTGTCTCATGGATCAAACATGGCTACGAGGAACCCATAGTACAGCAGTAGCAGGATCAGAGATTGATGCAGTCAGATGTCAGGAAGACAAAAATCAGAGTGACAGGTGTCAGATATAGGAGTGCAGATCAGAGTTGGAAATAGTGCAGAGTGCATGGATGCAGATGTCAATAGCGTAGAGAGTCTAGTAGACATGTGAAGTAGCTAGCAGTAGTCAGAAGATTTTGATGACAGATGCATTATATTGATTTAGTTGTTTGGAGGCTATTCAATTTCAGAAGTGTTTCATGAAAGAGTTCCATGTGCGAGAAACACTAGAGAAGTGTTGCATGTCGCATGCAAGAGGTGCACATGCGCATGCATGGAGATTCCAAGGTACTGGATCAGGACCGATTGATTCCTTTCTTGTTGAGAGGGAATGTTGAAATTTTCAACAAGAAACAGTGAAATTGGCATCCAGAAACAACATGACAGCACCTACACTAGTGTGGGACCACAAGTCATGTAGTGATGGGTACTAGTGATACATTAGTGCGCAATTCAATTTATTTAATAAATTGGAAATGTGTCAAATTTAATTATCCCTTAATTAAATTGGACAATAAATTTTAGTCTTATCTCATAAAAACTTGTAATAGTTAATTGAGTGTGATAGACTCAGTTAGCTCATGAATTTCGAGTTGAGGGTGGTTGGTGAGGCATGAAGAGTGATTCTATGTGTTTTAGAGTTCAAGTTGCAGTTAAGTGCATGAGTTTAATGCATGAGAAATTAGTTAACTCAGTTAAGTGAGTTAAATTCAGTTGAACTAGTTTTAACTGTTTGTTTCACTAGTGAGAGATCAAGTGAATTAAATAAGATTTAATTCACCTACAGTGATCTACCATGCAACTAATGATTTACTATTAATATCTACATGCATGTCAGTTCTAGTGGAGACCCAGTTGAGACAAAGGTTAAAGGGAAGTTGAGTATCAGTTGTATTATTAGAAAACTTCACGGATGCAGTTATAACACCACAAGATTGCCCATTATACTAGCATAGTTGAGAAATTATGAAATTCCTAAGGAATATGGATTGCATTCCTCATGAATTGTGTGAGCAAGGTGGGCTGAAGATAGGCTGAGAATTAGCTAAGTGTTGGCCCGATTTTGTTTGGATCAATGTGAGACAATTGTGAGAGTGCAGGAGACTCTTGTGCGAATAGTGCATTGTAATTGTTTCATGATTCCTTAATGAATATAAAATAGAAGATAGAGGGGTTTTGAGCAATAAGCTTTCCCTGGGAAAATATATGTGTTGTGGTTTGATTTTCTTCTTTCTTTACTTGTTGTGATTGGTGATCGTGTTTATTTTCCACAATTAATTTGTAGAAGGATTCAGTATCTTGCTTTAGCATATCGCATGATTGGATTGAATCCATTGGTATACATATTGTTTGTATAATTTCTACATGTAATTGTTACTACAAGTCTCTCTTGAAGGCCGACTTGAGCCTTTTCTAGCCTCGATAGTATTAATAAGAGAGCATAAAGTATAATATGAGTTAAAAAGAGGATCCAAATATGCAACAATAGGCCTGAATACTTTAGGGTGGGATGCTAAAAATTAGACACTTCAAGGATAGGCTATAAAGTAGTCGGTAATAAAATAAGCATGGGGGAGGAGATGAAAAAATAAGAGAAATAACAAGAGATGGAGTTTGCATCAAAATGGAAGTTTTTTAACATAATGTTGAACCTTAATGCAAGGGATTCGAGGAAAAACCAAACCTGTGGGGTCATGATGCACATTTTTTACTAGGGGTTAAGCTAGGTATTCTAACGAAACTAGAGTAGGTCATGTCCCACTAGCACAACTAGTTGAGGATGGGCCTCATTAGAAAGGAGACCCATGATCAATACTCATGGGGGTTGGTTGTGCCATGTGTTAGGGGGAGGTGACACGCTAAAAAAAATCCAGTTAGCTACGGGCTAGTGTGGCCCAGGTTGGGTGTGATCCTTGGGTGACTTTGACATATTAGATGCCCCTAGGCCGCAACTCCTCAAGCCACAGCTCAAACCAGAAGGATCACATACAACTTTACAAAAAAAAAAATCTAACAAAACTAGAGTTTGTGTGCTTTCCATCTCATGGGACGATGTGCTTCAGACAATACTTTCTTCGACGACTTCATTACACAATAACTCGATTCACATTGGTATGTGAGGTGGCCAACCTTTCTACATGCATAACACCAGAAAGTAATCCTTGATTAGTTCACTAACTGAAGCCACTTATTCCCTTGAAAAACCAATTCTACCTCTTTGACCATGCCCTCATAAAAATCTACTTTGATTTGGAGCCATGCACATCAACAATCTTATTTGATCAACCAGTTATCATTCAAAACAGTAAATTGACTGGGTTTGTTACTAATGGCTTTAAGTAACTCATATGAACATACCATCAAGGGAATACTAGGTAGAATTTTCCACATTTTTTTTTGTGTCATCGATTCTCTGGTAGGATTGAAATCAATGCACCACTACTACACTACTAAACTATACTCCGAAAATGCCAATCTTTTTTGAGAATCTCTTAGACTTAAATTTCAACTCAAAAAATTTCACAAAACCATCTCCTACCAAAGACATGGAAATATGGGACATAGTCGGTCTTCAACTCCCAATTTGTTTCCATATAATCCAAATAGATGATGGAATCATAATATTTCTAGTGAATTTGTCACCAATGGTCTGCTCAAGCACTTTCTCTACCTTACTGCTTAATGCGGTGCAATGTTACACATGAAGTTTATACAAGTACTTCACACAAACCTCAATACACTTCACCTGCCCAATGACTATGTTTAATAGAAATGATTTCCCTTTACTAAAGATTACATCATAGCCATGGTCTTCGAAAACTACTAGAGAGATGAGGTTCTTCTTCAGGCCTCGTACAAACATGACATATTTGAGGTGAAGAGGGGATATCGACTCCTTCTCAAAGGTCATTGTACCAATTCCAGTATCAATGTACCTTCTGTTGTCCCCAACCTCAATATACATCTGAAGATATTTCTCCTCTAGGTAATTGAAAAACTCTCTAAATCTTGTCATGTGGAACGAGGCACCTGAGTCCAAGTACCACACACACCCCATCAAAGTGTTGGCCATGCATGCGATCATGGTGAATTCTAACTCAAACTATGAATCCAATGCTTCACTTGCTACTCCTCTTGAGTTCTTCTTGCTAGAAATTTTGTGTGGACGCTTTGTAGCATAGTGCCCAAATTCATGACAAGTGAATCATTTTATTTTAGATAAGTATTTCTTCTTTCCCCCTTGGCTGGAATATGATTTGGTTTGATATTTCTTCCCTTTAACCTTCTTTCCCTTCCCAACCAATGCAAAATTTTCTTCATCCTCTCCCTTAGATGAACCTCCATCTCTATTATTTCACTTCATTTCTTATTGTACCAAACCAAACCATAAGTGTTCCCAATTCAATAATTTCTCCCTCTCGTTCACTGAATCTTGGTAGCTATGCTGGGATTTTGGAAGGTCTAGAAGAGCTAGGCTCACCAGGTCATCTTCTGAAACATTCACACCAACCCGCCAAGCTCATCCCAAACTTGTGTAAATTTGGAGAGATACTATGGAATAATATCATTCTTCCGCATCTCGATGTTTTGAAGTTTGTCTTTCAAGGCCAATTTTCTATGGTCACTGCTATTTTTTAATATCTCAATCAATTCCTTCCACATGGAAAATTATGTCTCTTTTCCATGTATATTTGATACAATGTGGTCTCACTCCCTCAATATTATTATTCTCACCTTGGCTACATCTTTCTTCCATTGGGCTAGTTTTTGGGCATCAATTGATCTTGGTTTTGAAATGTTTGTCTTCAATTAATCCAATGATCCATTGTCACTAAGCATTTCCTCCATGCGATCCTTCCAGGAAACTAAATTTGAGTTGCATTCCAAGGATTATACTAAGCTTAGTCCATTGAAGGCCATTCTCCCAACTCTGAGGAAATCCTACTACACTGAAGCTGCAAATTCGAAATTATTGAGAAACTGTTGTAATTATGACTAATGTGTTTTCCTTGATGGAAACCTACTTGTAGTTGGATGATTCTATGTTGTCCTTGATATCAACATGATGGTAACAGGATGAGTACATAAGAAATTTTTGATGTGACAGAGAAATAAATACTAGTCAGAGACAAAGGAATAATGAAGGTAAAGTTTGAGGAAGTATATGCAGGTTCTGTGAAGAAAAGTTGTGTACATATGCAGGTATGATGAAGATAAGTCATGTATACATAGGTTATGTTAAGTAAATTCATGTACACACATAAGTATGATGAAGATAAATAGTATATACGCAGGTTCAATGAAGCAAAGTCGCGTACATACGCAAGTATTAAGAAGAAAAGGATTGTACAGTTTGCACACTATGGTTTACTAAATACCAAGGGTAGGGAAATTTTGAGGTATAAAATGGACCTCCTAAGGAAATAATAAAATAATAGCTAAACCAATAAAATAATATTTATGAATTTGCAATTCACTTTTTGCACCAAAATCCATGTAACCATGGTTAAATTCAATTCAAATTTTGTACCAAAATAAAATTAATAAAATAATTGTATTTATGTGACTATAAATAAGAATGAAATTTTCAAGAAAAAGTCATTATCATTGCACAAATAATGCATTTGTCCTTTGTACTTAAATAACTTAAAATAAAATAAAAATATAAATTCATAAATTCTTAATTATAGAATATACTATTAATTAAAATTTATATTATTTAAATTATATAATAACATGTAAATAATGTACTATATAACAATAATATAATATAACATATTGTTTTATGTATGAATTTTATATTACATATTGAATTGATTTGATTTATAAATAAATATTTGAAAATATAAAAATATAATATTTATTGAAAAGTGTGTAAATACATGAAGATTATGTAGGGATATGCATTGTTTCTTTCAAAAAATATGAAATGACAATAATAATATTTTATTCAAAAAGTGGGAAATAACATTTACTATGAATATTTTACTTTATGACTTTAAAAGTACTTAGAGCACTACCATGGTTAACCATGAGTTTTTATCAACCATAGAGAATATGACAAGTAAACACCTTTAACTCAAGCAATACCACCTCAACTGTTATGGATGATGTCATCCCATAAAATGTGATTGGTTCTCATATAGTGAATTTTGATTGTAAATTTTCCTTAGGAGACTCATTTTGGACCTCAAAATTCCCCTAATTTACCATGATATTAGCCCATAGTAATGAGTATGTCAACGAATATTTATCACGTCAAAGAAAACCATTGGCATGAGTGTGGTTTTGACACATGGTATTGGCTAAACTCTAAACTATATAAGGAGATGAAGACCCAAGTGTTTGAGTGTGTATATGAGAGGGTGATTGATGAATACTTCGATCTGAAGTATTATTGCATGGTATGGGATATTAATGAGTGGTTAATCTGAAATAAGTATGCACCTAGTAATACAATGATGGATCAGGATCATCATACCTGAAATGACTATGTATTGTACGATATTCTTATGGGTTGATTAGATCTGTGGTATGACGCATGTTTATTACTGTGTATGTCATGATCTGGGTATGCATGTAGTTCTGAAGTGCAATGCATATATGAATTGGTAATTGCAAAACTATATGTAGGTTTGTCTCTATTAAGGCATGTACATATAGACGTACTCTTCTAAGTAATAGCATATCGATTATGCATTATGGGTAGATCTGTACGTGGGTTATATTCCTGAAAAGCATGTATACATGCGAAAATTCTTCATGATAAGTGTGTATGAAATCTAGGGTTTCTGCTGAAGAATATGTCTTATTACTCTAATCATCCTTGATATGTTTTTGTTGTCTGTCAATGAAGTTTTCATATTGATCTGTGTTTGATAGTGATGTCTTGAGTATTGATGATGCTACTAGTTGTATGTGATTGAAGAGAAGTGATTGGTTTTTTGATTCAGTGATTCAGTAATTGGTTTAATTATTTGGTACAATGATCAATTTCAGTTTTATATACGGTATTGGGCTTAAATGATGGTAGTGGGTCCAGTTTGAAAATTTGATGAAAATTGTCATACAGGTTGTGATGTGTTGAAGAAGGTGGATCCAGTGTGAAAATTTATGAAATGTGGTCCACCATGGTGTTGAGGGTTGAAGCCTTCAGTGAGGAATTCGAAGCTTCCTACCAGTAGGAGTTGGTGATCATATCAGGGGGTTGGAGCTCCCTTCTAGTGGGTGCTGGTAAACAAGATCATGGGGTTGAAGCTCCCTTCCAATGGGTGCTGGAGAACGAGTGAAGGTTGTAGCCTTCTGCAGGTGGGTTCCTGTGTGCTTGTATGAGTTTGCGCCAGCACAATATTGTAAGAAGTTTTCATAATAATAAAATTGAAAACATAGACGACAAGGACGGTGGTTTTCTCCCACATTGGGTTTCCACCTTAAATACTGGTGTTCATGTGTGTTTCTCAAATGGGATGCTTTATTATGTTATTACTGCACATGTTTATTTCTTATCAAATTTCTGATGAATCACTAATGCACTTTTTTAAGTTAAAGAGATGAGGAATTAACTAAAATAAGTTCACTGAATATACACTAGTTGTCTACATAATAGTTGTGTACATACGTAGGTTTAATCCAATAAAGTCACGTACATAAATCAAAGTAAGAAAAGGAAAAGTAACACCCCCACCCCCCGCGCCCCCCCCCCCCCCCACCCTAGCAGTTTTTTCCCCAACAATTGAAATTAGAGCAGGTTCTTCATACTAATTATGGAAATTTTGAGGTCTAAAATGGGCATCTGAAAGAAATTATAAAATAATAGTGGAAATAATAAAATAAGATTAGATTACATCATCAAATTTTAGAGGGAAAAAAGAAAAAAAAAAACTAACTTTTCATCTCATATTTTCAACTTATCTCCCTATGGGTTTACTCAAATTTCGAGTGGGGACACTAATTGGATGCATAATTTGATTCCTCATCCAACGAGTACCCATGTTTCATACTTTCAATGGACCCTGCTACAAAAAAAAATGAGAATACATGAAAAACATGATTGCAATCACATTTTTTCATTTATTTATCTTTTTCCATGTAGCAGGGTCCATCAAAAGTATACAACATGGGTACTCCTTGGATGAAGAATTAATTTTGCATCCAATGAGTACTCCCACTCGAAATTTGAGTAAAACCTTAGGGAGATAAGTTGAAAAAATAGTTTTATTATTTTATTATTTTTTAATATTTTTACTTTTTTACCTAAAAAATGGTGAATTGTCCCCCATGGTTGACATCATCGTATTTAATCCTATTGGTTCTTATAAAGATTATTTTGGTTGTACATTTTTCTTAGGAGGCCCATTTTAGACCTCAAAAGTTCTCTAATGAAGAAGCTTGATTGCTTGAAGGAGATTCGTCAATATGATGGGAATGAAGAAGTTAGATCAAAGAAAGGATTATGAAACCAGTGATTGTGATAGTGATATATTAGATGCAGTAAAAATTATTGATGTTATAAAATATTCAAGTTTGGGAGAACCCTGTTTTCTATTGATTAGGAATGAAGAATACAGTAACAAAGAACTAGTAGGTATGGGTTCTTGTTATAATTGTAGTCCATTTCCTTTTCTATGCCATATTGATAGTGATGATGACAGTGACACAACTAAAATTTCATTCATGGGTAAAATTGAAAGTAAGCATTCTCAAGAGAAGTTAGATTCAAAAATAATTCCTCTAGAAGCATAAGATCAAGGCAAGTCGGAAACAATGATCAATGCAAATATACCTATGCTAAGAAAATATAATTATCAACACTATAAATAAAAAATGAAATCTAATCTAATGAACCATGATGTTTGGTATTTAGTATGCAATGGTTGTACCAAGATTCCCCCATCAGACGAGGAAGTGCAAAATAACATTAAGGAATTAAGTGACATATTTTGTAGCATATCTGATTCAGTATTAAATAAAGTTATGCATTATACATCTGCAAAGCAAGTATGGGATAAGCTACAATCAATCCATGAAATCCTAGAGCAATATTGTTCATCATAGAAACTATCAGGTAATCCTATCCCTAACAATGTGTCAATGAAAGTGCATGATGATAAAGCATCTCTTACAATGATGTATGGAGCTATTAATTTAGCATATGAAAGGTTAGAGGAAATTTATGATCTTAGAATAAAATTTGATCTTACTTTGAAAAATATTGTTAATCTTAAAGACAAGTTGTAGGCATATGATAACAAGTATCATATTAAATCATTAAATGTTGTTGTGGAATCTAACCATTATTGTGAAGGTCTTAAAGCCGAAATCATCTCTCTAAAAGAATATCTTGAAAAATCAGATAAGTGAAATGAAGAACTACTTCGAAAATTTGAAGAACAATAAATTGAGTTGAAATAAGATATTCTAAAATTAAAATACCAAGTAGAAGAAGGAAGAAGGGTCAAACAAGGTATGAAGAAGGAATATCTAGAAAAGAAAAAGCAATACCAGAGAATGGAGGTTGAGGTAAACATTTTAAAAGGTAAATTAGAAGAAAAATATAAACATTTGAGATTTCAAGATAGTACTAAGATTATGGATAGTATTATTAGTAGTCAAAGGTCTCCCTCTATTAAATTTGGTCCTGGTTTTCATGAAACTGTTAAAGGAGAATCTAGTTCACAAGCTAGTGCACCTAAAGATTCAGAGGATAACAATGCAAAACTTGAAGTGTTTAAGGAGACAAAAATCCCACCTGATAAAAAACCAAGGATCAGGAATCCTCAAAGTAAATCATTTACTCCTAATTATATAATTTTTAATTGATTCTCTCCTCTGATTAATAATATTGAATGCTTCATATGTCATAATTATGGACATGTTGCAACCAACTGCAGAAGTAGATATTTTTGGTCACAGCGAAATAATCGTTCCACAGAAATACCATCAACTCCAAGGTACTCAGGTTTCTTTAAGGGATATTGTTTTGCTTGCAACATATTTGGTCACAAATGCATTGATTGAAATAAAAGGAATACGTGACAAAATTATTATGATTCCACTAGTTCCTTTTCTGGTCACATAAGATGTTATGCATGTAACATGTTTGGGCATATAGAAAAATAATGTAGGAAAAAAACTAGAAGGAAATTAGATATGAAATTTGATGACAAAGGAACTAAAGAAGATGGATCCACCAACATTCCCCTTAACAAGCAAAAAGAAGAAGAGATAAGATGTGGTCTTTCTCTTTATGCTTTTAAAAATTAAAATGAATGTTACATAGACAATGGATGTTCTCATCATATGACTAGTGATAAGAGTAAGATGGAGTCTCTCAAGAAAAATCAAGATGGTAAGGTTATTCTTTCAAATAGTACTCCAACAAAAGTTTTGGGAAAAGGAAGATATGGTAGATTTCTCACCTGGCCTCGCGCCAAATAAGGAAATATCACATCCTCTACAGGACAATCCAGTGAGAAATTAAATATCCTCTGAGTCAATAACAAGATGGTGATCGTCAATAAAAAATCATTGTTCCCGGATATCCCAGACCTTTACCATCCAAGTCATCATCTCTACTTGAGCTTTCATCCCTGGAATGGGCCAAAACTTATAACGTCCATAATTTTTTAGAGCTTGCAAATTTGTCAGGCTATCAATTGCTTCTACATCATGTGTTTCATTTTCTCGTTCTCTCCACTCAAGCATGATTGGTTCAAATGAACTGCAAATTACAAATAAGGAATATTAGAACCTTGTGGGAGAAAGTTTAGATATTTTTAATGGTCATACTTTTGTATTTTAGAAATCCCACAATGCCTGTGTGGTTTTTCCTTACACATAGTGCATTTTTGCATAGTTTCTCTACTAAAAAACTAGGCATCCTCAGTAAATTTTTATGTGGAAAAATATCAGTGTGCGTGGCCCCGATGAGGAAAACCTGCGCACCCCCACGAGAAATTTATAAAAGCATAATAATTCCTAAAAATATAAATGAAATTTAAATGGTTTAAATGCAAGATATAGGAGCTATTTGTTGCCTGGAAGAAACGGTTTGTCGAATGGTTTGTTGGTTCGCCCGATATCAACTCCGGAAGTTCTGTGGTAAAAATCATTTTTACTGCTTTCAAAATGAAATGGTGAAAATAACTTATCTTTTTCAACTTTTATAAGTTTTATGAATAAAATATTATTATTTTATTCCCTTAACCTTTTAGACGTCAACTTTTTAGTATTTTTACCATAATGAAGAGTAGTTATTGTATTTTATTGATTTTTATGTGTAGAGAACAGGTTGCATTTAAAAAATGGATTGTTTTGACTATGAGTAAACTTTTATCAATTTTTTGGACTCTCAAAAAATATGAAAAACGAAACCTTGGAGTCATCTTTTCAGACCTTTTCAAACTCTCTACATATGAAAATATTGTTGAGTACTTGATTATTCGAACTCGTAAAAGTAAATGAACAGTCGTTTATTTAGTATAAGTTTACCCCTTTTTCAGACTGAACAAGAATATTTACGAAAAAGGTATACGTTGACTAAGCATGGTATATAGAGTTCTCTTCCACATTATTTTATCCCTTTTCAAGCTTGAAGGACTAAATTTATGAAAAAGAGCACTATGGAGTTTACTTATGTTTTTCTTCTGACTCCCTAAAACTGAAAAACATCGAGTTTCACTTTCTTCAGGCTCGTTAAAAATTCACGATGAAAGAAATATATGATTTTTCTTTTTGTGTATTTTCAAACTCTTTAAATATGAAAATAACATCGATTTAATCTTGTGTTGGACTCGTAAAAATTAAACAATGCAGGACTCATCGATTACAACAGGACCGAGCCACTCCTTCCAAGGGGTTCATTACAAATACTTCGGAGGACTCATCCGAAGGATGAGCTTACATGACAAGAAAATTTTATCCTCCTCAAGCTTGAAAAATATAAAGAGGTACTTTCCAGTAATGGTGGGGGGGGGGGGGGGATTGGGAAAAGGTGTTCATCTTTTGTACTCATTTTAAAAGCAACATGTTGCTCTTGAAAACGACACTTCATCACACTTGTGTCTGGGTTGGGTAATCCGTTTGTCTTACAGTTAATCAAACCTGATTGAAATTATTCAACTAGTTTTGGGTATTATCATTGAGTCAAATGCTTCCAATTAAATTATCGTGTCATTGTGTGTTCAAGAGAAGTTCAACCTCAGTTCATATTCCTTTACAAATATTAGTCTCCATTCGTGTTGACGATCCCTGAGTTAGTCCTTGCGAAAAACATTCCTCAACTTGACATAAAAAGTTTCATGTCGTAGGCCCTCCCATGACAGGTTGCTTCCTATCTACTTCGACTCATTATCTAGGAAGTTGATCCAAAAACCTTATCAGTACCTTGAAATTTGCATTCCCTAATGGTAGGTTTCTCGCCTTCGATGAGCCTTCAATCAAGAAACTCTATGATTGTTTGACTATAGATCATCTATTCACACTTCATATATTGTACTGGAGTACCTTGTGATCCATTATCATTATTGGTGGTTTCTCTTGCACTTGTTAATGATTCTCATCATTGGTCAGTAATCAAGTAGTTTCTACCATGTTCGACTTCAACACATTCAATCGCATGGTTAGATTAATATTGATCTAGAGGTGGAGATCAAGACTGTGGATCCAGTTTCATCCGTTCAGGTTGTGAGGAGTTATGTATTCATGATTGAGTAGACCAATTAATAACAGATGGTTTCATCCATATTGTGTCTACTATTGATATGATTCTAGGTTATTTTTGTAATAGTACATTGAGTTAGTTTTTACTCTGGGTATGGGAATTCCTACCTCAGTGATGATTATATATTTGCATTGTAATATTTGAATGTTCGTTGCAGGTTTCCAACTGGTGTCTCTAATCCAATCAATGGTATAATAAATCACTTCAATCTTTTAATGACTTTCCAAACTTCGCACTTTAGGGGGGGAATCTGTTACACGTCATTCGTTCACCATGACACTTGACAGTCAAAATGGATCTATCACCATCCATACATATGTTCTAGTATACTCCCTTGCAAGTCAAACATTCCCTTCACCAAATCATGAATTTTGGGTAAAATGGCTCTTTAACCTCTTAAAGATGACTAGCACACTTTTTCTAGTCATTGTCTGCACATGTGTTGTTACTTCCATCAATCCTGCACATTGTTGTGCTCTGTTTTCCATTAAAAATTGTGCAACTGACTCAAAGTAAAGTAAAAAATAAAATTAAGTTCTAGAAGCATATTTGGGCGCATATATCCCAACTATAAGCCTTTGAGTCATATCAGTTCAAGCCAAACCCCTCTAAACATGGAGCTAATTCCCGTAGATCATGGAACCCTAATCCCATCATTTGTGGATCTCACCCATCTTTGGTGGATCTGAAACCTACTTAGTTTCTCCTATGAATTGAGCTAATACTTTAGGGTTAGTGGAGCTCACTTATGGTAGTCTTATTATGGTAATTTTGGATTGGAAAGCTTGTTATCCAAGGAGGAATATTGGAGACATTTGGGAGGAACCTATACAGCATCAAGGCTTGGTTGTAAGAATTCTCTTTTATCCCTAAATAATACATTTGAATATTTGTTCTCATTGTATGGTTTACTTGGAATTGTGAATGGTTCGTGCTCATATATTCATCAAAACAATTTCATTTCCTAATCTCCTTGATCATTAGGTTAAGTTTATTTTAGATTATTATTATGTTGCAGATGACTTTGATCCTTTGTATGTTTGTGTTTGCAGGTTTCTTCTAAGCATTGAGGAGCCACATCAGGATAGAGTGCAGGATCTTCATCAGGAATTTTGTTAAAAAGGTAAGAGCATCATGCTCTTTCTTTAGTTTTAGTAATCTGAACAAAGTTCGCTTAGGGAAAGAGATATTCTCATGTATGTTTGTTTCTAGTTCTTCGTTAGGATTCTAGGGAGATCACTCTTATCCGCAAGAGGGATTTATCTAGGTACCACATAGTTAGCAAAAATAAAAAGGTTGTTGATACTTTATTATTTCAAGGCCTAAAACAAAATATTTTAAGTGTTGGCCAAATGGCAGATAAAGTAAATGTAATTTTGTTCACATCAACCAATTGTAAGGTCATGGATAAAGAAACTAGAAATATCATAGCAAGAGGGTATAGAAACTAGACAAATTATATGTGCTTAAAGATTTGAATTCTCACATATATGAGGATTCAGACTCAGACTGAAAGAAGATAGTGCCCATTGTAGTCCATCGTTATTGAAAGAATATTGCTATTAGTGACTATAGGAGTGATGTGAGGTACATGACCTCATATGTGTTGAAGATGATTATCATATCCTCAGTACCAGCGATATATAATCTCAGGGGAGCAATACATAAGTTATCTTGATGATGATTCTCATGGTTGTTTTTTTTTTTTCTTTTCTGGTTGCTTATATTTATGACAGTGCATCTGATGTAATAACAGAAGACAACTACAAATTGTACAGGATCAGGGGGAGCTGAATTTGTGAAATTTCAGTATTTTACTTTCTATATGCAGATCCTATGAAAGATAGTCGCGTATATACGTGATTTCCTACAAAAACATTTGTGTATATTTTTCTCTAATAGAGAAACATTGGGACAAACTCAAGAACATACTCTGATATGATTCAAATAATTATTATTTGGATTTCTTGTTCTGATGTTGATGGTTATAGTATGTTGATGTTAATTATAAGTTGTATTGAGTTATGATGATCTATGAGTTGGTACAACATGACATTGATGTTTTTATGATTGATGAGGATGCTTTGATGTATGAATTGATGTGGTCAGATCCGACAGTGAACAGGTAGCACAAGTTCAGGGGGAGCATTATCCTTGCTACTAATGATGCATTGTTGGAATTATGTTTGCTTATTATTTAATACTTATGATGATCATGTAGTTGTTCGAATGATTTTATGTTGTTGTTATGGATTTCTTATGATGAGATTAGATTTATAGAATATTCTCTTTATCTGCACATATGGAGTTAACGCATGACTAATGATTTAGATATGAGGAAATAACATGCAGATATTGTTGTTGATGGTTTTTGTTGTGAATGATGCATGACTATGTATGAAGACCTTGGTGATAAGAGATCACAGGGATGATTGGTTGATACATATTGATTATTGATGAAGTGGTTCCAGTATGATAATTATTCTTGCATATTGAGGAAAGAGTATGATGTTGCTGCAAGGTTCATGAAGACATGGTTATTGATATGCTTTTGTTACATCTGTTGGATGATAGTTGGAGACATGGCTACATTGTCTTATATTACTTATTGGTTCTCACATATGGTGCTTACTAATGATATATGATATGATGCTTCACTCCTCTATTTTCTTTAATAATGATATACTTGGTTCCCACATATGTTTCTTTGATGAACATGGTTTGAGGCTATTCCTACAAAGGTAAATAGAAATTTGTCTTTGATGAGGTCAAGAGAATGAGTTGATAGATGATCTCTATGGAAAGATCTTATGATGTTGATATTGTAGACTTGGTCATGAGGTGATGATATTGAAAATATGCATGTTGTTACTCATGTTGTTGTTGAGAGATACTTATGGTGCATATCATATTCGATTTATGATGGTTTCATTGTATTGATACCTCACTATAGAGGTCTATGGTCTTGGTTATGAATGGCATATTTGTGTCTTGATGTAAAGGTCATGAAGAGACCTATGATGCAATCATTTTAAAACTTAGTCATGTTTAGACTATTGAGGGTCAAGTCAATTATGTATGTAATCCCATTTTTGGGTAGTTGATGTTATGTTGGAGTCAAATACGTAACCCCACTTGGTTGGGCGATTGATGTAAGTTTGATTCCTTGGTGATAGGAAAGGTCATATTTAGTTGAGTCATAGAGTCATGTACTACATTGAAAATCTTTCAGAATATTCATCATGTACTCAAGGGGATCATGGTCAATATATAGTGCAGATCAGATCTACAATGTTCATGTCTCTACAAGAAAAGAGAAGCTTTCATTCGGCATCAGTCAGCCCTTTTCCCTTGATTTCAAAGGCGGAGAGTAACTTGGTGTTTGAATTGAAAATATTGATGTGTTTTACATGTATCTACAGGTTGTAGTGACCAAACACCAAAGTGGTTTCCATCAAGTCCAAAGGGTGAGATTGTTGGCATTATGACTAATGTGTTGTCCTTTAGGGAAACCTACTTGTAGCTGGATGATTATGTGTTGTCCTTGATTTCAACGTGATGGTAACAGGATGAGTACACATGCCAGTTCAGATGTGACAGAGAAATAAATACCAGTCAGAGACAAAGGAATGATGAAGGTAAAGTTCAAGGAAGTATACATAGGTTCTATGAAGAAAAGTCATGTACATACATAGGTATGATGAAGAGAAGTCACATATACATAGGTTCTGTGAAGCAAAGCCATGTACACACGCAGGTATGATTAAGATAAGTAGTGTATATGTAGGTTCGGTGAAGCAAAGTTGCGTACACATGTGGGTATGAAGAAGAAAAGGAGCATACATTTTGCGCACTATAGTTTACTAAATACCAAGGGTCCTTACCATGGTATTAGACCATAGTAATGAGCATGTCAACGGATATTTGATCCCATAAAATAATACCATCGCATGATTGTGGTTTTGAAACATGGTATTGGCTAAACTCTAAGCTATATAAAGAGATGAAGATCCAAGTGTTTCATTGTCCATATGAGAGGGTGATTGATGAATACTTTGATATGAAGTATTATTGCATGGTATGGGCTATTGATGAGTGGTTAATACGAATTAAGTATGCACCTATTAATACAATGATGGATCGTGATCATTACACCTAAAATGACTATGTATTGTATGACCTTATGGCTTGATTAGATCTATGGTATGATGCATGTTTATTACTATGTATATCATGAACTAGGTATGTATGTAATTCTAACATGCAACGCAGCTATGAGTTGGTAATTGTAGATATGTACGCGAGTTTGTCTCTGGTAAGGCATGTACATACATAGATACTCTTTTGAGTAGTTGCGTATCGATTCCGCAATATGGGCAGATCTGTATGCGAGTTTTATTACTGAAAATCACATATACATGTTAAAATGCTTTACAATAAGTGCATATGAAAGCTAGTGTTTCTGCTGAAGAATATGTCTGATCAATCTAGTCAGTCTTGATATGTTTCTATTGTCTCTCAATGAAGTCTTCATGTTGATATAAATTTGATAATGATGTCTTGAGTATTCATGATGCTACTAGCTAATTGTGATTGGATAGCAGTGATTGGTTGTTTCATTCAGTGATTCAATAATTGGTTGAATTTTTGGTACAGTGATGAGTTTCAGTTTGATATATGGTATTGGGCTTAAATGATGGTAATGGGTCCAGTCTGAAAAATTCAATGAAAAGTGTCCTACAGGCTATGATGTGTTGAAGCAGGTGGATCCAATGTGAAAATTTAAGAAACGTGGTCCACGATGGTGCTGAGGGTTGGAGCCTTCAGTGAGGAAGTCGAAGCTTCCTACCAGTAGGAGATGGTGATTAGATCAAGGGGTTGGAGCTCCTCTCTAGTGGGTTTTGGTAAATGAGATAAGGGGGTTGAAGCTCCCTTCCAGTGGGTGTTGGAGAATGAGTGAAGTTTGTAGCCTTCTGCAGATGGGTGCCTCCATGCTGGTATGAGTTTGCGCCAGTACAAGATTGTAAGAATTTTTTATAATAATAAATTTGAAGACATAAATGAAAACAACGATGGTTTTCTCCCACATTGGGTTTCCACCTTAAATACTAGTGTTCATGTGTGTTTCTTATGTGTGATTATTTATTATGTTCTTACTGCACATGTTCACTACTTATCGAATGTATGATGAATCACTAATGCACTATTTTAAGTTAAACATATGAGGAATTAACTGAAATAAGTTCATTGAATGTACTCTAATTGTCTACATAATAGTCGTGTACATATGCAGGTTTACTTCAATAAAGTCACGTACAAAAATCAGAGTAAGAAATAGTTTTATTTCAGTAAAGTCACGTACAAAAATCAGAGTAAGAAAAGAAAATTTTAAGTGAGTTTTAAAATACTGATTAACCCCCCCCCCCCCTCCCGGCCCTCTTAGTCTTTTTCCCAATAGAAGCAAGTTCAAAATACTTGTTCTAATGTGAATTCAAGGCTCTCATACCATGCAGAAATTTTATAGAATTGAAATTACTCAAGAAATATAATCTAAAATCAAGAGAATTTATTATACTCTACTGATATGTGGAATGTAATTCAAAATTTAGAACAACATGAATAGACATGAAATAAAAAAAATTATAAATACATAGTGATTTATGTTGGGTATGTTTTATATTCTTTCCACAATTAGTCGCGCGCAGAAGGGAGGGGATCACAGGGGGACAAAAGCCCCTCTTGTACATTGTGTTGGGTGCAGTAGGGGGTCACAGGGGGGGAAGCAGCCCCCCCCCCCCCCCCCTGTTTGGGGTTTGGGGCAACACCCCTGGAAAACTAAAAATTGACCCTATTTTTCAGTGGGCGGACCTACCCATGGTTTTGTGCATGGGTTTGCACATGGTTTTGGGGCGTGATGGTTTTTGGCCCCTGGCATTTTTTAGATCCGGTCAAGGGAACTATGGTTATGAACTAAGCCAAGGTTAATGGATTGGGGTTTATGAATGCTTCAGCATGTATATATATGTGTTGTAACACTAAAAGGAATATAATGAAAAATCAAGTTGGTAGTCCCAATTTTGGATCCAGGGGAAAATCTCTGTGTATGTTTGTTTTATGTTTTAATCTCTCGTTATTGTTTATTTTTTCTTTTTAATATTCGTTTGTAGATAATTTTTTTACAGGGTTAAAACCTACATTTGGTATCAGAGTTGTTTCGGCTTCATGGGGACGCCTTTGTTGCGGAGGGGTTTTCTGCTAAAGCCTATGGTAGACCCTGTTCAGTGGGAGATCTAGGGATCAATTCTTGCAGTGAAAGAAGATGGTGAGCAATGGAAATATAGAGATTGATAAATTTAAAGGTTATATTTTTGAGTTTTGGAAGCTAAAAATGGAGGATCTTCTGGTGGATAAATATCAGTGGATCACAGTTGATCTGGGTACTAAACCAATGACAATGTCAGATGAAGACTAGAAGAATTTGGATCGGAAGGCAAAAGGAATAATACAGTTTTGTATCTCAGATTTGGTATTGTTGAATGTATCTGGGGAAGCTACGGAAAAGACTTTATGGGAAAATCTAGGGACTTTGTACCAATCTAAGTCTCTGGTGAATAAATTGTTCCTGCAGAAAAAGTTGTATACCCTGAGGATGAAGGATGGAGACTCGGTGACAGAGCATCTGAATGTCTTCAATATTGTGGTAAGTCAGTTTTCATATGTTGATATTAAAATCTCATATGAAGATAATTGCATCAGTTTATTGTGTTCTCTACCAAATTCGTCAAACAGTCTAGTTATTGCAATAGGTAGCAATCCAACTACCTTGAATTTTGATGAAATTGTCTTAGCCATGCTATCGGAGGAAATGAGATGGAGAAATATAGAGGGCCAGAATGGAGATGCCTTATCTGTACGAGGAAGGTCCCAAAACATAAACAAAAATAAGTTTTCAAGTGGGAGATCTTAATCTCCAGGAAAGTTTGTAAAAGTGTGATGGAAATGCAGAAAGGAAAGGGATTTGATGATGCTCCTTCTGTAGAGGCAAAAACCATCTCAGATGAAGGTGGGGATGTGTATTTTCCTTCTTCTTGAAATACACATGTAGATCATGAGGCATGGTTGATTGACTCAGGTGCATCCTTTCACTACACTCCCCATAGGGAGTGGTTCTACGAGTATGAGAAGCATGATGGTGGCAAGGTATTATTACGGGATGATAGAAAGGCCAGAATCGTCAGACATGGAAAATTCAAGCTGAAGCTATAAGGTGGAAGGACTAGAACACTTCCTGGTGTTCTGCATATTCCTACATTGGCCAAAAATATGATTTCTTTAAGCAAGATGGATGATGCAAGTGTAAAAATAGTGTTCGAGAAAGATACCTACAAGATGGTTTGGGGAGCACTAGTATTAATGTGGGGAGTTCGGATTGGAACTCTGTACAATCTTCAAGGTAGCACTATTATTTATGGGTGCAACAGTTCTGTGGTTCCTGAAAGTGGAGCGGAAATCCTAGTGATCTCTGGAGAAAAGACCACGCTATGGCATCAAAGGCTTGGGAATATTTGAGAGAAGGGCCTTCGGATACTACATGGTAATGTTATGGTAGAAAGTATGTCCAATTTATCTCTACATTTCGATTTCTGTGAACATTGTGTATATGGGAAGTAGAATTGGGTGAGTTTTCCTTCTGGTGCTAAGAGGGCGAACAAGATATTAGAGCTTGTGCACAGTTATGTGTTTGGACCTGTGTTGGTTCCACCACTGGGTAAGTCTGTGTACTATGTTTTATTCATAGATGACTTCTCAAGGAATACATGGATATATTTCTTGAGTAATAAATCTAAAGTATTTGACATATTTAAAGAATTTAAGGCTCTGGTAGAAAACCAGACAGAGAATAAGATAAAGGTGTTGAGGATAGATAATGGTGGAGAATTCTACAAGAAGGAATCTGAAGTGTTCTGTAAGAAGTGTGGTATAGCACGACAGAATACTACTCCATACACACCTCAGCAAAATGGAGTTACAGAAAGAATGAAAAAAACACTGATGGAAAAGGCAAGAAGCATGCTCAGTGGTACCGAATTAGGATAAGAATTCTGGAGACAGTGGAGACTGCATTTTACCTAGTTAACAGATCACCTTCATCAGCATTGGAGGATAAGACTCCACACGAGGTATGGACTGGTAAGAAACCCTCTCTTTCACATCTGAGGGTTTTTGGATGTAATGCATATGTACATGTTACAAAGGATAAAAGGACCAAGTTGGATAATAAATCTGAAAGGTGCATATTTATTATGTATAAGTGTTAAGATTCAACAAGATGATGAGCTTAGTGAAAAGAGTTGCCTTCACTAAGTGGGCCCGCAGGCTATTTTTGGCACAAAGTCTATTTTTAGACTATGTCTATTTTTAGACATGTCGATCATATTCTATGCCTTGCAGGATGCTATTTGTGGATGGTTGGTCAAGTTGGAAAAATAGATGGACTTCTGTTTTTAGACATATTGGGTGGAATATATTTTTAGATAGCCAGTCTAAAAATAGATATGTTGAATATTATTAGCTCTTAATAATATTTGGACTCTAAACATTATCTTATTCTCTTGGAGCACTTCAGTTAAGTGCACATATGTGGCACAACAGCTGACAGAAGGAATTACGCTATTCCTGAGGGTTTACTAAAGCTAATGCATGAGGACTTCAGTTATAACTCATGTGACAGAGTTTGGTAGAGTTATAGAAGTAGTTTGTGGAGTTGTATTCATTTTAACTCAGTTAGACTCAATTGAGCTAGTTGTATCTAGTCTAACTGATTGATACACTAGTGAGAGTGGTGTGAATTAATTAGTTAATTAATTCACTAAATAATAACTCATTAAGCAACTGAAGAATGCATCAGTTAACTACAGTGCATGGACAGTTTAGTGGAGACCAGTGGAGAGATAGGTGAAAGAGCAAGTGTGACTATCAGTTGTGACTATAGTGATGCATTAATTACATCCAACACTTAGTGGAGATGCCAATGAGGATTGCGCAGTGCAAGCTTGGTGGATTCGAGTTCATTCAAATCCATTCTTCAGCAAAGATTGCATAGTAGAGGCAGGCTAGCAAATGGCAGAGATCGGTGCATGGATTTGCAAGATCGGGCCTGATTAGTGTGTAGCGATTGTATTGTACTGAGAGCTTGATATGATCAGCTTTGTATGAGAATTGTTACATGATCTCTATGACATATATTATATATAGATAGTTGGGGTTTTTAGCTTCAGGCTTTCCCGTTAAACACTGTGTTCATATGTGTGTGAATTTTTATGTCTTTCATGTGTGCATTGCAATTGATTTAATTTCTGCATGCGATGATCAATAGTGGAATAGATTATGTATTGTGCATAAAGTCAAATAATGTGTGATCAGGAGAATCTTGGATATATAACACATAAGTTATATAATTTCTACATGGTATCAGAGCGGTTGATCATTGGAGCAGATTGAAATTATTGAAGCGGTTGAGTTTTGTGCTTGTGGGATTCAAATTTGCTACAGTGTTTTCTTGGTATCGAAGTTGAGCATTCATTGAAATGTCTTTCAACGGATTGCGATTGGAATATGCCCTTTATGGCAGCTTGAATTATATTTCATGGAAGGACAGGATGGAGGCAGTGATGGATGATAATGGGTTGAAGGAGTTCATAGATACTAATATTCTAAAGCTTGGTTCTAGCGATGTAGCCGCACTTGACGCATGGAAAAAGAAGACAACAAAATGTCAAAGGATTTTGTTGGAAGGTGTGAAGGATCACATAATGTCCAGCCTTCATGGTAAATCTAGTCCATTATTGATGTGGAAAGCTTTGACAGACTTGTTCCAAATTAGAAGTGACCAAAGGAAGTTGGCACTTAAAGACAAGCTTAGAAAAATAAAAATGGAGAAAGGCGATAGTATACCCAAGTACCTCACAAAGTTTGTCCACTGCAAGGATGAGCTAGGAAGTGTGGGGGTTACTGTAGATGAAGAGGACTTGGTGAGCTTGGCTCTACTTGGGCTTCCAAAGAGTTGGCATAGCTACGAGGACTCTGTCAATGGTCGCGAGAAACTGCCGAGATGGGAGCGACTTTGGTCGAATCTTGTGCAGGAGGAGATAAGGCAGGGTACCAGGGATGGATCTTCATCAAAGAATGAAGATGAAGAAAATTTCACTTTGGCTGCCAAAGCAAGGAAAGGGAAGGGAAAGAAAAATCCTTCTCAATCCGGTGCGAAAGGCAAGAAGCAGGACTTGTCCAAGGTGAAGTGCTTTCACTGTCACCAACATGGACATTACGCCACTAATTTTCAACAGAAGAAGAAAAATAAGCAGGTTGTTGGATCTGCAGCTGGAGAGACCTTAGCCTTGCAGTTTGAGCTATATTTTTCACTGATCGCATGCTTGGCTTCAAGTGTGATGGGATCAGTGTGGTTTCTTAATAGTGGTGCATCTTTCCATATGACCGGAGATAAAGATTTGTTCAGTGATCTGAATGAGAAGGATCTTGGAGTGCACATCGAGATGGGAGATGATGGTAGATACAGTGCAACTAGTATCGAGACCATTTCCTTTGAGAGGGAGTCTGGAAAACCTTTCATCTTGAAGGATTTCATGCATGTTCCAGGATTGAAGAAGAATATGATCTCTGTGGCGATGTTGGAAGACAAGGGTTATGATGTTGTCTTTAGCGAGGGAAAGGCTTTCCTGCGCAGTAAAGCAATGGGTCAAACAAGAAGGATAGGGGTTCAAGTTAAGAACCTTTATCAATTGCAAGTAGATGGTTGCGCAACAATGGCAGGCAAAGCAGAAGTAGTGGTGAGACGAGATGAGGGCAAATTTTGGCACAGGAGATTGGGCCATCTTCACCATGGTGTTTTCAAAATTTTGCAGCAGATTTCTACCAGGCTTCCCAAGGGTACACTTGTGCAGTCAGATCAGTGCAAGGGATGTACTTTGGGAAAATTTGTGAAGGCCACTTTTCATGAGAAGGATAGTCATGCCATGACGATCCTTGAGAGAATTCACACAAACGTGTGTGGACCTTTCTCAGTAGCTTAGACAACAAAGCATAGGTATTATGTGATATTTTTTGATGACTTTTCTCATAAGTGTTGGTTCTTCTTCATGCAAAAGAAGAGTGAGACATACTCAAAGTTCTGTGAGTTCAAGCCGCTGGTTGAGAAAGAGTCGAGGAAGCAGGTGAAAGCTCTAAGGAGTGATAATGGTGGTGAATACATCTCTCGTGAATTCAAATACTTTTGCAGTGCAGAAGGAATTCGAAGAGAGCTCATAGTGCCTCATAACCCACAACAGAATGGGGTCTCTAAGAGAAAGAGCCGAACGATCGTGGGTGCTACACAGGCGATGTTGCATGATCAGGGCCATCCCATACACTTGTGGGCTGAATCATGCAACACTATGGTTTATGTGAAAAACCAATGTCCTCATAGAGCACTTAGCATGAGTACACTCGAAGAGGTGTTTTCTGGTAAGAAGTCTAATATTTCTCATTTGAAGATTTTTGGCTCACCTGTTTACATTCATGTGACGAAGGATGCCAGGAAGAAGCTGGAGCCGACTGCAAAGGTTGGGATATTTTTGAGGTACATAGAAACACCCCACAATTATCATGTGTATTTTCCAAACAATCGGATGACTGTTGTGCGACAGGATATCAAATTTCATGAGGAGAAAGCCATGAAGCTGTCGCTTAAGAGGGAGCTACACTTGCATGCATATGAGGAGCTACTAGTTCCTAAGGATGAGCCTCTGGATGTGGATCAGCCACAAGAGGAGGTTCATGGAGTGGAAGAAACCACTCATGCAACGCCAAACATCAGAGGGCGAAAGCACACTACAGAAGCTGAGCAACTGAATCTTGATGTAGCACAAAATGTAGGAGCTCCTACATCACAGTGTAGACAGAGACATTCATCTAAACGATTTATTGGATACATGGCTCTGGTGAGCAAGTGTATCGTGACGGAGCCATCCTCTTTCGAGGAAGCTGTGGAGGATCCCGCATGGGTAGATGCCATGGTGGAAGAGTATGATTCGATTGTCAGAAACAGTGCATGGGAGATTATCCCAAGGCCGGAAGGGAAATCATTGGTAGGTTCAAGATGGATCTACAAAGTGAAGCAAGATGCTAATGGGAACGTCAAGAAGTACAAGGCAATATTTGTTGCCTGGGGCTTCTCACAGATCGAGGGGATTGACTATGAAGAAACCTTTGCACCTGTCGCAAGGTTTTCTTCCATACAGACAATCCTTGCTCTCTCAGCGTAGATGGGTTGGCACATTCATCAAATGGATGTGAAGACTGTGTTCCTCAACGGAGTCATTGAGGAGGAGGTGTACATAGAGTAGCCTGAAGGATTTGAAATCTTCAGCAGCAAGTCGCATGTGTGCAAGCTCAAAAGAGAATTGTATGGGATGAAACAAGAACCTCATGCTTGGTACACACGGATAGACAGTTATTTCACCGGACTTGGTTTTTCCAAGAGTGAAGCGAATCTAAACCTATACCAGATTGTGGTGGAGGGTAAGTTGCTGATCATTGTACTTTATGTAGATGATTTAATACTAATAGGTAATAAACTATTGATACACTCATGCAAGGCAGATCTTGCAAAGGAGTTTGAGATGAAGGACTTGGGCCTCCTTCATTATTTCCTGGGATTGGAAATTTGGCAATGGAAGGGTGGACTATTTGTGTCTCAAGGCAAGTATGCCCAGGAGATACTGGAGAAGTTCAACATGCAAGGCTGCAAGCCTATCGACACTCCTCTTCCTGATGGTTGGAGGAAGTAGGATGCTAAATCGGCAGAGGTAGTGGATGCCACTGTTTATCGACAGTTGGTTGGTTCGCTCATGTATCTAGTCAATACACGATCGGACATATGCTACACTGTTAACCAGCTTTCACAAACTATGGTTAAGCCTACCAAGCTCTTTTGGAAGGTAGGAAATCATGTCCTGAGGTATCTCAAGGGCACATCGGGATATGGATTATGGTACAGACAATCAGATGAGTTGAAGTTGCATGGCTTCACGGATGCAGATTGGGCAAGGAGCCCAACAGACAGAAAGAGCACATCTGGAGGGATATTCAGTATCAGGTCTACAGTAGTTTTTTGGTACAGCAGGAAATAGAGATCCATGGCACTTAGTTCAGTGGAGGTTGAGTACATGGCAGCAAGTTTGGCTGCATGCGAGGCTATATGGATGAGGAAGATCCTGGTCAGGTTGTTCGGTTCACACTTAGATCCTACTGTGATATATTGTGATAATCAAAGTTGCATTAAACTTTCTGTTAATCTAGTATTTCATGATAGATCTAAACATATTGACATCTGGTATCATCATATCAGATATTTTCTACAGCGGAAGATCATGTTGCTTTCTTACATCTTACGGAGGATTAGAATGTAGATATTCTGACGAAGGCGCTCACCAGGAGAAAATTCGAATACCATAGAGATAGGATCGGGGTGGCAGATAATCCCTACCTTGTTGAGAGGGAGTGTTGAGATTCAACAAGATGATGAGATTAGTGAAAAGAGTCACCTTCACTAAGTGGGCCCGTAGGTTATTTTTGGCGCAAAGTCTATTTTTAGACTATGTCTATTCTTAGACATGTTGATCATATTCTATGAGTTGCAAGATGCTATTTGTAGATGGTTGGTCAAGTTGGAAAAATATATGGACGTCTATTTTTAGACATATTGGGTGGAATCTATTTTTAGATTGCCAGTCTAAAAATAGATATGTCGAATATTATTAACTCTTAATAATATTTGGACTCTAAACATTATCTTATTCTCTTGGAGCACTTCAGTTAAGTGCATAGATGTGGCACAGCAGCTGAAAGAAGGAATTATGCTATTCCTGAGGTTTTACTAGATCTAATGCATGAGGATTTCAGTTAGAACTCATGTGACAGAGTTTGTTGGAGTTATAGAAGTAGTTGGTGGAGTTGTATTCAGTTTAACTCAGTTAGACTCAGTTGAGCTAGTTGTATCTAGTCTAACTGATTGATACACTAGTGAGAGTGGTGTGAATTAATTAGTTAATTAATTCACTAAATAATAACTCATTAATCAACTGAAGAATACATCAGTTAACTACAATGCATGGACAGTTCAATGGATACCAGTGGAGAGATATGTGAAAGTGCAAGTGTGATTATCAGTTGTGACTATAGTGATGCATTGATTGCATCCAACACTTGGTGGAGATGCCAATGAGGATTGTGCAGTGCAAGCTTGGTGGATTCGAGTTCATTCAGAGCCATTCTTCAGCAGGGATTACACAGTAGAGGCAGGCTAGCAGGTGGCAGAGATCGGTGCATGGATTTGCAAGATCAGGCCTAATTAGTGTGTAGTGGACTATTCAAAAATCATGAGAAATTAGTCAGTTGCGACTACCTCTCATGGAAATGGTCATACATGAATGACTTACTTAACGCAGTTGAATCCCAAAAATGATATCTAATATAGTGTGTAGTGATTGTAATGTACTGAGAGCTTGATATGATCAGCTTTGTATGAGGATTGTTACATGATCTCTATGACATATATTATATACAGATAGTTGGGGTTTTTAGCTTCAGTCTTTCCCGTTAAACACTGTGTTCATATGTGTGCAAATTTTTATGGTTTCATGTGTGCATTGCAATTGATTTAATTCCCCCATGTGATGATCAATAGTGGAATAGATTATGTATTATACATAAATTCAAATAGTGTGTGATCAGGAGAATCTTGGATATATAACACATAAGTTATATAATTTCTACAATAAGTATGGCTTAAAAGGTTACAAGCTTTGGAACCCAGAAACAAGGAAGGTTGTGTATAACCGAGATGTGGTGTTTACAGAGGTGAAAGATGTTGTTAAATATGAAGTCATACCAAAGGAACCTGAGAAGATAGAGTTTGAGCTAAAGGAGGATGAATCGAACTCTACAATAGAAAAAGATTCAGAAGAGGAAGAGCCACAAACTCCAGCTGTGAGAATATCAGTTCAGGAAAACAACCAAAAAGGTATAGTCCATCTTCTTTCTGTTCAAATTTTTCTTTAACTATCACTAATGATGATCCCAGAAATGTCAGGGAGGCAGTGGATTCAGAGGATGGAAAACTATGGAAGGAGGCCATGGTTGATGAAATGTCATCCTTGCACAAAAATGATGCATGGGATCTGGTGGAGTTGCTGGCTGGAAGGAAGCCCATCGGGAGAAAATGGGTGTTCAAGAAGAAGATGAATGTAGAAGGCAAGGTGGAGAAATACAAAGCTCTATTGGTAGCAAAAGGTTATTCCCAGGTGTCGAGAATTGATTTTGGTGATAGTTTTTCTCCTGTTGCCAAGGTTACTTCTATTAGATTACTTTTATCTGTTGTTGTTGCATTTGATTTTGAGGTAGAACAGATGGATGTGAAGATAACATTTCTTCACAGGGATCTGGAAGAAGAGATCTACATGAAGCAACCTGGAAGCTTTGCGGTGAAGGGTAAGAAAGAACTAGTATGTAGGTTGAAAAAGTCTCTGTGTGGGTTAAAACAGTCACCAAGGATGTGGTATCAGAAATTTGATACTTGTATGTGAGGACTTGGTTTCACCAGAAGCGAAGAGGATCATTGTGTTTATTTTAAATTAATTGGTGACCGTGTTATTTATTTGGTCTTGTATGTGGATGATATGTTGCCCAATTGGAAATGACAAAGAAATTATCCAGAATTTGAAGACCCAATTGTTCTCCAAATTCGACATGAAGGATCTTGGTGTTGCAAACTATATTTTGGGCATGGAAATTAATAGATATTGGGCAAAGAGGAAGCTCTAGTTAAACTAGAGGAAGTATGTCGAGACTATATTGTAGAGGTTCAATATGTAGGATAGTAAACCAATGAAGGTTCCTATTTATGTAGGTGTAAAGCTATATGTTGAACAGTGCCCCAAGACACAATAAGAAGAGGAGGATATGTCTTGTGTTCCATATGCAAGTGCAATGGGTAGCCTGATGTATGCAATGGTTCATACTAGACCAGACATTGCACATGTAGTGGGAGTATTGAGCAGGTTTATGTCAAATCCAGGGAAGGATCATTGGACATCAGTGAAGCAAGTTTTTAGATATTTGTGTGGCACTAGTGATTATGGTTTGTGCTACCAGGGAAGACCAAGATTGGACAGAGTTTTGGACATCCATGGTTTTGTTGATGCAGACTAGGATGGAGATCTGGACCAAAGAATATCTACAAGTGGGTATGTGTTTAGCCTATTTGGAGGTGCATTCAGTTGGATGAGTAAAAGACACTCTGTAGTGACTCTTTCAACTACAGAGGCAAAATACATGGCAGCCACCCATGCAAGCAAGGAAGCAGTTTGGTTACAAATATTTTGTTCTAGTATGGGGTTGGTGCAACATGCTATAAGGATAGACTGTGATAGCCAAAGAGAAATTTTCTTGGGTAAGAACCTTTCTTATCATTCAAAGACAGAGCACATTGATGTTCAATATCACTTTGTGAGAGATATGGTTAAGGATAAAAGGGTGTTGTTGGTAAAGGTGGACACTTTGAAGAATGTTGCAGATGCATTGACGAAGTCTGTGAGCACTCAAAAGTTCTCTTGGTGTAGAGAATCAATGGGTGTTGTAGAGCTAAACTAATAACTAAGCTCTCCTGTGGCCCTCTGCGGAAAGAAAACAACAAGTGGGAGAATTTTGGGTATGTGTTATACTCTTTCTATGATTAGGCACACGCGCAGGACGGGGGGTCACAGGGGGGCGACAATGCCCTAGGAAAAAGATTTTGGACCCTATTTTTTGGTGGGTGGACCCGCCCATGGTTTTGTGAATGATTTTACAAATGGTTTTGTGGCATGATGGTTTTCGGCCCCTGGAATTTTGTAGATCTGATCAAGGGAACTACGGTTATGATATAATCCAGAGTTAATGGATTGGGGTTTATGAATGCTTCAACATGTATATATATGTGTTGTAACACTAAAAGGAATATAATGAAAAATAAAGTTAGTAGTCCCGATTTGGGATCCAGGGGAAAATATCTGTGTATATATGTTTTATGTTTTCTTCTTTCATTATTGTTTATTTTTTGTTTTTAAGATTCATTTGTAGATAATTTCTGTACAGGGTTAAAACCTACAATTTCTAGGGGAACCCAATTGGGAAAATCCCTTGAAGCCTGTTTGCATTAATCAATGAATTGAGAAACTATCATAATTGCTAGCTCCAGCTCTTAGCTCAACCTGCAAAAGAATAACCATTCTTCTGCTCAATTAACAAGCTCTGGCTAACACTTAGCCAAATATTTTCCCACCAAGGCCCCTACTTCCTTGCGAACATGTTGGGTGATTTAATCGTGATTTAAATCCCTATCATTTATTTGTCAACTTGAAGTTTCGTAAACTAACGAGGTATACCTGTACTATATGTACTAGGTGGTTCTCCTTCATATTAGATTAATCTAATGCAATTAAAAGTAATTCAAAACAAATTAAATCAATCAAAACCAAACCAAACCAAACATAAAGAAATTGAAATCACACTTGCAAAAAGGAAATCACACTCACACTTGCATAATTGAAATCACACTTGCTAGAAAGAAAATCACACCTGCTGAAAATAAGTGAAATAACCTAATTACACTATGTTACCACTATGTACAAAGATGTTCAAATTGTGGTTGATGGGGACCCTCCATTCCTCAACAAACACACCGAACAATTATCACATCTTGGTGATCAAAGAAGCAGTATGTATTTCATAAAGTTGGAGGAAAACTCCAAAAGATATTACAACACTTAAATTCTCTTAGATCATACTTTTGATCTGAATGAATAAATGATAAGAGTTGAATGGATAGATAGATAAAATTTGGGATCCTTTGAAGGATGCACTCGTATTTATACAAAAGTTGAAGATAGCTATAGATCCTCAAATTTCTCCTAAATCCACATTTATCTCATGTAGTTACAACCAATCACCTAATATAAGATAAAAATCCTCTCAAATTTCTCTCCTATCCATGATTCTTCTCCTTTGGATGTGCTTATTTAATGATCCACGTCTTCTACAAATATTCCACAAATCTTCATGAGTTGGAATTTGAATTCAAATTTGTGGTTGGATGACCAAATAAGACCCTTCTAGAATCTTCAAGTAGGCCTACCATATCATAAAACTTATAACAATTTGATGTATATATGAAAACATGTTAATTTTATTATATTTAATCACAAATTCACTTAAAATACTTAAAATAAATGACTTTGGAAAATATAATGCTAAACCCATATGATTATGAAAATGGTTACTTAATGTAGGGTTATGTAGCTATGGAATTATGGAATGAGGGTAAAATTATGAAAATGTGGGTAAAATTGGATGACATTTTGGAGGCCCAACATACCCCCCAATTGAAGGTGTTGTGTGTCTTCATGCAACTATTGCATTGATTCCCTTAGTCATACGTTAATCTTCTTGAAATGTTTTTCTTTTTGCATGAGCTTTGGCTTTGTATTTATTTTCTTTTAACTTTGCATTATCATATCATTTCGTAACTTTATTCTTTTTGCAAAGTGTACAATGAAATCATTTGATTGCAACATATTTTTTATGGTTAGTTTTTATGTGACAACCAAAATTTTTGACTATTGGTTCATGTGTAACAATACTTCTCTTATTTTTGTCACATCAAAATACTTGAAAACATTGAGAATTCCTTTTTAAGGCCCCATATTCAGCCATTTAATGTGCTCATCAATCGATCGTTGCAAAACATATAATTTTTTGGATTCAAAATGAAATAATAGTTTATTTGGGAAAAATATGTTGGTTAAGATGAAATTAAATGTGACATGTGGCATGAAATATGAATATCACTTTTCCCCAACTTAAGGTGTTTTCAGTTTTTTTGCAAAGGAGAAAGGGAATATGAATGTGGTGAGGGATTTTCCAAAATCACAATTTTAGTATTTAAGAAATTACATGATTAAAGATTAGAAAACAACATACATTCACTTACGTGAAACTTGGACAAGCTATGTATATAGAAGAGTGTGGCTAATGTTGTTGGATCATGGAATATGAAGTAAACGGATATGATCTACTTCTTATCTCTCTTGGTTGTATGA
Organism: Pinus albicaulis; assembly: GCA_034641835.2. NCBI lineage: Eukaryota > Viridiplantae > Streptophyta > Pinopsida > Pinales > Pinaceae > Pinus > Pinus albicaulis. Next base: position 1,683,891,535 of record CM076575.1, on the reverse strand, counting down.
ATTGAGGATGATATTGGAATATTTATTGTTATGGTTGCTGAATTCTGAATTGAGTCTTGGTGCAAGATGTTGAAATCATGTAGTCTTCATTCGTTCTCGCTCAATGGCATGATTCTTATCTACGTGAATAAATGTGTCGATGTCGAACATAGAAAATAAATTGTTGGATTACTGGCCATTAATAAATGCCATTAACCAACATGAGACTACTCACCATTGATGCCAATGACAGTCAAGATGCCTAAGTATGTCATACTAGGTACAAATAGATGTGTCAAAGTCGAGTCACCTAGAAGATCCGAGAAATAAGGACATTGATGTATTCCCACTATTTTTCGGTGAGAGAGCCTTCCATTAAGGCATGCAAGTGTCAAGGTACTTGAAATATCTATAGTCTTGATCCCAGATGATGTGTCAGAGTCGATGGGTCAAGACATGTTAGAATGGAGGCAATAATGAATCCTCCATCATCTAACATGAGTATACAATAATAATTTGAAGGACTATAGATGGAAAATTTTCATTGGAGAAAGGTTTATTGGACACGATTGAAAAGGAAAATGGGGTGACTCAACCTTGTAAGGGAGCTAAATAACTTTATTTTTGTGAAGGGTGAGTGAAAATGATACATGAAAGTATGAAAATTGTGAAGGGAAATTATTTTTTGGTAGAAGGGAGATGGTAAAAATTGACTGCAGGCTTAGAATGAGTAGAAATGGTAAAATTGGCATCTACTTAATAGCAATGGTGTAATGGATCTGATTTGGCATAAAATGATCATGCTTTTCTAAAAGAAACTTGGTCTTTAAAAAGGCAGTGGTGCACATAATGATCTTCTTTCATCATGTCTTGGACCTAAAAAAACTTAGCACTTTTTTGCAATAAAATGTAATACTATCAAGAAAGAGAGGTGATCAGTCTCTCTTCATCAGATATATACACAAAAAACTCAGAAATAGTACTAATAAAACAAATTCAAGAAAAATAAAATGCACTTTTAACTGTTTCTTACCAATTTTGAGCTTGAGACCTCTTCTTTATACACCTATTGCTTCATCAATAGACCATAAACCAAATTTGTATAAGCTAATGAATTGTGTTGATTCTGCAGCTACGTCGATTCTGCAGCTACCAAAAACATCGATCGTTGCATTGTCTTGCCACTTTAAAACCTGAAATTAGACTCGGATGGTGGTTTTTTTTAATTATCACAGTTGGGTTTTTAATATTTACAGGGATTTTATGCAGGTCTAAGCCTGTAACTACATTGTTCCATTTTATTTAGCGCTCTGCTCTTGTCCATGATCCCATTGATCAAGAAAATGCTCAAAATTAAAAATTATTGGATGAGATTGATACCAATTCCAACATGTATATCTCGTCGTTCTGAATCAAACACAATTTGTTTCACTGAAATCCGCCTTCGGATGCTCCTGGAATCACATTCTAATCGTTTTATGAAACAACTAAAAAAAAGAATTTTGGGTTGCAGGAATGCCCAGTCAGCAGTCTATGGGCTAATTGGGTCATGACACTTGGACTGTTTTCACTGATCTATTATTGGCCAATACGTTATTTCCATTTTTCAATGTTTCATTAGTGGACACGTGGAAGTTTCTGATTGGTTCGCGGTGTGTTGTGGTGGCCCAACAAGGGAGCACCACGTCGACCAACCAATGGTTGCCACATGGCCTCTTCATAGTGGCCAAAATTTATGCTAGAGATAAAATGGCCTCCATGAGAATCGAACATGAGACCTATTGTCCACTAACAAAGGATCTTAACCAACTTCGCTATGATATAAGTCTTGTTTATTATATGATCTAACATATATTTGAAGTCATATAGGCGTGCATTTTTGGAGAAGGTCCGACTAAGCTCTAGCTTTAGGCACCCAATTTGGTCGCATGGCGCCACGTGACCATAGATTTTGGAACTGAGGGCTATTTTTATTCATCCTACAAATTCGCCTGCTAGTTGGGAAGGCCATATTTGCACACCACTCCTGTTTTCTGGGTGCACCGACCAGGTTTGGGTCAAATTGTAGGCTTATTAACAACAAAATTAGGCAAAAACTTGAAACAATCACATTTTACTCAATTTTTGGCCAAATGAGGTGCAAAAAGAGTCAAAATAGGGGTTTTCGCTAGTGTTGGATCCATTGGAGACATCATTTTTTCTTGTGAATAAAATCTTTCGGTAAAAATCACATAAGAATAAATTAGGTCGATGTGTTTCGAACCAGCCAATGTGATTCATCATCTTGTCCTGATGGTGAACCACACTGGTTGGATCGAAATGTGTTGACCTAATTTATTCTTATGTTACTTTTACCAAAATATTTTATTCACAATTTATGGATCACATAAGCCAAATTGCTAATAATCATTTTTTCTGTTTGAGCTCCCTAAAAGCCTGTAATTGTACTTTTGATTATGAATTTAGATCTCTTATCTAGTTTTTATTGCAAAATTTTAAAACTAAATTTGTTCAATTTTCTTTTATGGTCTTCCAGATCGTAGAGAGTGCAAGAAGAGAGCATACTCAGCAATATTGAAATATTTATTCAATTTGAATGTGAAATTTAAAAGAAAAAACAAAAGGATTTGATCTTTAAATTCAGATTGTGGCTCTCAAAACTCGTATGTGTTCTCCTTCTTCTCAAATATTCCTTCTATTTATATATCTTCCTACAAATGATTAGTCAGCTGGGTGGCTCTTACTGCACCACCAATAATTTCAATTAAATGAAAACATCACAAAACTTTATTGTATTCATTACCTACTCTACTCTACTGGAAATAGAAGAATTGATCAAGTGTATGTACATTTCCAATGTAACCATGTGCATAACAGGATTAAAAAGATATTCATGCTAAGGTTAGAAAAATATGTATTAAAAATCATCAAATCATGAAAGACCAAGTGTTTAGATAATGCAATCAAGAAGTAAAGAAGAAATAACATTCTTCAAACCCTTAATTTCCTGTCAATTACTCTAACTAGTTGATAATTCCTATTGCACACATGGATTAGTACAATTTTTTATTTTATTTTTTTTGAAATTTAATATGCAAAATTATTTTAATAGGATTTTAACTATGCATCTAAAAATGAATGCAACTATAATGAATTTTCTAAACTTCAAAATAAGCACCTTAGTATACATCCTCGAGAATGGCACCAAAATGTTGGGTGATTTAATCGCAAGTTAAATCCCTGTCATTTAATTGTCAACTCGAAGTTTTGTAAACTGGTGAGGTATACCTATACTATATGTACTAGGTGATTATCCTTCTGAGTAGATTAATCTAATGCAATTAAAACTAATTCAAAACAAATTAAATCAATCAAAAACAAACCAAACCAGACATAAAGAAATTAAAATCACACTTGCGTAAATGAAAATCACACCACACTTGCATAAATGAAAGAACTCTTGTTGAAAGGAAATCACACTCACACTTGCATAATTGAAATCACACTTAGTGGAAAGAAAATCACACCTGCTGAAAATAAATGAAATAACCGAATTACACTATGTTACCAATATGTACAAAGATGTGCAAACTGTGGTTGATGGGGCCCTCCATTCCTCATCAAACACACCGAACAATTATCACATCTTAGTGATCAAATAAGTAGTATGTATTTCATAAAGTTAGAGGAAAACTCTACAACACTTCAATTCTATATCCTCACTTTAAAAATTACATCTTAGATCATACTTTGATATGAATGAATAAATGATAATATTTGAATGGATAGATGGATAAAAGTTGGGATCCTTTGAAGGATGCACTCTTATTTATACAAAATCTAAAGATAACTATAGATCCTCAAATTTCTCCTAAATGCACATTTATCTCATGTGGTTACAACCAATCACCTAATATAAGATACAAATACTCTCAAATTTCTCTCCTATCCATGATTCTTCTCCTTTGGGTGTGCTTATTTAATGATCCACATCTTCTACAAATATTCCACAAATCTTCATGAGATGGAATTTGAAATTTGAATTTGTGGGTGGATGGCAAAATAAGACCCTTCTAGAATCTTCAAGTAGGCCTACCATGTCATAAAACTTATACCACTTTTATGTATATATGAAAACATGTTAATTTTATAATATTTAATCACAAATTCACTTCAAATGCTTAAAATAAATGCTAAACCCATATGATCATGAAAATGGTTACTTAATGTAGGGTTATATAACTACAAAATTATGGAATGAGGGTAAAATGATGTAAATGTGGGTAAAAGTGGATGACATTTTGGATACCCAACCTCAAATATTGAGGAAATTAGCCCCTATTCTTTAGGAATTTCCTCTAAATGGAATATGAAATTTACAAGGATTGATCATTGACTACATACAACACCTATACACTCAAGACTAGTCGATAATTGATGTTACAATGCCTTGGAATCTACACCACAACTGATAAATTTAAATCCCTTGCATGAATGAGTTATTTTTGGTTGATTGATCACTTAACTAGATGATATCTAAGTTAGACTGATGTCCTACTGCACGACTAACCTTCCCGACTAGTTTTATTAACTATTAGAACTAGTTTAACTAAGTACAACTAGAAATAACTGAACTGAATTAATAAAATTTAGCAATCACACATGCATAACTAAACTCCAAGCCATCTAACTCGAATTTACTAAGCTATCTGAGTGACAAGAGCCATGTCACCTCACTTAATTTCCTCCAAGTTGTTTACTAATGTGGAAATTTCGAATTTTCTTAATTTGACCAAGGCTAAGTCAAAATGATCCTTTCTTGCTACAATTATCAACACTAATATACCATCAACATCAAGAGTACAAAAATAATATCCCTTTAATTAGGGATCTAATTTAACACAAACTTTTCCACTAGATGTCATTGTCTCTTGAAGAAGGATTATGTCAGGATTTAGATGTTGAAGGAGGCATTTAAGGGTGATTTTTTTAGGGGCACCCCTAAGGACCAGGATTTTCATATAGAATATGACCATTTAGAAACCCTCAGGGGGGTTTTTATTAGCTCTAGGGACCCCTAAAATTATGTTTTGTTTACCTAGCTTCGTCTTTAGCTCTCTACTAAGATTTTAATAAAAGGGATTTTTTCCTTGCATGCCCTATCATAGGAGGATCTTTTACTAGACCTCCTTTAGAGGCATCCTCCGGGAAATCTCTTAATCATGATCTAAGTTTGTAATTATTACTGCAAGTCTCTCTTGAAGGTCGACTTAAGCCTTTTCTAGCGTCGATAGTATTAGTCAGAGAGCTTGAAGTATCATCAAAGTTCAAAAGAGAATCCAAATAGGGAACAATATGGCCCGAATACTTTAGGGTGGGAGGTTAAAAAGAAGACACTTTAGGGATAGGTTGTAAAGTAGTCGAATCTAAAATAAGCATTGGGGAGGAGCTGAAACAATAGGAGAAATAACAAGAGATGGAGTTGGAATCAAAATAGAAATTTTTTCAATAGAATATTGAACCTTAATGCAAGGGATGTGAGGAAAAACCATACATGTGTGGTCGTGATGCACATTTTTTACTAAGGGTTAACCTAGGTACTCAAACGAAACTGGAGGAGATATATTTTGTGTGCTTTCCATCTCATGGGACAATGTGCTTCATACAATACTTTCTTCGATGAATTCATTACACAATAATTCTAGTCACATTGGTTTGCGAGGTGGCCAACCTTTTTGCATGCATAACACCGGAGAGGAATCCTCTATTAGTCTGCTAACTGAAGCCACTTATTCCCTTGAAAAACCAATTCCACCTCTTCGACCATGCCCTCATAACATCCACTTTGATTTTGAGCCAAGCACATCAATGGTATTATTTGGTCAATCTGTCGTCATCCAAACCAGTAAATTGACCGAGTTTGTTACTAATGGAATTAAGTAGATCATATGAACAAATCATCAAGGGAAGACTAGGTATAATTACCCACAATTTTTGTTGTGCCATTGATTCTCTGGTAGGATTGAAATCAATGTGCCACTACTACACTACTAAACTAGACTTCCCACAATTCCAATATTTGTTGAGAATGTTTTGGAATTCAATTTCAACTCAAAAAATTGCACAAAACCATCCCCTAACAAGGACATGGAAATATGGGATATATTTGGTTTTCTACGCCCAATTTGTTCTCATCTAATCCAAAATAGATGCCGGACTCACAAGATTTCTAGTGAATTTTTCACCAATGGTCTGCTCGAGCAGGACTGACACCTCTTTCAATCCTACATCCAAAAAATCATCACTGATGCTTTATGGGACTTGAGGGGCCACCCATGAGTAGGTTTGGACTATGAAGCAGAAGGATTAGGAGGAGGATTCAAACCTGGATCATCAATAATTGTTGGAACTGACGACACAATATTATGAATATAATGATCTAGAGAAAGTTTACCTACTTCATATAAAGAAGCATTGAAGGCCTCCACTTTAGGAGATGGGATTGCATGAACAAAAGTAGGACTAAACAATCTATATTTTGCATGCCTTGACACCAAATCAGATGGGAAGATTCTACATAGACATGGACTTCCTAGTTCATAGTTCACTTCATCAATCCTCCATATATTTTCTCAAATGCACAATAATTACCACTAGACTCGATATAACCCACACTAGACAAGGAGTACAACTTTCAATTCCGCAATAGTGCCAAAATAAAAAGAAAACAATATAATTTATGCCATATTTTGAATATCTCGATGAGAGGCCACAACCATGATGCTAGTACAAGGATCGAATTATCCCAAGATTGCAGGAGTGATTGATATTTTGGACTGTAGGAAAATTAACCCTAGGCCACAAGATAATAGACCCCCCTAGAACTATAACTGATCCTCCGTCATTGATCACTATAGTATGTTATAGTAAATTTAGCTTATTATTACAACTATTATTCTAGGGTTAATTTTATTTTCTCTTTTTATTAAGGTTATCATTTAATAATTATTATGTTATCCCTCCTCTTTACTGTTTTTCCTTTTTGTTCTTCTTGTCCTTTGTTCTTAAGGATCTAGAATGGACATCAACCTCTTCCCTTTCATATTGCATCTCTGGTATTTATTGATTTCTTCCACATCTATTTCATTTGACTAATTGTCCAAAAGATTAATCCTCTATTGGATTTGAGACATCAACAACAATCAATGAGCATTGTGGATGTTTTGAATTCACCTACAACTCCAAACCATAGAACTCTTAAAATAATTAGAAGTCTTTTTTTTAGATGATTCCTGAATAACTAATAGAGGATCAATGGAATAGGGTCCATGAATATTTAATCAGAAAGATAAATTGGTAGGATAGATGTTAATGGATGTATAATGAAAGGATGTGGAGGAAGATATTTCTATACATTTGTTCATTATCAAATCAATACCATGTCCATGACAATGGGGGCGTGCATGTCAACTACAGGTTTGGGAGTTGCTAGTAGACTTTTCTTTAATTATGTTTTATAGGATTCTAGTAAGTATATTTTTATATTCTATTATTCCAATTGTGGTACCTCTCTATTCAAGGTTTTGAATATGTAAATGATACCAAGGTTACTTTGATTTTTCTTGGCACCATTGCAAGAAAAAGAGACATAGTAATCAACAGAGGAAAATATGGTTCAATAAACTTTTCTCATTTCAATAATATTCTTTCTTTTTCCTTTAATTAAGGATTCATTGCTATATATTTCAATCTAATCATGCTATACAATTTGAGGGGCATAAAGAGTAGTCAACCAATATTCACATCAATATTGATAATGATAAAACCAAGTATTGGGTTTACTAAAGCCTCCTTTACACGATTTGATGGCTTCATCATATGCAAACCCTTTTGAGAATTTACATAAACCACCAAGAGACCATTGATATTAGGAAATATGAAGGTGTCTTGGAATAGGCTTTTTAGATGTATAATGGAGGTCATGCTTGAAGTTTTTGCAACAATTTTCAAAATTTCAATTATCACCGGGAGATATAGTGTGCACAAAGTGATGAGAGAATGAAATTGTCATGCTCTTCTTACACATGTATGCTAGAAAATTAGACAAGAAGGCAATGGTGTTATAATGTAGATGTGAATAACAATACCTACTAATCCCAAAGGATAAGCAAAACATGGAGGATAAGGAGACAAGGGGTTGTAGGACTCACATCCTAATTATATAAATATGATTTCTAACAAAAACCCATAAATTACTTAAAGAATATTCTTTAATTCATTGAAGAGCTCATTTACCATATCCAAATAAAAATATTCAATATTGGTGTTGTGAGTATTCTCCCTATTGAGTTTGTTATAGATCCTTACACACAACTCTCAACCAAACGTATTCTGTTTCAGTGGATTTATTTCCACATTTTTAGTGTCGCAAATTATCACCCACCTCAACTTTATGGGACTGAATGAAAAGTAGAGGTTCCAATTAATTTCTACATTTAACATTGGTATGCCAAAGGGAACATAAGAAGTCACCCAATGTAACAATGAACTTTGTGGAATTGGATCAATATAGGGTTTCTAATAATTTCTACATTTAGTGTTGATATTTCAAACGGAACACAACTAGTCATTAAATGCAACTAACGTGGGAGGAAAACGTGAGGAGTGGGACGAAAACTCAATTGTCATTCAATCATGAGAAAACAAGAGTCAATCCTTGTGCATGAAAGCCATTGTCCACACTTACTAAAATGTATACATATTAGATAAGTAAATGTAAAACTCATAATGTTATTATTTTCCAATTTTTGTATGGACATTTTCCAATTAATCATCTTTATAGTTTTTAGGACCTTTAATAAAAATATTTATATTGTAATCCCATTTATTATTCGATTGTGAAGAAAGCAATACTGCTCATCTTATTTTGAGTCTCTTGTTTTGAGTCTAGAGAAATTAAAATACAAGACCATCCTAAAGGGAAAGTAATGAGTACCATACAAAATACCTTGACCTTGTGGGTTCCCTACCTAAAAATCTTGCAAAGTGAATTATTCCGCCTACTTTACTTTCCATATTAAACTTATTTGCAATCCCAAAGTTTAATTTCCTTTGGGTCTTAAAATTAGAAGAGCCAAATTCATTTGGAATTCTTTAAAGGGAAATTTACAATACCATGCCCACCTCCCTAAATCTAATCTAATCTAATGTAATCTCATGAAATTTTATTGATGTAAAAATTATTTATAGACATTTAAATTATACAAATGAATAATATAAAAATATAAATAATTAATTATGTTTAGAGGTGTTCTCCAACCCATTATGGTAGCGATGTTGTAATATAATGTTAGGTTAAAATAAAACAGTATTAAAATAAAAATCAAATAAAATGAAGTAAAATAGTTAGTTTAATCGTCCAAAAGAGCTCTCCACCTTAGTATGATAGACATCTCTCCAACCGTACGTTTTGACATGGTTAAAATAAAATAGTATTAAAATAAAAATAAAATGAAGTAAAATAGTTAGTTTAATTGTTTAGGGTCTTCACCTTAGTATGATAAAGATGTAATGTAATGTTTAACATTTTGATCGGATCAAAATAAAATAAAATAAAAATAAAACAAAATTGAAATAAAATAAACAATTTAATTTACCATTGTAATTTTTGTATTATGTAAATGTTTTGACTCCAGGTTTTCACAACCCATGGTATTATTGTCTTAGATAGCTTATTTAAAGTCATAAAATTCTTATCAATTTTACACACATAAAAAATGCCTATTTAAAACTATGAAATTACTATCAGCGCATATTATATACACAGACAATTATGAATCTATCAAATAGATTCATAAAGTGACTGTGTTACAATGATTATGAGCTTCTCTTGTCAACTAGCTATTATTGAAAAAGGTAAGTCTGAATCATATTTTTTGAAATACATTTTGCTTTATTAGTTAAAATCAGAACTTTCTCTTTTTATTATTATCTTCTATCATGAAAATGTTTATTTGTGTATGAGTTTCCATTTTCTGATCTTCTTTTACCTTGGCCTCATTTCACTGAGATCCATTACATGTTTTCTCAATCTAAATTTATGATCAAAACGAGCATAGATCCATCTTAACTTGTAGACCAGATCTACCAAGTGCCAAGAGGGATCAAATCTTGATATGCACGCTTCTTTTAGAATGAAAAAGAGATTTGATCCCTCTTGTTTATTGATAAATTCGGAGTTAAAATGCATCTATACTCATATAATTTAAAAAAAAAAAAATAAGAATAAGTATACAGGTAAATCCAGAGTTAAAATACATCTATACTGCTATGATTAGAAAATAAGTATGCAATAATACTTGAAGAAAAGAGATGTCCCTGGGTCTTGGTTAAACGGTGATGAGGGGTACGTTATAACACTCATCATAGGTCTGTTATACACGAGGTGTGTTATAGCACTCATCAAAGGTCTGTTATACACTCATCAGAGGTCTGTTATAGCTCTCATCAAAGGTTCAATAGGGTTTCAATAGCGTCTTGGTTAAACGGTGATGAGGTGTGTTATAGCACTCATCAAAGGTCTATTATACACTCATAAGAGGTCTGTTATAGCACTCATCAGAGGTTCAATAGGGTTTCAATAGGGTCTTGGTTAAACGGTGATGAGGCTTGCTATTATAGCGCTCATCAGAGGTTCAATTTCCTTCTGGATAGGGGTGATGTATGTAGACATGTTATGAAGATGGAGTAAAAAAGAAAAAAGTGAAAAAAATGAAAGGTACTACCAAACTTTCAAAAAAAATACTTGAAGAAAAGAGTTGGATAAAAAGAAGAAGTACTACATGGAAAAATTCAACCCTAGGTATGATCTCCAACAAAAGAGTAAAAAGACTATGGAAAGACATCAAAGAAACTTATGGAAATATGTTAGCATTTCTTGACATTGTCTTTTCAGCTATGAGATTGTTGGAAAGTTGGACCAACTTATCATCAATTTGAATAAGAAAAACACTGAAATGCAAAAGACCAAAAACAATCATAATATCTTAAACTATTTTATTGGTAAACTTTAAAATTTCATTTCATTTCTTTAAAAACAAAATAAATAAAGAAGAGCTACACAATTTAACCCTTCGGACAATACTTTTTTTTTTTAATTAATAATTTTCAAAAAAACCGTTAAAAGGTTTTTTCGATCCACACCGTTCTATCATCTGTACATTGAAATGACGCCGTGAGCAAATTTTAAATCTGACTCATTCTTGACTGCCATGCATAGAGCTGGAAGTCTCGTGCAGGATTTACCACGTTATCTTTCAATGGTACACCAGTTCGTTCAAACGAAGCATAGAGGTTTCAGCTACTCACAGACTATACAGTAACTGCGAGTATTGACATGATCTTGCAAGTGAAAAAAAAAATTTCTCACGAAAAATGACCCTTCGCTGCTCACAATCTTCACTTCAAAGATTCACTATCAATCCTTTACATTTATTCATTCCAGTTGGTCATCTCTGCAATCTCCCGCACAGATTATCGCCATACTGGAAAACCTCGTCCTGGAAGTGGATTTTTTTTCTTCTATGTGGACCCAGGACCGCTACATTCATGGTACTAAGGCAGATTCACCCACTCGAAGGGTCATTCCATGTCCATGTGGGCTCACCAATGAAGCCTAATCGTGAGAAAATCGAATCCATAACTTCTCAATACTCTTTTTTTTCAGAAAGAACTTCTCAATACTCTTTTTTTTCAGAAAGAACTTCTCAATACTCTATTAATATCTTGTCTGTGGATTAGGGAGGTTTTGGATAAATTTATAGTAGAACACATCGTGCATTCCAATCCTCTGTGCCCTGCATTTTTTCTTTTAATCGTAAGTTTTAATTTGTTAACTTCTCAATACTCCATTAATATCTTGGATGTGGATTATGGATGTTTTGGATAAATTTATAGTAAAACACATCGTACATTATAATCCTCTGTGCCCTGCAATTTTTTTTTTTTTAATCTTAAGTTTTAATTTGTTAACTTCTCAATACTCCATTAATATCTTGGATGTGGATTCTGAGGTTTTGGATAAATTTATAGTAGAACACATCGTGCATTCTAATCCTCTGTGCCCGGCATTTTTTTTTTTAATCTTAAATTTTAATTTGTTAAGCAAATGTGTTACGACATCCGTTGTGAATTTTTTTTCTTAACTGTGTTATCTGGCTGGTGCGAATTTAAACGTAATTAATTTATATGTCTGGGACGTCTGTTAATATATTCGGGATTCTAGGGTTCTTTATGTTGTGAATGGTTGCGTCCTTCCAGAAAATTCAATTGAAATGTCGGTTTTGGTGCATTTAAATGTGAAACGAATCTGACTTTTGGCTCGTTTGGCAAAAATCTAAAGAAAGAGTGCAATAATTTTTCATCCAGGTTCCAAGGGTGGCTCTTCTTCAGTTCAGGTGCCAGGTATCATTTACTGTTGTTTTTTAACTCTTCTTTTCTGGAAAACACTGCTTACAGAAACTTATAGTTCTCTTTTGGGCTAAACTGCCGTCTTACGAGGGGCATATCCATGTCATCAAAACCAACTAGAACTTGCACCTGGTATCATCCTCACATACTCAGAGTGTGTTCCAACCTAATTTTGTTTCCTATGTGAGACTTTCATGTGTCTACTTAATCGGAGGTATCTGTTTGTTTACTTGGGTTGACTGAGGTCTAGAGGTAGGCTGGTGGGAGTCTGTCACAACTAGCCCAGGTTTGATTCTCAGCACATTGTGTCTCAGAATCCTGAAGCGAGACATCCCAGGAGTTTAGTACCCACTCCATCCGAAAATTTGGTTGTTATTGTAAAAAAAAAAGACACGTATGTGTTTACTTAGGTCAGAGCTAATTTTTTTATTTTTCTATATCATTTGTGCAGACAGTAGATTGTTAATATTTTTGCTATATGATGAAATTGGCCAGTTGTAGGATAAAGTTTATGTGGAAGTTGCACTACCCTCTGGTTTATTAGGTGGCCATATCATGCTCGGAATGCCTTTTGCTGTCAATAGAAAACATTCCCATTCCATTCCTTTTTCTTTTGAAATTTCATTTGGTCTGTTGGAAGTGGCAATCCATATAGCCTTTTGAGTTAGTTTGAGTGGCTAAGTGTTATTATTTACCCACTGGAGGTTTTAGGGTTGAGTTTGTAGGCAATCCATATAGCCAGTTGGGTTAGTTTGAGTGATTAAGTGTTGTGATTTAGGCACTAAAGGTTTTATGGCTGAGTCTGCAGTCTCTTTGCTCCTGTTGACTGTGTGGGCCTCACTTGATGTTCCCACCAGGTTAAGTTGCTAAAACAGCAACCAGGTAGTTTATCCTGGGTACCACCCTCAGAATACGAAGAAGTGCCTGGTTTCCTTGTAATTGAATTTCAAGGAAAAATAAAAAAACAAGGAATCCACGCCTTTGGGTTGAACGGTTAAGAGTGGTTAAGAGTGCCTGCCATGAAAAGGTGCATGTGGCTAGGTGGTAGAGCAGCTTGCTGGCCAAGGGCAGGTTCTGGGTTGGATTCCTAGTCTGTCCAATTTTTCAACACGTTATTAGAGTCAGGTGTCGAGGGCAATTGATGGTGGCTGAGATCTGAGTCAAAGTATGGGTTGAATAGGGGTGTTGGATGTAGTGATCCACGCCTTTAGATCAAACCTGTAAGGATGCCTATCATGAAAGGGGCATGTAGCTCAGTGGCGAGCATCCTGCCAACTGGGGGCAGGCCCTCAGTGTTCAATTCCTAGTCTACATTTTTCACATGGTGTAAGGGCTAGGTGTGAAGTTTGATTGGGAGCTTGACTTGAAAGGACTTGTTGGAGATAGCAATCGACATCCTTAAATTGAATAAGTAACGATGCCCGTCTTGAAAGGGGACATAGCACAGTGGTAGAGCAGGCTGTCTGATTTATCATCACGGTATCAGATCCCGGTATATGTAGTGCAGTGGTAGAGCTGCTCATCCGTTGGCATAAGTTCTTTGATTCATTTCCTAGGCGCTTTATTTTTTAAAGATGATTCATTGCTCGTGTTTGAATAAAGAGTACCTGTCATGAAAATGGCCACTTAGCTGGGGACAGGTCCTGGTTCGACTCTTTAGCCTTCCCATTTTCAAGCTAATTCATCACTCATGTTTGGATTATTCATTCTACACACTAGGCTAAACTGAAGTACATCATCTATATCATAATGGCCTTCACTTGTATACTCTGATTGGTCACTTTGCCAAGCTAAGCACCATACTATCCCCATTTCATCTCAATGAAAATTGCCTTTATATCTGTATTTAATTTCTCTGCTGTATCTGATAGAAAATTGAGAGATCACTTTGCACACAAAAAATCATATTTAATATTTTTATTGATTATGAGAGTTACATATATAGGATCTAAATTATTGACTTTCACAGATTTAAATCCTAAATCCTAAAAAAGTGGATCTACTATACTATTGTAACATGACACAACAACAACTTATATACATAAAAACACAACCACATATAAAATAACATCTCGAAATATTCAATAACAACTTTTAATACAGATGACACACATAACATGAAAGCACTCACTAATGACTTTTAATACATGTGACAGATGACATGAAAACATTACTTCTTAACCTTTAGATTGATACTTCCGGTTGCTTTCTTCCCAGTGTAGATTATTTAGTTTTAATGAAACGTTTCTTACACTGACACCTGTTTTCTCCCGTCATTTTAAACTGTTACTGTCAATTGTGGACAGTAATACCCATTATTCCTGGCTTACTGAAAAGTATTTGTTATAGCTCTTTTCTTGAAAACTTATAATGTATTAACCAACTTTGCATTGTACAACCAAAGATACACTGCCTCTGTTTTGTTTTCGTTCCGCATCTTCACAATACCTCTTATGGTATTTCAATAATTTATTATTAATTAACATGACCCCTTAATGTTGTTATTTTTAACAGAATGGAGCGCAACTTGTTTTCAAAACTTTTCAAATCAGATGTAAGTTTGTTTTCTACAATTAAAGTTTTATAATTATAATTCTTACCTCCACAGTTTAACAACTGAAGCAACTGCGTTACATATCTGTTTTCTCTATCCAGTCACTTCGGAATTTCCAGTTACCAACAGACGGTGATGATCCTGTCAATTACATTAGTAGCAGTAAAGTGGAAGGCAGTTGTCACTACTCGTTTTCAGAACTTTTCAAATTAGACGTAAGTTTGTTTTCAACGATTCAAATGTTATAATTATAATGCTTGCCTCCACAGTTTAACAATTGAAGCAACTACGTTATATTTCTGTTTCCTCTTTCCAGTCAATTCGGAACTTCGAGTTACCAACAGACGAGGATGATCCTGTCAATCATATTAGTAACAGTAAAGCGGAAAGCAGTTGTCACTACTCGTTTTCAAAACTTTTCAACTCAGATGTAAGTTTGTTTGACACCATTCGAATATTATAATTTGCAGCTTTTGCATGCATATTTGATAATTCAGTCAACTGTGTTTCTATCTGTTCCCTCTGTTCAGTCTGTTCGGAATTTCCAGTTACCAACAGACGAGGATGATCCCGTCAATCATACTAATAGCTATACTGAAAACAGAGGTACGCAAGTTGAATCATTGAAAATGCTTGAGGTGCTTTTCGGCTTGCTTTTGATAGACTATCATTTTTATCAGTAGTATGGTTTTATCAGTAGTATGGTTAGAAATCAGTAATCACTGCACAGGAAAATTTGGTTTGGGCTTAGTATTGCATATTTAGGGGTTCTTTAATGTTCTGGTTTGGGCTTTGTGTTGCATATCTGGTGGTACCTAATGTTCTGGTTTGGGCTTAGTATTGCATATACAATGGTTCAGGCTGTTGCCTAGTTTGAATTTAGAGTAACAAATCTGATGGGACCCTGTACTGTGGATCTAATGAACAGCTTTTGGAGCAGTGATTGAACATGAAAGTGGGAGTAACGCTGAGAGGCCATCAAATTTAACATCATTAGTAACATCAAAGAGAAAGAGAAGCACGGATGAAGCCGAGGTTTCTTATGATGCATCAGCAAACTATGATGCTGATGGTAATCTTGAGATATCTGAAGAATATTACAGGATCATGCTTGAAAACCATGCAAGGATGTACTCGTACAAGAGAGTTAGGCTGGGAGAAGTCGCTTCTTCAAGAAGTCTGCCCGTAGGTGATGCTGCCCATGAACTGAGGATTATTCGCAATAATGATGTTGCTGTTGATCTCATTCCCGATAAATTTCCTTTATCAACACCTGGACTCCATAGTGCATCGAATCAACCTATTCAGAATCCTGCAATTTATGGCCAGTTGACACCATCTCAAAACTTAGAATGCTTTTCCAATGCTCAAACTAGTAATTTCCATCCCCCAGAATTTGGTTTTGCTGTAGAAACATCACCAGCACAACAAAACACAGTAGCCATGGAACGGTTATTAGTGTCTGAAGCAGGCACATTACAACTTTGCTCTGTAAAGGTTTTGGAAAGAGCAGATGGTTATGAGGTCAGATATATTGATTTCATCAATATTCTTGCTGTATATTGCCAATTTTTATTTTTTTGAAAAGTGACTTGAAATCTCAAAAGAACACATCTCCATTTATAAGTCACAAATCCTTAGTTATATGGTTCTATTGTAAATTAAGGTAATTTTTTTGAAGTTTAATACTAGTGTAATGAAATTAACAAAACTTTGTTGTGATTGGTCCATGTTTATAGATTATTGAACACAAGGTACTCGAAAAGATGTCCGTCCAGGAGTCTCCCGAGAAAATTAGAGAGAACTGGACCAACATTGTGAAAAGGGACTTGCCAAAACACCAAAAAGCCTTCCTGACATATCATAAAAAGAAATCTTATGATGCTAAGAAGGTTGCAGACTCCTGCCAAAAGGAGGTATATGGGCATTTATCAGAATTTTTGTGCACACCTTCAATTAATATTAACTTTGATTTGATTTACTTACTTTGTTTGCAATCCTATCTTCTATGAGACAAATTAAAATTTAATATTCTACAGCTTGTTGAGTTATACTGTAACAGGCTGCTTAGGTTATATGTTGCAGCTTCTTAGATTTTTTTTCAAGATGTGTTCAATAGTTAACCTTAGAATCACTTATGCCGTATCTTGTGCATCAATGATCCTCTGTTCCAGGTGAAATCTAGATGTTTAAGATCCTTGAAATTGGGAAAAGGTAAAGTGCCGTTCACCCGGAAATTATCTAAAGATATGCTGCTGTTTTGGAAACTCGTGGACAAGGAACAGGTAAAATAGTTTTCTCATTAAATAGAAGACATCTCTTTTTGTGCTGTTTATTGTATGGATATGGATAAAAAGAAAATGTAGGCAATACACTTGATAGGAGAAGAAATTATGAGCAAGCATATATAATAACACGTGGTAAAATATGAAGCTTAGTGCAAATTGCAGATTGAAGTGCTCTTATTCCAAAATGAGTCCTTCCATGTGGAAAAGTTCCATAGGATTTTTACGCTACCAGAAATGACTGTCTGGAGCTTGTTTTAGAAATCTGATGAGACACTGATTTTCATTTAATATGAGCGGAAATTAGCAAAGTTAGCAAGTATAACATATATATGAAATTCGTTATCAATAAATAGGAGAAAAGATTATGAGCAAGCATATATAATAACACATGATGAAATTTTAAGCTTAGTGCAAATTGCAGATTGAAGTGCTCTGATTCCAAAATGAGTTCTTCCATGTTGAAAAGTTCCATAGGAATTTCACACTACAAGAAATGACTGCCTGGTGCTTGTTATAGAAATCAATTGAGACGCAATAAAAAAACATCTAATATGAAGGGAAGTTAGCAAGTATAACCTATTTATCAAATTCATTATCGATAAAGTAGCATGTGACATTTCAAATAAGTTGATGCATTTTCCCCATGCTCAACTCTGTAAAGTCTTATAGAGATAAAAATTTGAAGAGATACTAGTAAACTTAGATGATTATTCAAAAGATAATAATGAGTGAAGTTATTTCCACAAATATGAGAGGAAACTATGAACAAACATATATAATAACACGTGAAGAAATTTGAAGCTTAGTGCAAATTGCAGATTGAAGTGCTCTTATTCCAGAAAGATTCCTTCCACATTGAAAAGTTCCATAGGATTTTCGTGCTGCAAGAAATGACAGGCCGGAGCTTGTTTTAGAAAACTGACGAGACACAATAATAAACATTGAATATGAATAGAAGTTAGATAGTATAACCTATATATGAAATTCATTATCAATAAAGTAGCATGTGACATTTCAAATAAGTTGATGCATCTTTCCCCAAGGTCAACTCTGTGAAGTCTTATAGAGATGAAATTTGAAGAGACACTAATAAAACTAAATGACTATTTTAAAAGAAAACAACGAGTGAAGTCTTTTCCACAAAATCCAGTCTGTTCTTTGGAGTTACACAGTCCAGTAGCAGACATACTTTGCCTTTCTAATTTTTGGTCATCTCATATGACTTTATAGATTCTCTATTTGTATTTGTATTTCATGTCAGTCCTATTTTAGTCATATCTTAGTCCTATTAGCTTTGAAGTTACAACGGAGTTGCATTTGCACCCCCACATGTCTGGTACTTATACTGGATGTATTCTTTAGTCTCATTGACTTACTTTGCGGTCACTTAGGACATTAATAAAATTATCTTATCTTATCTTACAGGCCGAGATAAAGAAAAGGGAAGACAGAGAGGCAGCAGAAGCCTTAAGGCATGAAGAAAAACTTAGAGAAGCAAAAAGACAACAACAGAGGCTGAACTTTTTACTCACGCAGACAGAGCTCTATAGTCATTTTATGCAGAACAAGACAAGTTCTCAAACTATCGCTGGAGCTTCTATTGATGAGGAAGATGTAGCACGAGAGTCATACAATGTGACATTAACAAATGATAAGGATATAGAAGAGGCTGCTTTGAAAGAGAAAGCCTTGAGAGTTGCACAAAATGCTGCCTCCGAGCAGAAAAAAATAATAACTGCATTTGATAGTGAACGCTTGAAGTTGCAAAATATGGGTACTAATGAGTTATCACAGGAGGGTATAGCTGAAGGCTCTCATGACATGGACTTGCTTAATCCGTAAGTTTTAGATTTGGAAGTTATAAGTGATCTCTTTAACCAATTTGTTTGTTGCCTCCTTCTCTAGCTATGTTAGTATGCATCTTGGAATCTAAAGTGCTTTTGTATTTAAATATGCAGTTCATCAATGCCTCAAACATCCTCTGTGCAAACACCAAAGATGTTCAAAGGAATTTTAAAAGAATACCAGTTGAAGGGCCTTCAGTGGCTTGTCAATTGTTATGAACATGTCTGTACTATTTCACACTTTCTGCAAAGTAGCCTCTTTTTATCATTATAGGGACCTATTTTTCTGATGGAAGCTTTATTTTAATTCTTGTAGGGACTGAATGGCATCCTAGCTGATGAGATGGGTTTGGGCAAGACAATCCAAGCTATTGCATTTTTGGCTCATTTAGCTGAGGTATAATCTAGTTTTGTTTTGTTGATACTTTCTATCGTCTTTTCTTTATAGTAAGAATCGACGAGTAATCTGTTTGGTGATGTCTCATTATTTTAACAAGTGATTATCGTTAGATGGAAATATAAAGGTTCGGTATTGACATTTCCCAGGTAAACAATATATGGGGACCATTTTTGGTGGTTGCACCTGCTTCTGTGTTGAATAATTGGGTTGATGAAATTAGCAATTTCTGCCCTGATTTGAATGTTATCCCTTATTGGGGTAAAGATCAAGAACGTATTATACTTCGGAAAAAGATAAACTCTAAGCAACTTTATCGAAGGTTCACAATTTTGTTTGTCTTATTTAACTGATTCGTTACTTCTATTCTGCAATTTCTTTCCTTGTGGTTTTCAATGAATAATGCACGTATGGTATATGAGATGAAAGTGCTTCTGTCCTTTCCTTCTTTTGCAGGCAAGGAAGTTGGCACATACTCATTACAAGTTACCAGCTAGCAATAAGTGATGAGAAGCACCTCAAACGACTTAAGTGGCAGTATATGATTTTAGATGAAGCTCAAGCCATTAAAAGTGCACAGAGGTAGTATAAATCTAGTTTCCTGATTTCACTATCTGGTTTGAGCTGTCATTTGGTATGCGATGCATGAGAAATATGAACTCTTTAGATATGTTACTTATATGTGCACTGTCATTTCAAAAGAGGTAATTAGGTTTTTGAAGCACTTCAAATTTTCCCTTTTAAGCTTTGAGCTATTTGTATCTTCACAGTTTACGGTGGCAAAAACTCCTCAGTTTCAACTGCCGAAATCGTCTCTTGCTTACTGGAACTCCAATTCAAAATAACATGAGAGAACTTTGGGCACTGCTTCATTTTATCATGCCAACATTATTTGATAGCCATGAGCAATTCGATGAATGGTTCTCGAAAGGGTATAGTCTTATTCACTGATTTTTCTTTTCGATTACAAAGCATTATATTTAGAAGGCTTGGCCCATTTTTTTCAGTACTCTAAAGTTGCAATATAATTTTATATCTATGAACAGCATAGAGAAACACGCAGAGCATGGAGGTGCATTGAACGAACACCAGCTCAATAGATTGGTAAGACTTGCTGCCATCATTCTAAATGTTTTTTAAAAGAAGAATGGAGGAAAAAATGTATTTACTTGCGGAGGGTTGGTTGGGTTTATATGATGGGAATTGGCTTTCTGTAGTTTTCGGTTAGTGCATTATAAAGGGAAGCTCATTTTGCATAACCTGCAAAATTTACTTGATGCTGCTAGACTTAGTTTTTTTGCTGTTCCCCATCCATTACAGTCTTCTCATATTCATAAGATAGGATGGTTCAAAATGTGATTGGGATAGATTATTCCCCATTAATGAGGTGGCCTATTTCATTTGCTTATTCACTCTATGAACAAGCATCAATCTGTTGGCCAAGCAATGTTGGTTTTCTCGCTGTAAGCACATCAGCTGAGAAGTTTATGTGACAATGTATTGTTTATATACTAATATAATCAGCGTTATTTTCTTCTGAAAAAAAAAAATTTTACTTGATCCTTTCCTTAAGCTTTGTTTCACTGTTAAAGTTTACTGCTGCTTTGTTCTGGTTTTGGCGTTAGCGAATTTCTTCTTGCATTCTTTATTGACGACATATGCTGGTAAACGAATTAATGGCTATGAATTGGAATCATCAGCATGCGATTTTAAAGCCTTTCATGTTGCGTCGAGAAAAGAAAGATGTGATTACAGAAATAACAAACAAAAAGGAAGTTACTGTGAGCTGCACTTTAAGCTTTCGTCAACAAGCATTTTATCGGGCCATCAAGAATAAGATCTCCGTGGCTGAACTATTTGATAGCATTCAAGGTCGTCCTAGCAAGAACAATGTTCGTAATCTCTTCAACATTGTTATGCAGCTGAGGAAGGTATCGTCATATCCCTCTTTCTAAATGATATTTAGATGACTCTTCTTAATTCAAGTTCTATTGTGGAATGAATCACATTTAATATCAATGAACTGTTTTCATGGGAATCGCCTACTAAGATTTAGCAGCTGAATATGTTTGATTAATCAACATTTGACATTATTATGCTGACTTTAGTGGCTCGAGGGTTTTGGTTTTGGTGAAAACATGAAAAAAAATTAATCGTAGACTTTTTTGAAATTTAAGTACTGGGCTTTCCACATTGTATTATATTAGATATTATTTTTGGGATTCAACTGCTTTAAGTAAGTTATTCATCTATGACTATTTTCATGAGAGTTAGTTTTTATCTTACTAATTTTTCATGATTTTTGAATAGTCTACTTAGCACTCATTGCATCTTAAGTCACAGGGGTGAAGAAGTGAGATTGAAACTATTGAAATGAATCACATAGCATCAATCATCACTTAGGGGGCTTGCCCCTGGTAACCAGGACCTCCCTAAAAGTCACCCATCCAAAACTCCTCTGACTCAAACACAAATTACAAAAACTATCGGTCTAAATATGCAATGAATAACACAGAATCAATGTGAATTTGGGTTGTGGGGACCATAGTTTTATGCATTTTCCGATTTACTAAAGCTAAATGCTTACTCTGATTGATAGCAAAAAGCTTGAACTTTTATTGATGTTATTTTCCAAATAAAGTTAACAAAAAGTTATTTTTCTTTGTGGCATTAGGTATGCAATCATCCGGATCTATTTGAAAGAAATGAAGGCCGCACATTCTTACATTTTGCACAAATTCCAAACTCTCCTTTACCGCCTCCTTTTGGTCAACTGGAAGAAATACACTATGCTGGAAGTCGAAGCCCTATCTCATACAAGGCAACCAATAGAAACCCATTTTCTTTTTCTTGGTGGACTAACTACAGTAATGATGATGGTGATATAATATATACAATTATATTAGATGCCTTTTCATTTACAATTCTCATATCATGCACATGATTTTCAGGTTCCCAAGTTGATTTATAGAGAGGGTACTCTAAGCCTGCCTATGTCCTGCAGTGGATCAGCTCAAGGGTTTCGGCAGAAATGGTTGGACAACCTGTTGAATGTGTTTTCTACACAGTATGTTCATACATCCGTTTTTCCACCACAAGCAGATTCTCTTGGATCTGTTTTACCTGTTAAAAGTGGTGCATTTGGCTTTTCTCGCATGATAGGCCTGTCAGCAGGGGAGGTGGCCTTTCTCGCTAAAGGTTCATATGTGGAACAGTTGTTGTTTTCTTGCACAGCACAAGATCAACAAATATTAAATGAAATCATTGAAGATTTTCTGGAAAGTGAGGAAGATAGATTTCAGTATGATCAGATTGGGGAGGGGAAAGTCAGAGCTGTCACTAGAATGTTGATGTTGCCAATGCGTTCAAAATTAAGTTTATTGAACACAAAGCATGCGACAGGGCCTGAAAATGCACGCTACGAAGAATTGGTTGTCTCCCATCATGACCGGTTTCTCAATAATGTTGCGTTCCTAAAAGCTATTTATTCTTTCATTCCACCAGTTCTTGCTCCGCCAGTATGTTTTTTAGTTTGAATTTTCTTCAACTGCTAAGCAACATCTTTTATTTAATTTAATTATTTTTAGCTTAATTTGTTAATTTGTTATTAATACTCTTTACATACAATCTTGTCTGCATTGGTCAAGATCAAAACATAACATGCATGGCTTCCTGGTAGGAGAGATTCACTGAAGCTTGATCATTGGTTTGTAGGTTGATGTTGTATGTCCAGATAGGGGTTTTGCATATCAGAGAACAGAAGAACTTCACCATCCATGGATTAAAAGGCTATTAGTAGGATTTGCCCGCACATCTCAGTTCAATGGTCCGGCCATACCACAGAATCCTCAACATCTAATTCAAGAAATAGATTCAGAATTGTTTAATCAGAAGCCAATCCTGGATCTTACAAATAGGATATTTGGTTCATCACCCCCTTTGCAACATGTTGATGTTGCAAAACTGCTAGCGGTACGCTCTTAATTTTTTGAATGGTTAATATTTTGATTGATTTACAGGCTTAGCAAATGCCTTTCAGACATTGATTTGAGAAAGCATGAGATAATTTGTATTCTAGACCCAAATTATCACTTTCATATTTTATTTTAGTTTCCTGTCTTTCTTCTTAGCCTCGAACTCAACAAAATGTAGTTCGAAAGGAATTAAAACTTCTTATTTGGTGTTATTTTAAATATCCTTTCTGACATGGCTACAGGATTCTGGAAAACTTCAGACACTAGATACTTTGCTGAAGCGTCTTTTTGCTCAAAACCACCGGGTTCTCCTGTTTGCACAAATGACTAAAATGCTTGATATTCTTGAGGTGGGAGTAAAATCAATTATTTGATATGTCCTTTATAGTAGATTTTCAAAGTTTTTCTTTATGTGATCTCTTTTAAATTGCTCTTCTAGACTTTTCAACGCTCTTATACAAGCTGCTCATATAAGACATTTGTAAGATTAGTGTGTTGTACCTGAACACGAAGAACTGATGTTCTATGATCAGGATCAAGTTATAAGTGTTTTTAACTACTTGGCCTTGAAGGATGCATTCACATCTGAGACAAACTTATAGTTTATTCGTTTAATTTGCTGTCTTGAATTTTCTTTGTATATTCTGGTTGCTTTCATAATCAGCTGACGAAGCTGAATCTTGTACAGGATTACATGAATTATCGGAAGTATATGTATCTTCGCATGGATGGATCTTCAAGTGTAACGCATCGTCATGACATGGTCAGGGAGTTTCAAAACAGGTAGAAATACCAGTCTGACTCACATCCTCTCTTATCTAGAATCCGTATAGTACTCCATCAATTTATGGGATCCGATGAGGTTAAGTGGTTGTTCTATAGCAGACTAGTTTGGGCTGTATTTACTGACGGAAGTGAATGAGGTTACTAGGTTATATAGTTTTTTTAAGTTTGATATAAGTGATGCTACATTACGGTTATGTCTCAGAATAACATTTGAATATGGCAGGGAATTGAACTTGTAAGTTAACATCTAAGAGTGCTTTAACAGCTTATTAATCACCCTCTATCTAAGACACAGGCTACTTGGTTCTATTAAAACGTGTGAAAAAATTTAATACAGGAAAATGTATGCATGAATATGACGAGTACTGACTCAGAATACTCACCATCCTTGGCAAATTGTTGCCAATGCTAACGAACATGTCTAGTATTGACCACCCAATACTTAGCCAGATCCCATACTTGACATATTTATGAGTACATGTAGTTGTGAATCATACGAGTATGGTAACTCTGAGATGCGTTTTCTAGGGAACTTCAGGCATTGGAATAAAGTTGAAACTCATTTACATTGTTATTTTTTTTTTCAGGCAAGATATATTTATCTTCTTGTTAAGCACAAGAGCTTGCGGTGTGGGAATTAATTTGACAGCAGCTGATACTGTCATATTTTATGAAAGTGATTGGAATCCAACCTTGGATTTACAAGCCATGGACAGAGCGCATCGGCTTGGACAAACTAAGGAGGTCAGTTTAAATCTCTTTGAACCGTTGATCTCTTTTAAGTGATGTTCTAAGACCAACCATTTGGGAAGCTGCTCTTCCTTGGGTGAGACTTGAGACTGCAGGCCTTCGATGATGTTTCAATGAAAATACGTGTTTGAAGTTTGTATGCATCCTTTGCATGGAAATTTATCCTCTTATGTAAATATAATTATATATTATATTACAGTATAGCATATGTTATAATATGCTATATATCGTATTATATTCTATATTCAATATTATTATATTATGCTTTGTATTATGTATACTTTTTTTTCTTTTCGCAGCGCTGAAATTCCTCGTGTGAAGTGCAGTGGATTCATGATTTCCCTCACATCTGCTTGGTTAAGTTTTGATTTGTTTTCTTGTTCTTCAGGTCACCGTGTACAGATTAATTTGTAAAGAGACTGTAGAAGAGAAGATTTTACAAAGGGCTAGTAAAAAAATTACAGTTCAACAACTTGTCATGGCAGGGGGGCATGCAGACAGGGAGGCGTTCGCTCCAGACGATGTAGCTTCATTATTGTTAGATGATTCTGAGCTGGAGCAGAAGATAAAGGAGCAACTTTCCGTTCAGGTGGTGTACATTTTAGACTCTCTTGAAATTTAGGGTTCATGTAGGTGGAAAAGGATTCATATAATCATTTTTTGATAATGTTTATTGGAATAATAATTACTTGGAGGCTGGCATGTCAAGTGAGTTTATATTGAAGGACTGTAAGAGTTGTTTCCTAGAATGTACTTTCACTTTCTCTATAATGCATTTAGATCCAACTAATATCATCATTGTTGAAACCTTAATACCCTATTTTGTGATAAGGTACAAACTTGGGTATAATATTTACCTAGCATGATATACTCTGTGGTATACCATGTCAATTGTTTTTATGTTGAATGATTGTCTGAGTTGTTTCATAAGAAGTAGCCTCACTTTCTCAAAATGCATTCAAATTCAGCTAATGTCATTATTGTTGAAGCCTTTGTCAACCAATTATGAGAATTCTTTATTGTATTTGCTCTAGTATGCTCTTATTTTCTTGTATTTCTCTAGGTCATTTCGTCTAGTGCCGCTGCTTTTAATTTCTTTCATTTCCCTGGTTGCATTTTAATACATTCGCTCTTGCCATAGTGATAATTATTGGATCATATTGAATTTCACCAGGGCAAGGAAAGAAAGTCAAAAAGCAAGAGAACTGTTGTTTGGGTTGATGCAGAAGGTAATGCTTCTTTGGAAGACTGTAATCTGCTATCGGGGGAGACTGAAATAGAAGAAAATTGAAAGGTTAGTTTACTTTGGGAAATATAAATTTGATGAAAGTATGGACACCTATATGTATTTTGTGTGAATATATATATATAAAAGCATTGCCAATGCTGTAGTTTACTCTTATCTTCTTGCATCTCTCTGATTACTTTCATCCAGTGCTCCTACATATGGTTTCTTTTGATTGTGCCGTGATTGCATTTTAATGCATTTCACCAGGGTAAGGGAAGGCAAATAAAGAACAAGATAACACTTGATGAGTTTGATGTTGAAGGCAATGCTGCTTTGGAATACTCTACGAATCCCGTAACGGGGGAGACTGAATTGTAAGGAAGTAGAAGGTTGGTTCACTTTGAAAATAAATTTGACAAAATTATGGCTATCTAAATGTAATGTGGCTAGCATTAGTATGTGTGTCTATATATATATATATTGACAATGTTAATGTTTTTTTTTTAGATAATTTGTAAGAGATGAACATTGATTTATGTGATAATTGTATTGAGAGGTGCCTTACAGCTTAGTATCATGGAGATAATTGTGATGAAGTTCTTTACAACTTAGTATGGAGAAATAATTGTCCCTAAAAGGTGTTCTACAACTTAATATGGGGGAGATGTAGTGAAGTGCTTCATCAATAAAGCCTTAAATAAATAAATAAAAAGATAACGAAAAAAGTAATGCTGACTCAATCAAAAAAATAATAAAAAGTAAAAAGTAATAAAAATAATAAGCCTGGGCAATTCAATTCCTGATATAGCAATTTTATTTTTATTAATGAAATCACAAATATTTTCTTTTTTGGAAAATATCATAATATGAATATCACATGAACAAAAATTTAGATTCATAACCATGATATTTCATAAATTCATGTTTAAATTTATTTGATAACCATATATAAACTTAATATTTACAATCATTTTGTTTCTAAATTTTATATATAATATATTCTATGCATATCATATTAAAAAATTAAATTATAAAAATTATAAAACATGTCAAACAAAAATGTCATATGCATATGCATGTAGTTATATGTATTCTAAGGATTTAAATAGAACTAGAAATAAAAATATTTCTATATAAAGATACGTGACATAAAAAATATATAAATAGTAGCTATAAATTACAAACCCATTTTACCATATAAAGTAAAATAATGATGATTCATATTCGTAACCATGATATTTCATAATTTTAAATCTAGTTAATAAACATATAAAAACTTACTACTTACAATAAACTATTTTTCATAAGTTTTAAATCTAGCTAATAAACATATAAACACTTAGTATTTGCAATAAACTATTTTTTAAGCACACACATATATGCTATGTATATCACATTAAAGAATTACATTATAGAAATTATAAAACATGTTAATGAAAAATCCCATGTGTATAGGTATGTAGTTATATGTATTATGAGGGTTTTAATACAACTAAAAATAAAATATTTCTATATCTAGAGATATGAAATATATATGTGAGGTCTAGAAAAAATGTTTATATTATAGATTAATGAACACCTTTTTTCCCAATTCTTATGATTAAATTATTCATATTTTCTAAATTTTCATCCAAATGGAATGTTAAGGAACTTGATGTTGGAGAGCCTATTTACACAAATGCCCATCACAAATGTTGATTGTGCAGTAAATGATACAAAATCACATTATACTTGTTTTATAACATATATCATATGATGCCCCCTTGGGTATTAAATGATAAGCCTACCTTACAACTACCAACCCACAATTAGTATCACATTAAAAAATATAAAACATGTCAAACAAAAATGCCATATGCATATGCATGTAGTTATATGTATTTTTAGGATTTAAATAGAATTAGAAATAAAAATACTTCTATATAAAGATATGTGACATAAAAAATATATAAATAGTAGATATAAATTATAAACTTATTTTACCATATAAATTAAAATAATGATATTCATATTCGTAACCATGGTATTTCATAATTTTAAACCTAATTAATAAACATATAAAAACGTAGTACTTAAAATAAACTATTTTTTAAGAGCATACTCTCACATACTTATATGCTATGTATATCATATTAAACAATTAAATTGTAATGAAAAATCTCATGTGCATAAATATGTAGTTATATGTATTATGAAGGTTTTAATACAACTAAAAATAAAATGTTTTTATATCTAGAGATGTGAAATCTATATATGAGGTCTAGAAAAAATGCTTTTATTATAGATTAATGCACAAGTGTCTTCCCAATTCTTATGATTAAGTTATTCATATGTTCTAAATTTTCCTCTAAATGGAATGTTAAGGAACTTGATGTTGGAGAGCCTATTTACACAAATGCCTGTCACAAATGTTGAGTATGCAGTAAATGATACAAAATCACATTATACTTGTTTTATAGCATATGATGTCCCCTTGGGCATTAAATGATAACCCTACCTTACAACTACCAAAATACAATTAGTATCACATTAAAAAATTAAATTATAAAATATGTCAAACAAAAATGCCATATGCATGTAGTTATATGTATTTTTATGATTTAAATAGAACTAGAAATAAAAATACTTCTATATAAAGATATGTGACAAAAAATATATAAATAGTAGCTATAAATTATAAACTCATTTTACCATATAATTAAAATAATGATGATTCATATTTGTAACCATAATATTTGGTAATTTTAAATCTAGTTAATAAACATTTAAAAACTTAGTACTTACAATAAACTCTTTTTTAAGGGCACGCTCTCTCACACACATATGCTTAAAGAATTAAATTATAAAAAAATATAAAACATGTTAATGAAAAATCCCATGTGCATAGGTATGTAGTTATATGTATTATGAGATTTTTAATACAACTAAAAATAAAATATTTCTATATCTAAAGATGTGGAATCTATATATAGGATTTAGAAGAAATAGTTTTATTATAGATTAATGAACAATTTTCTTCCCAATTCTTATGATTAAGCTATTCATATGTTCTAAATTATCATCCAAATGAAATTTTAAGGAACTTGATGTTAGAGAGCCTATTTACACAAATGTCGATCACAAATGTTGAGTATGCATTAAATGATTCAAAATCACATTATATTTGTTTTATAACATATAGCATATGATGCCCCTTTTGGTATTAAATGTTAAGCTTACCTTACAACTACCAACCCACAATTAGTACACAAAATCTACATGAATCAGATCATGAGAAGATATGGGATTGACCTTTTATCACACAAATGCCTAAATATATTTACTCACATGGATGAGTATATAAATTGTCACAAACATGTATACATGCTTTCAACTCTACACCTACTTTAATTAATACCATGGATTACTCTAGAATATGACATGAATTATGACATGATTCGAATACTAAGTGGGAATTGTTCCAAACATATATACACACACAGACATGTGCCTACAACTTTACATCTACCTTAATTAATACCATGTATGACTCTAGTACACAATATGACTAATTATATTATTAGAATGCTAAATTAGAATTATCCCAACATTTCTCCCCCATAATGGCCATTTGGGGAGACTTAAGTGCATCTTTGAACCTATAGAATTTATCCTTTAGTAGTCCTTTTTTGAATATGTTTTCTTCCTAATATTTTTTGCCGCAATGCACTAACTTGAGTAATCCCTCTTGTACCAAGTCTTTGATGAAATGATGATGTATCTTAAATGTTTCATCTTGCCATGAAAAATGGGATTCTTAATCATTTGGATTGTACTTTGATAATCACAATACAAAATTGAGTAGCATCTTGTTGATGTTGTTTCAAATCTTTTAAAATCCCCCTCTGTTATGCAATGAACTCACAAAATAGAAGAAAGGATAGAGGAATGGCTTGAGAAATAGCCTTTTCAAGGGGGGAAGCTCCTTTCCCATAAATGAAAAATTCTTGGATGATACAAATAACAAGATCTCATTTCTATATATAGGAGTGTAAGGGGTCACAATATAATTAGAGCCTACGTAACAATAATAATAATGTAAGGGCACAATAATAATAATAATGAGTTTCTATGGGGCACAATAATAACAATAAGGAGGTTACACTAACAATAACAATAAGAGGGCTACACTAGTATTATAGGGACCTAACATGCTCCTCTTCTTCAAAAAAGTGTTGTTCTCAACGCTTGAGTAGTTCTGGATGTTTCTGTATAAAATTCTCATACTCCCATGTGGAATCTTTAGCGGGTAAGTTCTTTCACTTAATGAGATACTCTAAAATTGATTGATTTCGTAGTTGTAGGGTTCTTTTTTCCGTGATTACTTTAGGCTCCAATATGAATTTTTCTTCCTTGTCAAGTTATGACAATATTGTTTGTATTGGGAGCTTGTCACTGATAACCTTTAAGCATGAAACATGGAAAACTGGGTGTACTCGGGAAGACGCAAGAAGCTCTAATTTGTATGCCACAATATCAATATTTTGCAACACCTTGTAAGGACTATAATACTTAGGTGATAATTTATTACCCTTTTTAACTTACTTGAGGGACATTTGTTTGTATGGTTGTAGTCGTAAAAATACCTAGTTGCTTACATCAAAACTTCTTTTGTCGCGATGTTAATTTTCCTATTGTTTCATTTGATTTTGTGTCAGAGTGAGGTTATCCTTTATGAGTTGGAGAACATGTTTTTGATGCTCGATGTGATCTTGCACTATTTGAAACTTAGAATTTTTTCTTAAAGATAATGTGATAGACAGTGGATAATATCCATAAAGTGCCATAAATGGGGTCATTTTTGTTGCAGTATGGAAGGAAGTGTTATACCACCATTCAGTCAGAGGTAACCACTTGACCCATTGTTTTTTTTCATCAAATACAAAACAACAGAGATATCCTTCTGAGCATTTCTTCACTATATCAGTTTTCCCATGAGATTGATGATGATAAGATGAACTATGAACTAATTGAGTACCAAGACAATAAAATAATTTTGTCCAAAAAATTTCAGTGAAAATGGGATCTCTGTCACTTACAATAATATTTGGGTTTCAATGTAGTTTTTGAATTGTTTCCATAAATGCAGTAGCAATTGTGGCTTTAAAAAATGAAATAATATACAAAAATGTGCATACTTGGTAAGTCTATCAACTACCACCATGATGACACTATTTCATTCAAACTTGGGTAAACCTGTGATAAAATCCATTGTGACCTCCTCCTAACGTTGACTTGGAATGACTAAAGGTTGTAACAGATCGGGGGTTTTAATTGTTTCAGATTTATTTTGTTGACAAACCAAATATTCTGCAACAAACTTTTGAATATCATATTTAAGGTCATCCCCAAAAAATTCCTTCTTGACCATGTGCTATGCTTTTATAAATCCTAAGTGCGCTCCTAAAGGAGAGGTGTGCAATTCCAAAAGAAGTGTCCACACCTCTTTATAAATCTTCCATTGCTCCTTTGCTTCAGTTATTTAGTCAGATTGGATAATCAAAATGGCATAGAGAAATGTTTCCACGTCCTCATCCCTTCTTGAAAGTGCATTTGCAACAACATTTTGCTTCTCTTTTTTGTAGATGGTTTCAAAGTCATAACCCAACATCTTATTGACCCATTTTTGTTGCTCTTTTGAAGATAATATTTTTTCCAAAAGTTATTTAAGACTATCATGATTTGTTTTTACCTTGACAGGTCTTCTCATTAGGTAAGGGCACCATCGCTTCAAGGCTTGTAGTATTGTGAACATTTCCTTCACATAAATAGGTTTGTGTAAATACTTTCCCTTAATTGGATGACTATCAAAAGTGACGGATCTTCCTTCTTGCATTAAAACAACACCAATTCCATTTCATGAGGCATCACCTTCCACCATAAAGGTTTTTGTGAAGTCTAGAGTAGCTGAAACTGGAGCTTGGCACATTTCTTATTTAGGATGTTCAAAGGACCTAGTTACTTCTGGAGTCCAAAAAAATGCATCTTTCTTCAGTAATGTTGTTAGAGGTTCTGCTATTTTTACATAATTCTTAACAAACTTGCAATAATACCTTGTCAATCTAAGAAATCCTCGAAGATGATTTAGGGTTGTTGTAATTTTCCATTCCTTGATGGCTTTAATTTTGTTAGGATCTACCTTAACACCCTCATGAGATCCAATATGACCCAAATATCCCACCTCTTGTACCCCAAAGAAACATGTGGAGGTTTTTGTATACAATTGTTTCTCATCCAATATTTTGAGCACCCTATCAACATGTTGAACATGATCCTTCCAAGACTTGTTGTAGATTAATATATCATAAAAAAAAATACTAACACAATTTTTCTAAGGGTTTGAAAATGGAATTCATCAAACCTTGAAATGTTGAAAGTGCATTAGTAAGGCCAAAATGCATGACCAAAAATTCATAATGACCTTCATGAGTTATGAATGTTTTTTTCAGAATATCTTCAATCTTCATTTTAATTTGATGATATCCTAAACGAAGATCCAGCTTGGTGAAGTAAATTTCTCTATGTAATTCATCCAACAATTCATTAATGATGGAAATGAGAAATTTATTTTTAATAGCGAGCTTGTTAAGGTCCCTATAATTCGGACACATACACCATGATCCATCTTTCTTCTGTACCAATACTACTGGAGCAGAGAGAACTTTGGCTAGGTTGAATTATATCTATCTCTAGCATTTCTACAACCATACACTTAATTTCACTCTTTGAAAGGGTGAGTCTACTATCAGTTGTGACTATTGGTTGTGCATGAGATTTGCACACACATTGATGGAGGTTGCCAATGAGGATTGCACAGTTGGAGCTAGTGGAATTCGAAATTGGATCTCATCATTAATCAACTTGGATTGCGCAGTAGAGGCAGGCAGACTTGTGGAGGAAATTTGAACCTGTGACTTGTTCATCTTCCGTGCTAGTTTTGTGTGTAGCATTGAGATAGTGCTGAGAGCTGTGAGAGCTTTGTGCTATGTATTGTTACATGTTCTCTATCATTATAATATACAGATAGTTGGGGGTTTTCAGCTATCTCTTTCCCCATTACATAGTGTGTTGATATGTGTGCTTGATTATGTTTTAATGAGCGCATGCGACTGCTTTCTATTTCCGCATATTAATGATCAATTGTAGAAGAGGTTATGTATTATGCATGAAGCTTAAATAGTGTGTAATCGGTGGATAATCGATCTATTACAAAGATTACAATTATTTCGATAGAGTCTCAGAATAATGTAGCTCGGATCCTTTCTTTGAAAGGTGATATATCCAGTAAATTTTCCTATAGTCAATCTCTGTGCTAGAAATAATTTGTTCTCACAGATCGGAAGCGGTTGAGTTTTGAGCTGGTGGAATTCGAATTTGCAGTAGAATTTGGAATTCGAATTTGAAGTAGTTTTCTTGGTGCTAGAGTTGAAATGTCTTTCAACCCAAGCCAAATATTGGAAACATACCTCGAGGGCGTCTAATTATGCTGCATGGAAGACAGAAGGAGGCGTGTTAGATGATAATCAGTCGAAGGAATTCATAGATCATGAAGTCCCAAAGCCTACTGATGCTGCTCAAGTTGAAGCTTGGCAAAAGAAGATGGCGAGATGTCGAAGGATTCTGTTGGAGGGCGTGAAGGATCACATTGTATCCAGCCTGCATGGAAAAGCTTCTCCATATTTGATGTGGAAAGCGTTGACAGATCTATTCCAAAGCAAGAGCGACCAGAGGAAGTTGGCGCTAAAGGATAAACTCGTAAACATGCCAAGATAGATAGGCGACAATATCGGCCAAGTAATTACCTCACAAAGTTCACCTAATGGGATGAGCCGGGAAGTGGGGGGAATGTCGATGATGAGGACTTGGTGGACTCGGCTCTCCTTGGTCTTCCAAAGAGTCGGCAATTCCCATCGACTCGTCAATGGTCTTAGAGAAATTGCCGGGATGGGAGCGATTTTGGTCGCATTCAAGGGTAAGAGGAGATGATCCGGACTACTAGACTCGATCTTCATCAAAGGCACCTGATGAAGAAAATTGCACTTTGGCTGCCAAAGCAAAGAAGGGGAAGAGCAAGAAAGCTTCTCATTCCGGTGCGAAAGGCAAGAAGCAAGACATGTCCAAGGTGAAGTGCTTTCACTGTCACCAACACGGACATTATGCCACAAATTGTCCACAGAAGAAGAAAAATAAGCATGCTGCTGGATCTGCAGCGGGAGAGGCCTTAGCCTCGTAGTTTGAGCTTGATTTTTCACTGATCGCATGCTTGGTCTTAAGTGTGATGGGATCAGTATGGTTCTTGGACAGTGGTGCGTCTTTTCACATGACTGGAGATCGAGATCTATTTCAAGATCTAGATGAGAAAGATCTTGGAGTGCACATCGAGATGGGCGATGATGGTAGATACAGTGCGACTAGTATTGGTACCATTTCCTTTGAGAGGGAGTCTGGTAAACCCTTCGTATTGAAGGAAGTGATGTATGTTCCAGGATTGAAGAAGAATCTGATCTATGTGGTGATGTTAGAAGACAAGGGATACGATGTTGTCTTCAGCGAAGGAAATGATTTCCTGCGCAATAAGACAACTGGAGAAACCCGGAAGATAGGGGTTCGAATCAAGAACCTTTATCAGTTGCAAGTAGATGGCTGCACAACAATGGCATGCAAGGCGGAAGGAGTGGTGAGCCGGGATGATGGTGAGCTGTGGCACCGGAGATTGGGCCACCTTCACCATGGAGCTTTGAAGATACTGCAACAGATTTCTACTGGGCTTCCTAAGGGCACTCTTGCTTGTGATCGAGATCAGTGCAAGGGGTGTACTTTAGGGAAGTATGTGAAAGCCACCTTTCACGAGAAGGATAGTCGCGCCACGGCGATCCTTGAGAGAGTTCACACAGACGTGTGTGGTCCTTTCTCAGTTGCTTCGACAGCAAAGCACAAGTATTATGTGATCTTTGTTGATGATTTTTCTCGGAAGTGATGGATCTCCTTCATGCAGAAGAAGAGCGATACATACTCAAAGGTTACGTAGTTCAAAAGAATTTGGTTGAGGAAGGAATCGGGAAGCATGTGAAGGCTCTTAGGAGCGACAATGGTGGTGAATTCATCTGCGAATTCAAGGTTTTTCTGCAGTATAAAAGGAAGTAGGAGAGCTCGTGTACCACATAACCTGATAGAACGAGTTCTTGAGCGGAAGAACAGAACGATCGTGGGTGCTGCACGGGCGATGTTGCATGATCGGGGCCTACCCCTTCACTTGTGGGCTGAGGCATGCAATACAGCAGTGTATGTGCAGAACCATTGTTCTCACAAGGTTCTTGGCATGAGTACACCGGAGGAGGCTTATTCTGGCAAGAGGCCTGATATTTCCCATTTGCGGATTTTTGGTTCTACTGTCTACATGCATGTGACGAAGGATGCGAGAAGGAAGCTGGATCCAACTGCTGAGGTTGGAATATTTGTGGGGTACACTGATACACCTCATAACTATCGGGTGTATGTGCCAGACAGTCGCAAGACTATTGTGCGACGGGATATAAAATTTCAAGAGGAGAAAGCCATGCAGTGTTCGCTTGAGAGGGAGCTACACTTGCATGCAGATGAGGAGCTGTTAGTTCCTAAGGAGGAGCTTCCGGATGTGGATTAGCCATAAGAGGAAGTTCAGGAGGTGGAAGAAACCACCCATGCAGCGCCAACCATCAGAGGGCGCATGCGCACTACAGAAGCTGAGCGACTGGCTCGAGATGCAGAGAAGGTTGTAGGACCACCTACAGCACAGCGCAGACAGAGGCAGTCACCGGATCGGTACATTGGATACATGGCTCTTGTGAGTCAATGTGTTGTGACGGAGCCATCCTCTTTTGAGGAAGCTGTGGAGGAACCCGCATGGGTTGATGCCATGATCGAAGAATATGATTCGATCGTCAGGAACAGTGCATGGGAGATTGTCCTAAGACCAGTGGGGAAATCGGTGGTGGGTTCACGATGGATCTACAAAGAACGGACGGCTGACGGGGAGTGTGGAGAAGTACAGAGCAAGATTTGTTGCCGAGGCTTCTCACGGATGGAGATTGGTGCTTAGAGGCCCTTCTTTTGTCTGGGTACTCTTCCATCTGCAGGGCCGATCCTAGCTCTCTCGGCGCGAGATGGGGTGGCACATCCATGGATATGTGTGAAGTGCGTCCTCAA
Organism: Pinus albicaulis; assembly: GCA_034641835.2. Classification (NCBI taxonomy): domain Eukaryota; kingdom Viridiplantae; phylum Streptophyta; class Pinopsida; order Pinales; family Pinaceae; genus Pinus; species Pinus albicaulis. The sequence goes on along the minus strand of CM076575.1, from coordinate 1,683,855,043 downwards.
TGGAGTCATTGAGGAGGAGGTGTACATAGAGAGCAACGAAGGTTTAGATCTTCACCGGTGAGTCGCATGTGTGTGACTCAAAAACCTTGTGCCGGGTTAGAAGCTCAAACTTCTCGTGCTTATTGCAGATAAACGAGTTATTTCTTTGGACTTGGATTCTCCAAGAGTGAGGTGGATCCTAACACAATGCAGACCAGGTGGAGGAAGTTGCTGATCATTGTACTTTATGTAGATGATTTGATTATGACAGGTGATGAGCTGTTGATACTCTCATGCAAGGAGGATCTTGCAAAAGAGTTTGAGATGAAGGACTTGGGCCTTCTTCATTATTTCCTGGGATTGGAAATTTGGCAGCGCAATGGTGGACTGTTTGTTTCTCAAGGTAAGTATGCCCGGGAGATACTGGAGAAGTTCAACATGCATGGCTGCAAGCCTGTTGATACTCCTCTTCCTAGTGGTTGGAGGAAGGAGGATGCTACATCGGCGGATGTAGTGGATGCCACTGTTTATCGACAGTTGGTGGGGTCGCTTATGTATTTGGTCAGCCACATTCCCGATATATGCTATGTTAATTGCCAGCTCATGGCTATGGTTTAAGCCTACCAAAAAGCTCTTACGGAAGGTCGCAGACAGCATGTATTCGTTATCTTAGAGGCACATGGGGATATGGCTTGTGGTATAGACAAGAGGATGAGGTGATCTTTGTGGCTTCACGGATGCGGGTGGGGCGGGGAGTCCAATGGTGAACGGCACATGTGGAGGGATCTTCGATATCAGTGCGACAGCGGTTTCTTGGTACGGCAGGAGAGGCAGTCCGTGGCTTTCCAGTTCAGCGAGAGGCGAGTATGTGACGTAACAGGCATGCGAGGCTATATGGATGAGGAAGATCCTGGTCGGGTTGTTTAGGTCACACTTGGAGCCTACTGTGATTTATTGTGATAACTAGAGTTGCATTAAACTCTTGGCTAATCCAGTATTTCATTATAGATCCAAACACATCAACATCAGGTACCATCATATCAGAGATTGTGTGCAGCGAAGAATCATGTTACTTTCATACATTCCCACAGAGGATCAGGATGCTGATATCTTGACGAAGGTGCTCACCAGGAGAAAATTCGAATACCACAGAGGCAGGATAGGGGTTGCAGATAATCCATATCTTGTTGAGAGGGAGTGTTGAAAATGCAACAAGATGATGGAGCTTAGTGAAATGAAGTCGCCTTCACTAAGTGGGCCCGCAAGCTATTTTTGGCGCAAAGTCTATTTTTAGACTATGTCTATTTTTATACATAGGGATCATGGTCTATGAGTTGCAGGATGCTATTTATGGATGACTGGTTGAGTTGGTAAAAATAGATGGACCTCTATTTTTATACATCGGGCGGTTTCTATTTTTAAACCGTCGGGCTAAAAATAGAACAGTCAAATATTATTAACCCTTAATAATATTTAGACTATAAACATTATCTTATCCTCTTGGAGCACTTCAGTTTGATGCTTGGATGTGGCACATGCAACTGACAGAAGGAAATACGCTTTTCCTAAGGGTTAGTTGAGCTATTGCATGATTGACTTCGGTTAGAACTCAAGTGGCAGAGTTTGGTGGAGTTGATGAGACAGTTGGTGGAGTTGTGTTCGGTTTAACTTAGGTGAACTAGTTGTATTTAGTCTAACTTAAAAATACACGTGTGATGAGTGAGTCATAATTTTTATTAATTAATGCACTAAATGTTACTCATAAATCAACTAAAGACACATCATTTAAGCGTAATGCATGGGCAGTTCGGTGGAGACCCGGTAGAGGTGGGTGAAAGGGTTAGTCTACTATCATTTGTCGTTTTGTGACTATTGAGTACATGAGATTTGCACACACATTGATGGAGATTGCCAATGAGGATTGCGCAGTTGGAGCTAGTGGGATTCGAACTTGGATCTCATCATTAATCAACTTGGATTGCACAGTAGAGGCAGGCAGACTTATGGAGGAGATTTGAACCTGTGACTTGTTCATCTTCCGTGCTAGTTTTGTGTGTGGCATTGAGATAGTGCTGAGAGCTGTGAGAGCTTTGTGCTATGTATTGTTAAATGTTCTCTATCATTATAACATACAGATAGTTGGGGGTTTTCAGCTATTACTTTCCCCATTACATACTGTGTTGATATGTGTGCTTGATTATGTTTTAATGAGCGCATGCGAGTGCTTTCTATTTCCGCATATTTATGATCAATTGTAGAAGAGGTTATGTATTATGCATGAAGCTTAAATAGTGTGTAATCAGGATAATCTCGGTGAATAATTCAGCTATTATTCAAAGTTCTACATTGGGCATAACGATATTTGTAAGGTCTGATGTTTGGAGGAACACTTCCTAGAATCAATTGAATGGCATGATCATGATCACAAATAGGTGGGAGGGCTTTGGGAGTCTCAAATACTTTGGAATGATTTTCTAATATTCTTTGGAGAACTGGAGAAACAAATGATTTTGATGTTTGAACATATAGTGAGCATAATTGTGCAATTGTGACACGTTCGTTCTTCAAAAGATTTGACATATCATTAGAGTTGATTATCTTCCTCGGTTTCCCTATGATGCTGCTTAATTCGATTTTCTTTCCTTCCCATGAAAAATTAAAGAAATTTTTTTAAAATTAAAAGATATCATCCCCAAAGATTGTAACCATTGGACTCATAATACAACATCAACATCACCCATTGGAATGGAAAGCATTGGAATATTCAATACATATTCCAGAATGGTTATATTGATATTATAACACTTCCCTAAGAAATTTATAGTTCCTCCATTTGCAAACATTAGTTGACACTTTGGTGATGGATATAGAAAGAAATTATATTCCTTGTATATCTTACAATGAATAAAATTGTGGGTACTACCATAATTGTTCAACACTATTACCTTTTTCTTCTTGATAAACCCTTCTATCTTCAGAGTTTGAGGAGTGGTAATTCTTGACAATGCATTACAATATATGGTCATATTCATTTGTTCTTTCTCTGGGGTTGGTTCCTGATCTATATCCTCTTATTTTGATGTTTTTAGTTCCTTTTCTTCCTCCTCATCATCTATGTAAGATAATTTATTCTCAACACACTTATGAACCTTAGTGTATTTGTTATAAAAGTTGTAACAAATCTCTTTTGCTCTTTTTTCCTCTAGTTGTTGTGGTGTCAACCTTGTAGGTTGTGGGAGGCTAGGAGAAGCAACACTTCCATCTTTATAGTTGTGAGTGAAAGACTTTCTTGTTGCCATAATTTTACTTTCAACTTTTTTTCCACCTTGAATGCCTTCTCCAATTAATCAGTTTCCCTAAGGCAAACCTCATGTTGGATGTCATCCTTTAAATTCCCTATGAAGGCATCAATGCTATGCTCCTTTGGAATATCATTTACCTTGCTATTCAATCTTTGGAAATCCTCAATGTGCCATGTCAACTCACTTATTTTTCCACCTAATTAATGTCTGATATAATCTCATGTCTCTTGTCCACTTACAATGCACCACATGTCAACCCATCAATTTGCCACATCATCTTTCCATAAATAAAATAAAAATAAGAAAGAGTAGAGAACACCCAAAATAGATAGAGGAACCTTGCCATATAGTACACCTAAAAATATGTGTTACTAAATATAGAAATATGTCTACATGTCCACAATATTATACTCATTACACTCAGAATATAATAGGGAACCAAATTATGTTTCCAATTCTCCCATGTAATGACTTCTAAAATAGAAATTGCTCATATTCTAATGAAACCACCACCATAAGACTTAGAAGTTAGTGGGGAGTTTGGATATGTAATTATTGTTTCCATGCGTCAACCACTAAAAATAGAATTATCTCAAATTTGCGTGAAAACAATACCTTGGGCTTAAAACACAATGGGGAACCTGAATGTGTAATCAAACCTAACATGCGAATACTACCATTAGGGGAATTTTGAGGTCTAAAATGGGCCTCCTAAGAAAAATGTACAAAAAAAATAAACTTTATAAGAACCAATAGGATTCAATATGATGATGTAAACCATGGGGGGTGATTCATCATTTTTTAAGTAAAAGGGTAAAAAGATTAAAAAACAATAAAATAATAAAACTATTTTTTCAACTCATATTTTAAACTTATCTCCCAATTTTTTTACTCAAATTTCGAGCGGGATTACTTGTTGGATGCAAAATTTAATTCCTCATCGAAGGAGTACTCATGTTGCATACTTTTGATGGACCCTACTATACGAAAAATGAGAAATACATAAAAAAACGTGATTGCAATCATGTTTTTCATGTATTTCTCATTTTTCATGTAGCAGGACCCATCGAAAGTATGCAACATGGGTACTCCTTGGATAAGGAATTAAATTTTTCATCCAACGAGTACTCCCACTTGAAATTTGAGTAAAAACTTTGAGAGATAAGTTGAAAACATGAGTTGAAAAAAGTAGTTTTCTCTTTTTTCCCTCTAAAATTTGATGATGTTATCAAATATTATTTTATTATTTCCACTCTTATTTTATAATTTCCTTAGGAGGCCCATTTTAGACCTCAAAATTCCCCTAATGTAAAAGGAGAATATCCTTAGAATCTCATGAAATCATTCTCATTAGATTCATATTTTAATGAGGAATCCAAATCCATGGTTAGAATTGACATGCAAGAAATGCTAAAAAAAAAAATTCTCGCATGTCACTTGTAATTAGCTCATCAGAAATAGAATCTTGTAATGTTTCTAAAAATACCCATTATCTTTGACATGTGAATCCTTGTAAGAAACCTGCTAAAAATATTAAATTCTATGCATGTCACCTAGTAAAGTCTTAATGGAATATCAGGTTCATAAGGACGCCAAATATGTGACCAATACTATTGTACGATCCCTAGAATTCCATCTTTTACAAAGTAGGGAACCTAATAAAAATAAAAACTCTTTCTAGTAAGTACAAAATTTTGTTTGAATCATCAATGAATCAATCTTGCAACTAGTCTCCCTAGGAACCAAACCCCAACCTATATCTATCATTGTCTCCAAACCTCTAGCCTAATGAAATGTGTGGGTATTTAGATCTCTAAATTTCCAAGAGGTTGATTTATGGGTTAACAAACACACATAATATCCAAAATGGAGAGCTTCACCAATTTGCATGCTAGCTATGTAGGGAAAGTGGTGTTTAGAGATTAAACCACACGAAAAAATTATGAGAAAATGAATTGTAGTCATTAACACTAGTTATGGATAGACTAGATACATTATAGATACATTGTTTTCTTCTACCTTTGAGAAAAAAAAAATTTCTATTGGTTAGTGTTATAGGCCAATTTGGGCACCATTCCAAATGACCTAGTTAACTGGGCATCATCTCCAAGACCAATGATCAAGGGTCTATCATTCCCTATCATTTCAGTTGCTACATGCCCTAAGACAAGAAACAAGACAAATCAAGCAAGACTTTCATCAAGCAAAGGTTTCCTTGGTTTGAAGCTTATTATATAGCATATGAGAGCTCACCAACGCGGGCTCTAAGGGGCCTAAGTGCATTGCATATGCAGATAGCCCCATGCAAGGCTGCTCTGCAAAGCACTTCCCGACATTCACAGGTGCGTTGGTCACATTGGGAGCGGAATTCTCAATGTTCCGAAATCTCCACTTGGCCAGTGCCTTCTAGAAGAGCTCACATGTGTCAAGCTTCGGATCCAAGTGTCCATTTGACATTTACATGACTAGAAACATGTCTTTCCTATTATTGGAATGTTATTGATTGCAAAACAACCTACAGTTCATCTATAAATTGAGCACAGATCTGAGTGCTTGAGCAAGAAGAATTTGAGTAGAGAAATGTTGGAGAATTTTCAATTGAGAGCTAAATTTTTGAAGCTACTGCTGGAGAGATATATATTGTGATGAGGTTAGGGAACATTGCTGGAAGGTCACTTCAAATCAGTCACTAGGTTGTAACCTCTCCTTCTATCATCAATAAAGAGTACTACTTATTTTTCCCTATATGCATCTCTATTGGCTTTGATTTTCCATATTGCAAGATATTAGTTGATGTATATGGATTATGCTTTACTGATTTAGCTAACTAGCTTTAATAGATATCTATATTATTGCATCTTCTGTTGTTTCAGTGTTCTTTCTTGCAGGAAGCATTCAGCTCACAAACCACTTGAATTTGAAGCTGCAACGAAAGCGACAGAAGGAGCCATTTGGAAGTGACTGAACAAGTAAGCCTCCAATCCTCTCTGTGTATCTGTTCTGAGTTAGGAGAAATATTTGTATAGTCTTGCACCTGTTGTTCTAGACTAACACATGTCTAGGGAAGCGTGATTTATCCGTAATTCACAATTCTGGCCCAACAAATTGGCGACTCCATTGGAGAATATTTCTCTTAGTTATAGGTGTTTTAGCCTCTAATTTTCTTTGTTTATCCACGGAGTAGTTGTTACATACAAAGATTAAAATTTTTCAGAGATTAATTTGCAAATACAGTGAGTTGAACAGTAGTATTTTTCTTTGTATATTGCGCCCAACACACCCTTAGACTAGACACAGTGCTTTGCAGAGCACTATCTCCCTTCCTAGCCTGCGTTGCAGAGCACTGTGACCTCCCCTTGGGGACTGCGTTAACTCCTGAAAGTATCCAAATTCCCTTGAATTTGACTTTACAACTTGCTTCAGTTTTGTTTGCGGTTGTGTTCTGAAAATTTTGATGCTCAATTGACCAATGAATCTATATACTTCTTCCTCCTTTGACTGAAAATTTGTTCAATGTTTGTCTAAAAAGTTTTTCTTTATCATTGACAAGTTGATTTCAAAGTACTTTTTATGGTCGCATTAAGAATCATTTGCTTTCGAAATAGGAAATTGTCGTAAAATCTTCATTTCCTTGATAGGAGAAATTGTTGTTGAAATCCTTGTTTTTCCTTCAAAAGAGAAATTGTTGTTTGTATTTTTCATTTCTCGAAAGTAAAGAGCATTTGAATTATTGATCTAGTGCACCTAGTTTCTTTTCTTCATTCATAACATTAGGGAAACTGAAAAGAAAAATTTGCATTTGCATGTAGAATAATGTGTGTTTTGCAAAAGGAACATTAGGAAATTTGCATTTATTTTGTGCTCATTGATTTTGTTTTGTTCATTGATTTGTTTGATCACAAATTATTTTCTCTCTTCCCTTAGTAGCTAGGTTCTTCATTGAAAAATTTGAAAGTGAAAGTTTGTTTATCATTCTTAGCTTGCATTTTAGGAATTTCATACACATCATCGCGGTGAACCTTTGAAAGGAAAATTGTTAAGCAATATCAACATAAAATTAATATCAATTTACTTAACAATGCATTGGAACCATAATAATAACATTTACAAGGTCTAGGCTAGACATGTGTTCCAGCGTCGTAAAACATAGCAACTATCGTTAAATTGTCTGTGATACATTCCAAGTGTGATACCTCACTCCACGTACGTAAGTATATCGTAGCTCGTCCACATAATTTCGGATATATCGGGCGGCGTTACAGTACGATAAGTATAAAGGGGTGCTCTCACTATGTGGTTTTGCATCAGACAACACTAATACGGACTTGGGCCTCCACGTACCTTCGGGTATATTTGGGAGGACAAATTTTAGGTGCTATCCATCCATAGTGAACTGAGTCGGCCACCTTGAAATTGTGATACACCAAACACAAAATTCAGGGAGATTACCTGCCCATACTTCTTGGTTCACCGAAGGTATTCTACAGTTCACAATTTCTTGGTAAACCCTTTTTCCTAGTGTTACCCTCTTTTTTATTTTTATTTTTGGATAAAATAAATTAGTAATCATGGAAGAACAAAATCCTATCCCCCGTCTTTCGTGTAGATTATCTTTAAAACCACCTTTACCATCGGAAGTTACTTCTGTTAGGTGAAGGTGACCACGATCTACCGAATCAAGTACAATTTGTACCTCTGGCAAAACATCATATTTTAACCCAGAGTTAGCTCAAATTCTTTCCACACATCTCGGTTCATCTACTGTTGTCAAAACGGAGTCTTCACAGCTACTTGTGGTCATGATCCATTCAATTTCCGAGACCATACCTCCTGGACTTAACGTTGTTCAACCACAAATTGATCCAGATCCTGTCTCTTCTTTTCTAGAAAATCTGAATCCTAAAGTCGAATAACTGGAAGTTGTTCATACCTTGGTCACCCCACAAATTTCTGTAGGCACTAAAACTCCTATATCACACAGTCAACTGTCTGAATTATATTTTGGACCTGAAGGTGAAGTTTTTCCTCCTAGTTTAATTGTGATTGAAGAAATCCCACAAGACGATACACCTTTAACTCAAACCTATTTTGGGGGGGACCTTTACCTGTATGAGTCTTTTCCTCAATCGTTTCCATCTTCTTTTGTTGATCCTGTTCCCATTCAATCTCTCGTCGATTTTCGAGGGTATACATTTGGTCACACAACCATGTCTGAACCAACATCTTCGGTTGGGTCTGCTATTCCAATTACATCAGCTCCTACCCTCGCTACTTCGTCGATGTTCACTACTTCACCAGAGTCATATTTTCACAATGGTCATTCGGTCCCAACAGGTTACAAATCATTTTCTAGCACTTTCTCTGGTGCATCTTCATGTTCATGGTATTTTCCAATGTCATCATCTGGTATTTTAATTGGTATTCCTATTGTTAGTACTGAATGACTTGATTCATTACATACATCATCAGGGAAATATCAAGTCGGTCCTTTTGGGTCAATTCCTTTAAGTACCATATCAACCAGACTCCCAGTATTTGGAGAAAATTATTTTCCATCTTATTATCCTCCTTATGCTAGGGGGCAACCTTTGGTCACCCAATATGACAGTACTCAGTCGCTTTTTGGTCAAACTAATGTTGACATGAATTTTTGTCAATGGCAACCCACTCTCCCTATCCAATTACAAACGATTGTACACTCGTATCAACCTGTTCAACCTATTACACCCTATTACAAAATCAAAATATTGTACATCAACCTTATCAGGCAGGTTCTTCAGCTCAATATCATCAAATGTTGGGTCCGCAGACTCGAAATCCTTTGGTTAATTTACAACAACCTATATCAAGAATCATTTATTCACAAGCTAGTGTACCATTTTATATGATGTCACAAACGCAACCTGGTTATACATATCAACCAAATCCAAGTTATAATAATTTGGGTTATAACATTGGTGGACATACCCCTTGGCAGCCACAAGCACAAATGCCTCAAACTTCATTTCAACAAGTATCATATCCAGGTTTTGGTCAACATAATTCTCAAGCGTTTGCTATGTAAAACAACCCCTATCTGGGTCATCAGTAGAAAATTATGTATGTTGGTGCTCAAAGACCTGTTGCCCAAGAAATTCCATCTTAGCCTGGCTATGCTCAACCTGACCTTAATCGATAGTTTCCTTTTGTTGCAACCTTGGAATTACAAGATTTAAACTGGTTAACCAATGATCCTATAAATTATGCTCCTTGGTGGTTGATGATACCTCATAAATTACCCTCCGATATTCCTAAATTCAATGGAAACATTGGAGAAGATCTGTCAACTCATGTCATGACTTATCATTTATGGTGTTCATCAAATTCCCTGAATGATGATTCTATTCGACTACGTCTTTTCTAGCGTATGCTCAGAGGTCCTACTGCTAAATGGTACATTGAATTACCTAGAGCTTCTTTTGAAAATTTCACTGCTTTAACTACTGTATTTTTGACCCATTTATAGTTACCGATCATATACGAAACTGGAACGGAACTCTTGACCAACTTCAAACAGACTAATTCTACTCACATTTCTGATCATATTCATGAGTGGCGTCACCGTCGACGAATGATTAAGACATTTTTTCCTGATCAGCTCCTTGTTAAATGGTTCATTAAGTCCCTTTTACCATCTATAACTGAGGATGTGGCTAAAGGTGGTGTCATCACAAAAGAGAAATTTATTGCTCGTGCCCAATATTTAGACTTGATTTACACTCTATCTGGCACGCTCTATGAAAAACTTCCTAATGTGCCGCGATCTAATTTCAATGTTCCTCCTCAAATAAAGGAGTCTCATGCCAGAGATGGATTGATAGGCACTGCAAACACACACCATGCTACTGCATCTGATCCTGCTCCTACTTCCGAAATTAATGCTGTGTCATTTGACAAAGGAAAAAGTGACAAGAAACCAGGAGGTAAGAAAAAAGGGAAATCAAAGAAAAATCAAACTTCTAACCCGCAAGAAAGATCATCTGATCAACCATCTGGACCACGGAAACCTCGTTATCCATGCATAATCTGTAACGAGGAACACTTTGTTAGGGATTGTCCTCACCGTGCTGAAGTCTCAAAAATCATCAATACTTCTCATGCATTAGCTGTGTTGACAGACCCATTTCCAAATCCGGAAACTAATTTGGTTGCTACGGATCCAACTCCTAGTTCCCAAGTGTTAATGTTATCCACCACAAAACCTTCACAAGATATTTTGGTGTCAACGCAGAATAAATACTATGGTAGTCCGGCCACTGATCAACCTACTACCTCGACAACAAATCCATCTACTGAATTAGTACCACCTACTGTTATTCTTGAAATGAAAATTAAGCCACCGAAGGATAATTCTATTGGTTAGTGTTATAGGTCAATTTGGGCACCATTCCCAATGACCTGGTTAATTGGGCATCATCTCCAAGACCAATGATCAAGGGTCTATCATTCCCTATCATTTCAATTGCTACATGCCCTAAGACAAGAAACATGACAAATCAAGCAAGACTTTCATCAAGCAAGGTTTCCATGGTTTGAAGCTTATTATATAGCATATGAGAGCTCACCAATGCAGGATCTAAGGGGCATAAGTGTGTTGCATATGTAGGTAGCACCATGCAAGGATGCTCTGCAAAGCACTTCCCGATATTCACAGGTGCATTGGTCACATTGGGAGCAAAATTCTCATTTTTTCAGAATCTCCACTTGGCTAGTGCCTTCTAGAAGAGTTCACATGTGTCAAGATTTAGATCCAAGTGTCCATTTGACATCTACATGACTGGAAACATGTCTTGCCTATTATTGGAAAGTTATTGATTGCAAAACAACCTACAATTCATCTATAAATTGAGCACAGATCTGAGTGCTTGGGAAGGAAGAATTTGAGTAGAGAAATGTTGGAGAATTTTCAATTGAGAGCTAGATTTGTGAAGCTGCTACTGGAGAGATTTATCCTGTGATGAGGTTTGGGAATGTTGCTGGAAGGTCACTTCAAATCAGTCACTAGGTTGTAACCTCTCCTTCTATCATCAATAAAGAGAACTACTTATTTTTCCCTATATGCATCTGTATTGGCTTTGATTTTCCATTTTGCAAGATCTTAGTTGATGTATATGGTTTATGCTTTACTGATTTAGGTAACTAGCCTGAATAGATATCTATATTATTGCATCTTCTGTTGTTTTAGTTTTCTTTCTTGCAGGAAGCATTCAGCTCACAAATCGCTTGAATTTGAAGCTACAACAGAAGCGACAGAAGGATCCATTTGGAAGCGACTGAACAAGTAAGCCTCCAATCCTCTCTGTGTATCTGTTCTGAGTTAGGGGAAATAGTCGTATAGTATTTCACCTATTTTTTTAGACTAGCACCTGCCTAGGGAAGCATGATTTATCTATAATTCACAATTTCTGGCCCAACAGTTAGAGGTTGCAACAAAACTATAAGGTAGTTTGATAATGGATAATATTTGATTAAAGGAAAATGTAAACAATTATGCAATAATGACTAGAGGAGAAAGGACTTGTGGAAGATTGAGTTCTTGAATTTTTTGAACACCCCTTGACTGTCATGGAACATGGGTGGTGGCTCTCTCTTTGATATCCTCTTGATTCAAACCACCTCCCTCACTCCTATCATTGTTCCTTTGTATTTTGATTATTTTAACAAAAGGACTATTACATGTTGCTTCTATTGTTTTTCCACGATACTAGTGTCTACGATAGAATCTTAAATCATTGATGCTACCAATTCAAGTATCACAACAAGGCTACTTTTCTACAATGGAAGGTAAGAAACAATAAATATTCTAGTGCACAAATTATACACAACTTTTTTTACAAATTTATATAACAACCCAACTTCATTATATTAATCAAACTGATAAAACAACAATTTATGGCTCTTGTACCAAGGATCGTGGCCCTCAAATAGCCCCTAGTACAAGATACAAGATACACCGATGGTCTAGTTGATGTAACATGTAATCACAACTTCTTTGTCGTATCATGTACACTGTGGGTCCTTCAATTTCGTTCTACAACATCAACCTCTATCAATGTACCGAATCCTTCAGGCCACTGAACTCGGTCTCTATAATCTACCCTCTATCTGATCATAAGTCCATCTACAACAAACACATAGGATCTTCATGCTCACTATCTGCTCCTTCATCCTTCAAGGCCACAACACTTTGAGACTTATGCCCAATATTGATCCCACTATAGTCTTTCTGCACTACTCCAATGAAGACTAACATAGGGTAGGAGGGCTACCAACTATCATCATCGAAATTCGCTTCTCCAATAATGAACATGGGCTATCAAAATTCTCCTAGATGGCCAAGCCTTGAGCTTCTCCAAAATTCCGCTCCTAGCAGCCACCTTTGTCCATTAAGGTGATGTAGTTAGGACTCAAATTTGGGTGCTTTCACACTGCCCTCCAATAGACCTCAAATTTGCAAACAACTGTCCAATCTGAACCTCATCGACAAACACCAAAACAAATTTAAATATGCCAATACATGCCTCCATTCTTGATCTGCACTTATGTTGTAGGTTTTGATCTTAGTTAGGGTCCTTGTCACACTGCTACAACTCCTTGTTTGTCCTCCGAAACCTCTTATATAGTTGTGGACTTTCTTTCCTTTCCTCCTACTCCCTTTTGTTATTTTTCAGGGATAATTACTAGCCCTAAATCACCCTCATGATACCCTGTTCTAAGGAAGGTAGTACCTATAACCTGCTCTTTCTACTTGGGCTATGACCTTAAAAACAGAACAAAAATCCCCTCACACCATGAAACTGCCTCTTGCTCTTGATTCAAACTTGTAATAGAAAAACAACCCTCAAGGCTTGTGGTTGTCCTTCTACAACCTCTCGACCATGCTGTGGATGCAAACTCACCCAAAGCAATCCTCAATCCTCCATATCTTGTCCTCCTCTTGATCTCAATCACTTCAAATATGTATTGGAGATTTTTTGATGCACTTGGATGATGAGAAATGACCTCACAATCACTCTACTATATACATTTCTCAAGGGCTTCATAAAACTACCCTTGTGGGCTTCTCCAAATTTCATTAGGCCTCCTAATAGTTAGGTTGAATTGATCTCTCCTTGTGCAAGCCCAACAGTGACAAAGAAAAATTAATATCTCATGCTAGACAACTCGAATTTGAGTGATTCTCATTGCCCCGTTCTCCTCTCAAGGTCCTCTATCATCTCAAATCATCACATTTCAAAATTCACTAGTGGTTTCACACCCAAAATATTGGGTCAAAATCCCACACCTTGGGTTTTAAACCCACAAAGCTCTTTTGTAGCTCTCCAAACTCCAAACCCCAAACCCTAGGGGTTGGAGTACCTCCCAAGCTACCAAATCTCAACTGTCCCTATTAGCGAGGGAGGTACTTCCAAGACTAGGAATTAACTCATCATCATCACTATCACTACTCACAACACTCCCTCAACTCCTGGCACCTTGTTGTAGTATTACAACAAATCCCCATTATCTAAATAAAATAAGTTAGAAAGGATAATGGGGACCCTTTTAAAAATTTTAGGTTAATATTTTTTTTAGAAATAAAACTTAATGTTAGTTTTTTCTATTACATTAAGCTTTATTAAATAAATAAAACACCTAAAAAGAACCCTCAAATCAAAAAGGCACGTAAGTGGGGGAAAACATCATCAAAATCACAAAATAGCGAATCTTCAAAATTGTGAAACCCCGAAATGAAAAGTAGCGAAAAGGCACTTGCAAAATGTTGAACTGTGAAATAGCGAAGCTATCACTTGACAGACACCGACATCACAAACCGTCATCTGATAGGTGCTGATATCGCATCCCATCTTAAAACATCGCAAAGTCGCACTTCGCGTTTCGGAGATTGCTTCAAATGTCATAAGTCGCCAATGATCGAAACCGTCAATCAATCAATCTCAATATAATGACATCTGTCACAAGCACATGAACCTATGTTTTTCAATTAAATGTTAATTCAGGTGTTTTATGTTCTCGAAGTGTGTAATTGATTTGTAATTATTTCAAATATTAATATCATAGATCTCGCATTGCATGAATTAAGTTGACAAGACAATTAATATTGTTCGAAGTGATTTTAGATTATCCTCCCTGGTTTTCTTTTCAACAAGGTAAGTCCAAACACTTAGGCATAAAAGGATGTCAAGGTTGATTAAAGCACGAAGGAAATTTGCCACCCCATCAATCTCAGTCATACAGCAAGAGGAAAATGAGAAATGGCTTCCCTAATCTTGGATACTACATGCAACCCAGAAATTAGTTCTATGAGTTGGGAAGGGATCTATCAGTTGCTCGAGAATGAGAAGCTGCAAGTAATTCTCGACAGAAAATTTTTCACAAACGATATTTTGTACAATGATTATGAATCATGGACAGACACATCTAACTCTTTCATTCACAGAATTTTTGCTCGTGCTAAAATGTTGCCATACACTGACTTAGTGAAATGGGAATTAGACAATGTGGATATCAAAGATAGAAAATTTATTACTTCAAGAAGAAATTTCATTGGTTCGCTCAGGCCGTTAGATTTGAAGAAAATGTATAAACTACCAGAGCCCCAGAAGAGATACGACACCCAATTTGTTCAATATTTCATGCGTGAGAATGATCATCCCGCGACTGTAATTATAGAATGGAGAAATGATCCTTACCGGCATAAGTGTGACGATAAGGGTATTTATTTAGCCGTCTCTCTCAAAATCTCATTCTCTCAAAGAACTGCAATGATGTGTCGTCTCTTTGGATCTGTAAATAGGACCAAATTTAAAGAAAGTTGGACACCCTTGATAGAAGCAGCCTCTAATGTCTATATTCTAGATTGGGCTACCATTCTTTCTAATAATTTGATCAGATTTATTACGGCTTATAGAGAAAATAGAAATTCCCCACCCAATTCAGTCTCTTCTTTGTATATGAGCTCCTATATCTTATACGTAGTCTGCTTTTCCTTTGAATTTTCATCATTAGGATGGAAATGGACCAGAGAAGCTGAAACCCCTATTTTTTTACAGTTATATTTCTTATGGGAGTCAAAATATCATTCTCACATGTTTAAAATATGCAATGATATAATGCTCCCAGTATTCCAAGTCATTTTCAAAAGAAAAATTACTAGAGTCGCTCTTGAAGCCAATAAGAGTCTCAAGTCTGTAGGTAAGTGGTTTGGTGAAGATAATTTTACATACATTCGTATTTTTGGAAGTTATGCCAATCCTCATGTCCTACCCTTGTATATACTGGATAAATTTTTAGTCAAATAAATCACTTATCAAATAGTCAGTCATGGTTTAACCAAAACCTTGAAATATGAAAAGAAGACCGTTTGGCCAACTTTCCCTTTTTCCTGTGGTTTGTATGCCCTAGACAATTTCAATCATGCCTGTCTTTAAATTGATCAATTAAAACCTTTTAACTTTCCAGTGTTTCCTAGTAGAAGTTATGATCCCTATGGTTTTGCTAGAGAGATAATGAATCCAATCAAGCTAAGAGAATTTTCAAGACAGCTTGACAAATTTTATGATATGTTTGAATCAATTCATGAATTTCCAACAGTTCAGCATAAACCAGATGAAATTCTTAGTCTAGAAGATTCACAAAGATTCAGAATGTATCAAGAACAAATAAATGCTCATTTACCAGATTATTTGTTTCACAAACCAGGGATGAAGGCAGAACAGAATATAGTTGCAACAACTACTCAAGTACCAGTACCAGTTCAAGAAGAAGAAATTTTTAATGTTCAACTTGATGATCGATTCATCCAAAATTGGGAAGAATTGGAGAAAGCATTGTTATAAACTGATACCCCTTCCATTCAAAATATCATTCAATCAGAAACCATGCCTATGGTAGGTGTTACTAGTTCCATGAATCATATAGGAGAATCAAACATGCAACATGTCTCTGTTGATATAGATAACTCCCAGAATCAAGAAGAAATTAGAGAAACCTCATTCACTGCAGAAGTTTCCAAAATTATTCTTGAACACAACTAGATTCAAGGAAACAATGATCCAGAGGAAACACCATCCCAAGATATGGAAATCATTCCGGCATTTCTGACTACTGAAATAGTCTTGAAATTTGAAGAGATACCACCACTAGATGTTTTTTATAGCCTGAAGCACAAAGCTATCGTGACCAGGTGAAAGAAGAAGCGAAAGATAGAAGAATCTCCCAAACTGCTTATGGATTCAACGTTAATGCGAGTCCTTTAGAAAGGAACTCAATCATCTCCAGGGAAAGAGCTTAATATATTATCTCAATTTGCAGGTGCTTATGTAAATTCAAAAATTGACAAGGCAGCCGAGGTTGAATCATTGATTTTAGAAAAGGCCCATAAAATTGCTCAACTAGAGCAAGCTTGCTCTGATGAAAAGAAAAGAATCGATCTGGAGCTTCAGGCAAGAATTAATGATCTGTAAAAACAGTTTGAAGGTCTCAAACTCAAACTGGAAAATTAAATTAAAGAAATATATCAATTAATCCATCAAATGCACCAGAATATTGAAAATCTCCAAGAGAAGACCAAAATCAATGAAGTAAAGAAGGAAGCAACTAAGTTAGAAACATTACTGGCAACTCAGTAGGAAGTTTTCTATCAGAAGTACAATCAGATTCAGGAGCAAGACAATACCAATGATCAGTTAGTTACACAAATTTCCAATTTTAGAACATAATATGAAGAAATTTATGACAATGTGTCAAAATATATTGATTAGCAAGATACTGCACAGGGTAGAGCGGTCGATATTTCTCGTCTTGAAGAATCAATCAAAGATATAATATTTGGAGATTGGGATATTAAAATGAAGAGTGTTGAATTATCTATTATCAGAGCTAAGAATTTATCTTCCATCATCTATAAATATATAAAAGATTCTCTTCTACAAGCCAATTTGATTCATGAAGCATCAAAAGACACCTTACCAGAAATCAGTTTTCTGAAACAATCCTAGCAAGAGACATCAAATAGAAAAGCTCTTGACATAGAAAATATGATGAGGTTAAATATGGAGTTTTACTGGTACTTGTTGATAAATCCTCATAATCAATTGATAACATTAAGGTGCCTCTCCAATGCAACAGCTCAGCTTCTTCCGACACTCAACGATGCAGTATTCATAGGACATATTAGAATGCAGCCAATTCATCTCCCCCAGCTCGAACACATGATCAAAGCATGCTAGCTCAAGGACCAGTTAGACAATGAATCCAAGAAACAATCATATATTGTTATAAATTATGCATTTTATTTTCCTAGTTTATAATTTTATAGTTTAGAGTAATATTAGAAGACTTCTTTTGCAAGTCTTCTATTTTTGTAATATAAATTAGTATTTAAACCCTTTCATGAATTTAGAAATGGGTCCAGAATTTTTAGAAGATTGCTTTTGGAACTCACACTATTGTTTGAACAAAATTTATCTAATTGAAAATCTGAACCCTTGAAGCTATCTTTTCAGATCTAAAGCGATGATGCATCGAGTACTATTATCTTTGTATTGATTTTTTTATGTTTCTGAGATTGTAGCAAAATTATTCTTTTTATTAATTTCATTATGATAAAGCATTGAAGCGATATATATTCTTATTACTATTGATATAATATATTGAATGTTATGTTGTTAAATGTGAGACTTAGAGATATTTTATCAAATTAATGTTTTTCATCAACTAAATCAATTAAATTTATTTAGTTTCCTAAATGTGCTTATATTCATTAAGTGTGCAATGCTTTATATTATTTCATGCTTGTGAAATATTATTCCTTAATCATATATCAAAATCCAATCATGGGAAATAGTTAGATTAGTTTTAATTTATGTTATCATTAGAATAAATCACCCCGCTAGTGTTGATTTCATTTCTCTTGTTATATAAACTCTTTTGATACGGTAAACTGGTCCCTTTATCCCTAGTTGGACCCACCATTTTCAATGGAAAAGGATTTGTTTTAAGCTCCCAACCAGTTGAAATACCTAATGTTGAGGAAGTCACTTTCTAGCCTTCAAAGCACCCACAATTGCATCAATCCCCATAGCATGGACTACCCCTCTCTCGGAAGGGTCACTATCAATGGAAGCCTCCTACCTCTTCTTCTTCTCCTAAAAATGTCTTCTAATCTCTCCATGATTCCTTCTTGGAAGTTGTAGAAGCACCCTTGCTCCCCATTGACCACACACTCTTCTCGGGTGCAAAGTATCCTTCTGAACTTGCAAACTCCCTCTAGAAATTGACTCCCTCTGAGCCTTTGGAACTTGGACGTTACTTTTTGGAACCGATACCTGCTCCTCTGAAGCATGCACCTACTTCTTTGGACCCTGCACCTGGTCCTCCTCCTTCTTCCCATGATCTATAGGCTTTCCCATTAGCCTATATAGACTATGCTCTCTTACTCCAATTGTGACACCTATGGAGCTAGAGCCTCTGGGCCTAAGTCTTGCCTTCCCATCTTCGAACAAGACCTTAGACTCCTTCTTCTTGATCGCAAGCATCATGCTATATCTGAGTCCAGTAATACATCTTGAACTCACATCACATGTCATAAATCCATCCTAAATGACACAACTCTTGATCCTCTGATCTCTTTTTGACTCTTGTTGCCCAACACCATGTGCAACTTCGAGTTCTAATAAGATAGAGTCTTAAATACCTCATGTGACCCTATCATATCCTTTGACGCACCACTGTCCATATAACATGCAACCTCATTGATGGTACCCTGCGAGAAATGAGAGGTCAAAGAAAATTCCTCCTTCTCCAACCTCTTGGAGAGATCATCTATCTCAGCAGAAGTGGCAACACCTACGACCTGCTTCCCTTTCTTATTCTCATCATATCCCTTCTTCTTCATTGGACATCTCGTCGAAAATGGACCCATCTCACCATAATTGAAACACTTCATATTACTCAAGTCCTTCCGCTTTCCCTTCATTCTTGTTGCAAGTGCCACACAATAATATGAATATGATTCTTTGGATGAACATTTTAGTCTAGAAACTCTTCCCAAATTAATCTGTCCCACAACTTGTTCCAATCTAGCATCTTTTCCTTGGCAACAATCCCCTTGATGAATAACTTCCACTCTAGAAAAAACCCCTTCAAGGCAATCCTCACCATCTTAAAATTTTCAATAGTCACACTGACAGCAGCAATATAATATCGAACCTAAGATAACCTGTTATATATGAAGTCACCCCTTCACCCTATATCATCTTGTTGAAATTCAAATTATCCTCCAATACCAACACTTAGTTCTTGTTCTTGTTTTGGAACAAATTCTGAAAAGCTAGCCACATTTCATGTGCAGTATTCTTCCCAGAAAAATGAGGTATTAAGGAGCCCTTCACACCATCTATGATGATCATCTTTGCCTTTGTATCCAGCTATTTGTACACTTCAAGATCCTTAGGGTCTGTTGGCTTCTTGATTTCTTTCTCAACGAATTCCCAAATCTTGTTGACCATCAAAACCAACTTGATCCTTTCCTTCCATGGACTATACTTGGACATTCCTTCTACTGTGAAAACACTAGTGCAATCGACCTTTCAAAAAATATTTTTATGCATTCAAAGACAACATATCCCAATAAAGTATCACTTCCTCTGAGAATAGGTTGCAGAACAAAACATCAAAATTGAGTATGTCAGCACCAAGGAACAAATTGCAGATATCTTCACAAAACCCCTACCTCAAGAAGCATTTGAACTTATTCATCAAAAGATGGGGGTCATCTCTCTTGCATCCAATTAAAACATCCCTTTTCTATTGATGTCAAAGGGGAATAATATGACAAGGGGAGCAACATGATGATAAGGGGAGAAATTTATGAGAAGTTGTTGTCATCAATAACAAAGGGGGAGATTTTTGGAATAAAAATATTATTTATGTCAAAGGAGACATTGACTTAAGGAAAATTATGACATAGGCTTGTAGAGGACATCAAACCCTTTCCAAAAAGAATTTATTTTCCTCCTAACTCCTCATATTTTGAGAGAAAATGAATTTACAAGCTGAAATAAAATATTTTTGAAGCTAGCTAACATGATTCTACATGTCCAAGTCAACTCCTCCTCAAAGGGTCATTTATTTTCACAAATATGGAAAACATTTATAAATATGAGGATGGACTCCTCATTCTAACCATCCAATTTGGTGTAGACAATATAAAGAGTAGAACATGAGAAAAACCAGTTCACAACTCATGAACTAAGGAGGCTAAGAAGGAAAAATCTTGAAGATTTTTATTTGGACAAAAACTTGAAGATGAAGATTGAATATTTGTATTTGGTAAAAAATTGTTCTTTATTTTTTGTGACCTTCTTCACGTCATAACCCGAATTGGTTAACCTTAGAAAGACCTCCTTCTCGAACCTTTTCTTACCTTGTGGACAAACCTCAGATATGGGCAGAGAAATATATTTCATACCTATGGATAGAAAAAATCTCGGACCTATTGACAGATTGAAGCTTAGACCTAAGGCATATCTCTTGTGTGAAAAATTCTAGTAGCTCAAACCTGTGACAACATCTTAGACCTGTGCATAATACAAACCTGTAATTGAGGCCAAAGTCTTAGACTAGAACATATCTTGGTGGCATTAATTATTGGATATGTACTTGTCTTAGCAGTTCAGACTTGTGGTAAGCTTAGATCATACCTTGGAGCAGAATCCTAGCAATTAAACCTAATATCTCAAACTTGAGCCTAAGTTTCTCAGATTTATGGAACTTGGTTGGAAGTTTTTGCATCTCTTTAGAATAGTCTATTGGGCTTCTTTTGGAGAAACCTAGTGACAAACTTGAAGTTTTGAGGACAATATTTTGGCATGCCTTGAAGGCAGACTATTGAACTACCTTGTGATGGAGCAGAGTATGGCAGAATATAAGAGTACCTTGTGGCATACTTTGAAGAGTACCTTAAAGCACACTTGAAGAGACATTGAAGACTATTTGGAGAGGACCTTGAAGCAGCAATGTTGAAGCACTATTAAAAGAAATCTTGAATCATTTGAAGACATTTTTTTATCTCTTATGAATTAATTCTTTTATAAAAAAAAAATTATTTGACCAAGTTGGAGCTTGGAGAGATTGGAGTCATGTTTGTTGACCAAGTTGGAGCTTGAGAGTTGCTAGAGGATTGGATTTCTCATTTTGACCAAGTAGGATCTTGGGTTTGTTCAAGGTTGGAGCCTTGAAAAATCTAAAGTATTATTGTACAGGTTGGAGCCTGATTTTTTGAAAAAGAGGATGGCTCCTCATCATTTTGATTAATAATTTTGATTTTTGTCTCTCATGTTCTGGTTCATTTTGTAATAAAAATATTGACTGACATAAATATAAATTGAAATAAATATTGGTTCACCTTCCCCTCTTAGGATTTCCAACAAAAAAAACTATAGTTTATTAGAGAGGATCACACCTCCAAGGTTGCAGGGAACTTTGGTGTAGGAAAGACAATTACCAACTTGCAAAGGTATGTGTATTGACCCAAGATGCAAGAACACGTAGCTAGGTTCATAAGAGGATGCATGCTTTGTTGTACCAACAAGCCTAGTAATAGGAAATAAGGTTTATATCATCCATTTCTTGTACCCACTTATCCTTGGGAAAAAAGTTCCAAGGATTTGGTGTGAGGTTTACCAACAAATAGTATAGGACATGAATACATGTTCATGGTAGTATATAGTTTCAACATGATGTGTGTTCTAATGCCCCATAAAATTAACATCAATGGGAAAGAAGCAACAAACTTGTTCTTTGGACAACTTTAGGTGCACTTTGGATTACAAAGGAGCATCATTTTAGATAGGGACACGAGATTTGTTAGTGCGCTTTGGACTACATTGTGGGAGAATTTGGATGAAAATTTTAAGAGGTCTACAACATTTTATCCCGAGACAAATGGATAGATAGAAGTATTAAAGTAGTCAACAAGACCTTGGTGCAACTTTTGATGGGCTACAATCATAAACATTCAAATACTTGGGATGAAAATATAGTATATATACAACACTCTTAAAACGTATCATTCCACACTTCTACTACTAAGTTCCTGTATGAAACTCATTTTGGATATTTTCCACCTTTTGTAGTGCCATGTTTCCTCCTATTTTTTGTTAGGCGATGTGGACATAGACTTGTTCTTTGAGGACATCATTATATGATATGAACATTATGTTATTCGATGAGATTCATATTTCATGATATTATGATGTTTTAATTTCATTATGATGATGATGATGATGTTGTTGATTTTGGAATTTATATGTGATAAGTGATTAAATGTACTTGATGATGGTTATATTAGTATAAAATATTTTACTGGCTATTTATTGAGTGTGGAAGGTGATCAATACTACAAACACAACCCATATCATGATGATTTGAGTCATTTTGATTTATATTTATGATTTATATTTGATGTTTATGAAGATAGTGGATACGTTTTTATGGATTTTTACTAATGGACGTTCTCACAATTTTGTAAGTATTGATAAGTGTTGATCAAATGACCCACCTATGTGTAATGGGGTTATAGATGAAGTAGGAAAAACATATTTGGAGGGGTGTGATCAATGCCCCTAATAATATTTTCTAGCACTCTACCCATGGCTCAAGATGAAGTACAAGGGGTACTTATCCCTGGAGTTGGATGATGTCATGAGAGTTATACCATGGATATGGTCACTCATGAGGTATTTTTGAGGGGTGCACATCAAGGGGTGCCTTGATCCTCACTCTCCATTAAACTATCAACAAGGGGGACAAGTATACAATTGAGTTTCAATTTCACCAATATTTCTTTCCCTTGCTTGGATTACAGGTGTTTGAAGGGAAACTTGAGGCACCCTTGATACATGAGATTCTTGAAGGGAATGAGAGTTGGAACCATTAGCACCAGATGGAGGATAAGTAAATATATGATTCAGTAAATTCAGAACCACTTAAGGATTGATATGATATTGAATATCAAGTTAACCTAAATTTTAAGAAGTGATAACCAAAAAACTAAGCTAAATATGATCACAATAACTAAAACAAATGGTATCCCTAATGTTAGTCAAATAATACCTAAAAAATGATTTAATGTAAGTTAGAGCTAAGTGAATAATAGATACAAAATTTGATTCGATGTGGATAGAAGTGAACTAAAATCTAAATAGATATGTGCAAGAATTGAATTATTTAAATAGATAATTATAATAAATTAAAATCAAGAGAACCTCACCTAATTAATAAAATCATAAAAAGATAACTAAATTTGAAGAGGAGAAACTTAAGGAAGTAACTACAACTAACTGATATTCTTAGTAGGTGTAGAGCCTCAAGACTGCCTCAATTTTGACACAACTTTTCACTATCTTTCCTTCTTTTTGACAACACCATAACCTCAAAAAAGTGTTTAAATGCACATTTTGACTTGGTAAGGTATCCTAATGATATATTTTTCATATTTCCAATTGTTCCTTTTATTAGAATGAAATTTGTATTAAGCTACAAAATTAATACAATTCTGTAGCCAAATTTTGTTTTTGCAGCCACTGCCATGGTTCAACAAGTTCTAAGGAATTAATGGAGTAGAGAAACATATGGAAAATTGAAAAATTATTCGGTCATGGATCCTATCTTATCCATCCATCTAGAATCAAAGCAATAAATCGCCAAAAATGTGGTCAAAGGAATGGTCAACTAGAAGCTGGAACAAGCGAGCAAGGAAGTCTGAAGGCTTCACGATTTGATATGCCACGTAGCAAATTGTGAAGCAACGAAATTCTCATTTTTGTTTAGAATTACAGATAGAATTTGCTTAATCTTAAAAGGCATAAAAGCCTCAAAACATTTAATGACATGCTTTAAAAATATTAGACTGAGTAATTGTGTAAATATTATGAATCATTGCGCTACCGTGATATCTTTAAAACTTTGTTTTTATTCCTTAATCAAATGAAGAAGCGTTCTGGATTTCTAATGCGAAGTTAGCAAAGAGTAGACTCAAGTAATATGTTGTGGATGACCCCTGCAACATAAGAGTTTTCATTTCATTTTAGTTATTGCATTTAAATGTTATTTCATAGATTAATTCATATGTGTTTACAGTGTGACATAGCGTAGATACATTATTTGCTTTCATTCTTGTTTTCTTTACAATTATTTCTAGATTTTAACAATGTTGATGTTAGATTATCATCGTTACTTCATTTACTTGTTATCATCATTTCTGGAATGTAATTATGTTAGAGTCGATGCTCTTTTTCTCTCATTTAAATAGATTCATTTCCTAGATGGTTAAAACATAGAGAAAATTTATCATAAGAGCTTAACATAGATCAATTTATCATCGATTAGGCTTATCAAGGATAGATTAGTTTATTTTTATGCAGTAGAAGCTTATCATAGTTTAGTTCTTGTGAGACATATTTGAAGTAGTAATAGAAGATTTATTTTATAAGTTTTAAATCAATTTTGTCTTGTGAGCCCAACTAGCTTTACTTCATAAAACAATGATTTCTTTTCTAAGCATAAAATATTTTCTAGTAATTCTTTGGGTTAAGTTTAATTCACAAAATATAAAATTTAGAATTGCCTTTTTGTTTTAGAATTTTAGTTCTTCTCAAAATTAATCCTTAGCCACTAACAAGATTTGTCATTTCAATTTCTAGGACATAGTTATATTTGGATTTAATTTATTTTTCATAACATAGTCTCTTAAATTCATTTAGGAACATCAAAAATAAAACCATTTTCAAAAGCAACCTTCACATATAAAATCACCAAAATAAATTAAGTAAGAAAGGATTCTAGCATATATGGTGCATTTGCACTTCACAAGATTACCAATTCTAATCAATAATTTATGATAGTAATTTAAGATAATTAAATTGACTAAACATTTTGGTGTCATTACCAGGGAGGTGTAAATAGGAGCCTTATCTATTAATCCATAAAAATATGGAAAAATGACATGTGTAAAGAAAGAGATTCTAGAGTTAGACTTGTAGCTAGAGGTATAATTTTGATTCCAACAACACCACTCACCCCATCAAGACCTTGTAGTGCCACACCACCCACCCAAACCCGTATACCATTCTTATCAGGTAGACATAGACTTCCCGAGGTATTAAGATCAGAAATTAAACCTGGAGATTCACCAACTTCATTAACTGAAGCAGTTGTTGAAGAACAAGACCCCACATCCCCAACAGAAGGAATAATATTTCTAACCTATACTAGGGAATAACTTTCAGCCCAAGAGCTAGAAATTCCTAGTGAGGAAGAAGAAGAAGAAATTTTCTTTAATATACCATTGATAGAAGAACTAGAAGAGTCAGAAGAGGAACAAAAAATTCCAAAATTAGAATCTTGTATCAGTTCTGAAGAATCTACAATGGCTAGAGAAGGGGAAGGAGAATTACAGAACATGAATGATGAACAATTAATACTAGGAGGAGGTGGAGTTAGAGGTAGAGGAAGAGATGGAGGAAGAGGAATAGGTGAAGGTAGAGGAGGTAGGGGAGAAGACATTGACATAACAGATCCAGATCCTGTTGGATTTCCTATACTTGATGAAGATACTACTGTCATAATGAAAAATATCTCACCCTATATTCTTCCTAATTTCAGTGGATTAATAAGTGAATATCCTCAAACATTTCTTTTTTAATTCAAAGTTTTATGTAGAGCATATGACTACTTACTTGATTCTCAAAAATTGAAATTGCTTCCAACAACTCTTAAGGATGCAACATTAAAACGGTTTATGGGATTAATAACACGTTCTATTAGGACATGGGAAGACATGAATAATTCATTCTTACAAAAATACAAGGATTTTTGCACACCTCATAATCGAAAATATGATTTTTTTAAGATGATGAAAAGAGAGGATGAAAACTTGGAGGATTTGATTCAAAGATTCAGTTATAATCTCAAAAGGGTTAAGATGGAAAATTTGGATGAATATACTTTAAAATCTATCATGTTAAAATCCATTAGAGATGAATGGATAGATATCCTTAACATGATTGGAAAAGGAGACATTTCTCAGCTATCATAACCTAAAATTTCTGAATTATGCATACATCTTTCAAGAGGTAAGTTGATGCAAGAGCATCTTGCTTGGGTTTTATTAAATAATTGTGTAATTAACAGGGTGATGATTTTTTAATTATTTTATAAATTAGTGTGCTCATTTTAATAAATTAAGAGAGAAAATTGTAAGTGAGGATTATTATAAATATTCTTTTAATAACTTAAGGATATGAGTGGAGTTGAATGAGGTAGATAATATAGGGATTAGAATTCCTTAAACGAGACTTAGTTGAGTCCAAAAAAAAGAATAAATCTAATTTAGATTTTAGTTGAAATTTTTGTGGAGGAAATTATGGATTGGAATAAATTCATTATTATGTATAAATATGAGGAGTGTGTGAGGACGAAAAACAGTGAGGAATACACAGAGAGAGAGATGGTTTGAGAGCTTTTGTAAAGGGCTGAGAGCTGAAAGGCCATCCATTGTAATATTTGGCCAAATAGTTTAAATCTGGAATCTCTTCTGTTATTATATGTTAGTGTTTTCTTGTATGGCTCTCTTTCCTTTATGTATATTTTGGGCTAAATCATAGTTTTAATGAAGAGTTTTCTTGAGAAATTTCATGCTGAAGAAAGTGAGCACGCTATTATAAGCTAGGATATGTTTTATAGTAGAATCCTGGCATCATTTGGTATCAGAGCCCAAAGATCACATTAATCCGTGAAACACAGACAAGAGATAAATGAGTGAATTTAATCTCTGCAATTATATATGTGTGTCGTGTATGAGTGTGTTAACTGCAGGAACTAGAAGATATTAGACTGGATGTGAAGACGAGTGGGGAAGTAAAATGCAATGGTTATAGATTTAATTATAAAAACCATTTCCAAATGGCATTGACAGTGGCAATGCATTCCTATAGAAACACATTGTGCATTCTTTGTGATATATAAATTTGTCCAAAGGCTACGCCTTTAGTGCTCATGACTTCCATTTTCCTTTTCCACAATGGCTACCTTTGAAAATTGGTTATTACCCTTTACCTTTCAGACATTATTTTCCAACGCGATTTCCCCTTTGAGCATGCTATTTCTAAATCTGGAAATTGCTTGAAAAGCACATTTTTCTGTGTGCAATCGACAGGGATAGTCTCCAAGTGGGGAACTCCTATTCTTAGCTCTTGTATTGATCAGATTACTGGAATAGCTGATAGGTCAAAGCCAACATGCAACAGGTTGAATGCGTTGGGGACGAAGTTGTGCGTGTAAAATTGCAGGAAATTGTATTCCTTCAAAAAGAAGTCATGATCACCACTAATAATTGAAGTCAACTATAGGAGGAATCAACCAAAGTGTAAGAAGACCCAATGTGTAGTGAGTGCACAGTCGAACTTTAAATTCAGTCTAGTTACAGAGGACGATGGAGATAGTTCTTTGCGTCAACATGCAGACCTGGGTGCCGAGACTGCTTGAGTAGTTGGACAAGTTCACCATGGAGTTATGGTGTAGTGTGATGTGGACTTCATACCTGCATTAATAGTCCAACAATTGATATTGTGCTTGGTAGTGGAGTGTGGCCAGTATATGGAAGCGCAGTTTGTTTGGACGCAGGGCGATGGAGAAGTTGGAGGCTGTGGAGGTATAGTGTGCGACCAGCATAAACTAAATTTCATACTGTGTTAGCAGTTGGTATGTGCAGTTCTCATTTTATGCTAAGACCGCTTGAACAGTTGGACACAGTCACCATGGATATGTGGTGTGTGGTCAATACTACGTGAGCATTTGGTATGTGCAGTTCTCATTTTCTGCTGAGACCGCTTGAACAGTTGGGCGCAGTCATCGTGGAATCGTGGGGTGCGGACATTATTAAATACTGTGGTGGAGATATACGTATACAATGCCCATTCTGAGTTCATACCTACATTAACAGTCCAGAAATAGAGATTGTGTTCACAGCCTTGTAAGTGAGGTATTAAAATTTTCTAAGGTACCATTTATTAGGATATATATTTTTTTTGATCCCATATTGTGAATTGTATTGGAACACTATTTGTAGTAGAGTGCCTAATGATATCCAAGAAGTAAATTGTGAGTTGGAGATATAACTCTCAGCAAATATAGTTTGCAGCTTGTGGTATTTGGAAATCAGAATTGAGTGTGTGTGTGTGTATATATATATATATATATATATATATATATATATATATATAAACAATGAAAAGTAACAATTGCAGAGAAGATGAAATCCATCACATGTGGAAAGTAAGAAATTTTGACTTTTAAGCATAATTGTTGCTTGCTCCATTGAATAGTGGACAACATTTCTCAAGTGAATTCCATTTGCATAGAAGCACATTTGGGTGAATGGAAATTGCGTTGGCGAATGGTGATTTCCAAAGATATTATTAGTTTGTGCATACCTTGAAAGTTTCCAACTTTATTTGCTGGGAAAAGATTTTATGTTAGAAAATTTCTGGGGAGAGATTTATTTGCTGGGATGATATTGTTAGAAAATTGACATTGCACATTCAAAACCAGATGATGGGGTGGAGAAAAATTTCAGGTGGAGTTTGGATTTGGATAGCTGGGAGTCAGCCGGAGACAAAGTATGAACAGGCTTGAATATATTCCTAAATGAATATGAGAGAGAGGGGTTGGATCATTTCAACCACAAGAAGATTCAAAGTAAGTTCTAATTGAATGAATCAATATTCATTGAGTAAAGGTATCTTAAAATTTGAATGATTAAATTTCCTTTCCGTACTCGATAAGTTGATATTTTGTAAAAGTTATGAAAGAATGAAATCAATCCATAAGTTTAAGGAATGGAATTGGAGTCCATCTCAGAAATTGATGTGCGAGTATGGTTCAAGTATGTTTTTTATTTGTTGCTGTGGAGAAATATGGTAATGCCACCATGTTAAAATAAATTCTTGAGAAAATCTTGTGAATGAATTGTTTGTGCACTAAGGAGAGACGGTGTTGATTGCAAACTGTCACTGCAAATAATGAGCTGCATAGAAGTGCAGGAAAAATACCTGCTTACAATGGTAAGCATGTTGAACAGACCATGGTATGAAGGAAATGCAAATATTCATAGTGATAAAGACAACACATAAGATTGAAGTCCAAAGAGTTGAAATTGCGAAGAGAAGGTTTGTTAAATAACCTTGAAGGGAGCATAAGGTATGATATATCATTGCGAAAAGGTATTTTAATGTGAAAATTAAATGATTTATTTTATTTTAAAATAAATCTTGGGAAAAGTGAATTGCATTTCGATTAAAGACTTCAGCATCATGTGAAATGATAATGGGAAACTGATGATTTTTCATAAGAATGAAGTATGAGAGAGAGTGAAGATTTTACATCCTAAAAACGTATTAGGGGTATATGTTCATTGGAAGATTGTATAACTTGAATTAAGTCAAAATATCCATTTTCATAATTATTGGGTCAAGCCTTGAAGTCAAATAGATGTTAGGGTCAAATGAAAGTTTGGATAGTTTGAGTTAAGATTGAGTATTTTTCATCCAAGATAAAGATTTGGTGTAAAGTATAAATTCAAAGAGTCGTAAGCTAATTCAAAGGTCTAAATGTAATTGGGTGCATGATCAGCAGATCCCGACACCCAAAGAGTTTGGTCATTATAACACAAGCATTACTAAAGTGTTGTTTGCAGCAAAGTGAAGCAAGATAAATTCCTAAAGATGATTCCAAGACATAGAACTGAAAGTGATCAAGCAAAGGAAGAGAGCTTACATTGTTGAATGGAAAGTATGGAGGCTTGCTAAAAAGGGGATTCAAATGAAATCCACAAGTGAACAAATGAATTTCATAAAGGAGGAGAAGATGATTGTTGATATTCATTTCAGAAGAACTGATGAAAACCACAGCAGAAGAAGGAAGAAGGAAAATTCCAAGGTAAAAGGCATATGTAAGCAGTTGACTGGCGGAGATTATGAGCGGGAGAAGGCTAAGATAACAATTCACCTTGAATTTTTTATGGAATTGTTGCAGAGAAATATGAAATACCAGACACATGGTTAAACCATGAGGAAGAAAGTAAAGTGGCAGAGACTACACGCAAAGAGGGAACAACAGGTGAACATACAGTTGAAAAAAGAGATGAGGAAGCTCGAGCATATGATGAGTGTGAAAATGAGATGTGAAGAACTCAGAGAGGCTGAGTTGAAAATGGAAGTTTCCATTTGTGGCACAGAACAGGGTGAAATTGTGGGTGACGTGATCAATGAGAAAGATCTCATGAACTATTAGAATATTTCAGAAGAGTTGGAAGATATGTTGACAAGAGAAGCAGATGAGGCTATGAAGCCTTGCATTTTTAAATCTCACTGTTTATGTATGTTTGCAGCATGTGTGAAATATGGTGGACATTCTGGTGAAACTATCACAGAGATGAATGAAACTCTTGAGGTGAAGTGTGATGGAGATTTCCTTTCAGAGGAGGAAGGTATTGAATTTTTGCAGCAAGAAGAAATCATAAATGAATTCTTGTTTGGTGTAAGATAGCTAGTTGAAGCTATTATGGAGTAGAAGCATAATGAAAAGGCCGAAATGATATTCCAGGAAGGTAAACAAATGAATTTGTTTAATGAAATTGCTAACAGAATTTTACAATGTGATGATACAGAAACCAGGACAACTCAGGAATATTTCGAGAAGAAGAATGAAGCTAGGAATGAAGGTTGTGATGAAATGCTGGAAATATTTCACAAGGAAATAGAGTTCTTAGAACAATGGCTTAAGGAACCTGAGGGAGAATTGAAGCTTGCAGAACCTAATACAGAAGAGATTTCAGTTACCGTGCATAATAGGGATGAATTTTTTTTAACATTTATAGAGTTTAGTGAATGTTATAACTTTTCAAATAATAATGTGGTTGTAGGTACATAAGGAGACATTAATAAATATGATGTCAAAATCAGAAAAATTGAGCAGAAATTATTTGGAGTTGAGATGAAAGATCAGGGACAACAAGGAATTTGTGTCCTTAGAGACATAAAGGAAACAAAATTATTGAACTAGCAGGATAAAGATGAAAGCAATTAGTAGTTCAAAACAATATCTATTGAAATCCAAAAATTAGATGATGGGAGATTGGTGCTTGAAGCATCAAAAAAGGCCAAAAGGTCTTATCTTTTTAAAACTAACAATTTTTTGATGAATGCAGGTACAACACCGGACGAGAAAGTTGTTGCTATAAAAGCAATCAATGACTATAGTTGTAATCAAGAAGGAGTTCTTGATTATTCTTCATTGCAAGAAGTTGAGTGTTCAACATAATTGGAGATGGAAGCATCAAACAAAGAGGAATTACCTTGAGGAATTGGCAAAAGAAAGTGTTGGAGAAGCCGATGGAATCTAATTGACAGAGTGAGTGATGAGTTGCCAAACAAAGTTGATACTTTGAAGGACCAGCGGCAGAACAGAGTTTGGAATCCTGGAGGGAGCAAGTCGTCAAGACTTGTGGCTATCGCACTATTACAGAAAAGTGACAGACCTCATAGACAGGAGTCCATGGAAACTTCTCTACATGAGGAGTCTGATGCAGGAGCATCCTACTTGGGTTTTATTAAAATATTGTGAAATCAAGGGGGTGATGATTTTTTAATTATTTTATAAATTATTGTGCTCATTTTAATAAATTAAGAGAGAAAATTGTAAGTGAGGATTATTTTAAATATTCTTTTAATAAATTAATGATATGAGTGGAGTTGAATTAGGTGGATAATCTAGGGATTAGGAATTCCTTAAACGGGACTTAGTTGAGTCCAAAAAAAAGGATAAATCTAATTTAGATTTTAGTTGAGATTTGTGTGGAGGAAATTATGGATTGGAATAAATTCATTATTATGTATAAATATGAGGAGTGTGTGAGGAAGAAAAATAGTGAGGAATACAGAGAGAGAGAGATGGTTTGAGAGCTTTTGTAAAGGACTGAGAGCCGAAACTCCATCCATTGTAAAATTCGGTCAAATAGTTTAAATCTGGAATCTCTTGTGTTATTATATATTAGTGTTTTCTTGTATGGCTCTCTTTCCTTTATATATATTTTGAGCTGAATCATAGTTTTAATGAAGAGTTTTCTTGAGAAATTTCATGCTGAAGAAAGTGAGCACGCTATTATATGCTAGGATCTGTTTAATAGCATAATCCTAGCATCATAAGTCAAGAATTGGGAAGAATTCAAGAGATCATGTTCTCTCTAGAATTAATAAATCTGCAGTTGGAGTAGTAAGTAGGTTTGAAATAGAAAATTTTCATAATGAATTTAAAATAGATATTTTAGGGAGTCTTAGCGAAAAAATAGACGCCTTGAAATTGAAAAACAAGAAAAGAGCTGAAATTGGTGCCATATCTATCTTTTATCATAAGTGCAAAAAGAAACATGCTTTAAGAGAATTCTCTCTTGATTTAAAATTCATAGAAACTTGTGTCATATGTACCGAAAATCATGAAACAAAGAAGTGTCCTTCCATTCTAGGTCTTAAAGTTGTCTACCAAGAGGAAATAGTTCCAAACTAGTTAGATCCTCTTTGCTTCATTGCTAGAAGACCATTACAAGGATCACAAACTCAAGGTTTCAACACTCAAATATACGCCCAACCCCCAAAAAATAACTAGAATGCACCAATGACATGGCAACAGCGTTGGTCTCAACCCCAACCTTGGACACAAGGATGGAAAAATACTTATGGTAGATACTATCACTATCACCAATATCCACAACCTTATCCAAACTTTCCACCACAAAATTTTACTCAAACCAGTCAGCAACCTCAACCTCAATTTCAAAATCAAAATCCGCAACTTTCATTACCATTTCCACAGAAACCAAACCAACTACCTCCTCAACCACTTCCAAACCCAAACAATAAAAATGCACAACTTGTTTATAACATGGAGGGACAAATTTTTTAGACTTATATGATAACTCCACTAGATATTAATAATGTTAAAATTATATCTTTGTAGTAGATATTAAAAAAAGATATTCATCGAGAAAAATATATTCTACTGGTGTATCATTGTTATCATTTTGAATTCTAGACAAAAATTCAACATCTTTTTTTTTTTCCAGGTCGATATAAAATGATTATATTGAATTCTTGCAATAATAGTAACCATCTTGTGATTTTCAAATTAGTAATTTATTTATTCATTATATATCTAATTTCAAAACGATCAGCATGAATGAAAGTTTCATGGCCAATTATGTAATGTCTAAATTTGTTAATGGCATGGACAACAACTAGAAACTCCTTTTCGGTAACAGTATAAATCAACTCTGTTGGAGTCAAATTTCTACTTGTATAATAAATGCCATATGGAATAAAGTATTTGTGTCCTAATACATCTCCCAGAGCTATTTCTGAAGCATCAATTGAAATATGAAAAGGAAATTTCTTGTTTGGTCCTCCTAAGATGGGTGCTTGAGAAATATTTTCCTTCAAAGTTTCAAATTCCTTTTGGAAATCAGGATTCCAACTAAATTCACAATCCTTTGTAAGAAATTTGAAGAGTGGAGATGCAATCTTTGTGAAGTTTTCTATAATCTTCTACAGTATCTTGTAAAACCAAGAAAACTCCTAATGTCTTTTTGACAACTTGGGATTGCTAATTTGGAAATAACTTTAACTTTAGATGGGTCCACCTTAATTCCATTTCCTGAAATATGGTTCCTAAAACAATTCCTTCAGTAAACATCATAAAAAAAAAAAAAAAAATCATGACTTAATGAGATATTTACTTCCTTACATCTTATGAGAACATTTTCCAAATTTTTAAAGGGCTTCTTCAAAATAATCTCCATAGACTCTAAAATCATCCATATACACTTCCACACAATTATGAATTAAATTAGATAAAATACCCAATACTGCTCTTTGGAATGTTGCGGATGCATTTCATAGCCCAAAAGGAAGCACTCGGTAATCATAAGTTCCCCATGGACAGGTAAAAGTGGTTTCATCTAGATCTTCTGGTGCTACCTAAATTTGATTATACCCACTAAAACTGCCAAAAATAAAAAATATTTCTTCCCTACTAATGTATCTAAAACTTGATCTATGAAAGGCAATGGAAAATGATATTTTAAAATGGTCTTATTCAATTCCCTATAATCAATGCATACTCTCCACTTTCCATTATTTTTAGGAACAATTACTAAAGGTGAAACCCATTGACTATCTCATAATGGATTAATGAAATTTGCATTCAATAGTTTTTGCAGTTCATCCTTTACAATTTCCCTTAAGTTTGGATTCATTCTTCTCTGAGGTTTTCAGATTGGTCTGGATATATATATGATGTATGCAAGTTTCAGGGTTGATTCTTTTCATGTTAGTGTATTCCCATGCATATGCAGAAGAGTGTTTTTGTAATGTTTCCATTAATTTATTCTTTTGAAATTCTTCCAGATTTTTGTTTACATTTAAATTTTTACCTGGAAATATTTCTATTGAAGAATTTCTAAATTCTTCCATAGAATATAAACATATTTTTCTGGATGATAAATATTCAATATTGCATTCCCCCTGAAAAATTTTGACTACTCTCACATTGTGAAGATAATTCATAATTTTCTATTGAATTTAGAATCTGATTATCTTCAATAATTTTGGAGATAGTAAAAATAGATTATATGTCATTGAAATCATCCATCAATTCCTAATTTTCTATCTTTATCATTGTTTTTTCTGGAGGGTATAATGTGAATTTATTTGTTGAACTTCCAGCATAGATAAATGTATCACTAGATCTACAATTGATGAAGGCATCAATTATAGCTAGCCAAGGTCTTCCTAATATCAATGGATGTCCTCCTAAGTTATTCATGGGAGTTAAGATCATAAATTCAACTGGATATTCCCAAGAATCTAAGGATACATAAATCTCTTCTAATACATTATAAGGTTTAATTACAGATCTATCTGCTAGTTGTAACAATGTTGGTGTATATTGAAGATTTGGAAGTTTTAGTTGTTCCATAGTTTGTTTACTCATGATGTTTATGGCTACTCCTAAGTCGATCAATTTGTTTGGGATTTTGATACCATTGATGTGTTTCTTCACAATGGGACTTCCTGGATCCAAATATTTTTGTATTTTTTTTCCCATCATTATATCTACAATTTTTCTGACTAGCTGTATTATTTTTACTTATTTTCTCTTTCTACCAGGTTTCTTTATACTCAACTCTCTTATTGTCTTTGCAAGGATCGGAATTTATTTGATGGCTTGTAGCAAAGGAGTTTTTATACAGACATTCTTTAGATCATCTAATATATCATAATCAGGCAACATGATTTGTTTTTCTAACCCTTTATCAATTTGTAATCTCTTAGGAAAAGGAGGTTTTGATATAAACACTGAATGTTGTTCTATGATGGGAGTTGATTTTATTAGAGTATCATGTGTTTGGTTTTGAAGATTTTCATTTTGATGAAGAGATGTATCTTCTTCAGAATGATTATCTTTCTTTTGAAGATTTCTATTTTGATGAAGAGATGTCTCTTCATCAAAATGATCATCTTTTTCTCTTTCCTCGATAACAATTTGAAGACATTGTTAATTATTTAGCTACAGGAAAGCTACTTTTTTCCTAGATAAAAGAGGAAGATCATTCAAATGAGTGCATCTTATTCATGGGTAAATGAATAATTGTACAAGACAGGTCCATATCTCATCATTCAAAGATGTGTATGAGAAGACGAAGAACCTGAGATACTAAAGGCATGTCATGATGAGCCATGTGGAGGAAACTTCGATGACAAGAGAACTGCCTACAAATTCTTTCTCTTAGGATATTATTGGTCTTCCCTTTTCAAGGATGCCAAGGAATATGTTAAGAGATGTGATAGTTGTCAGAGAATTGGGAAACATGTTCCTTAAGATGAAATGGCTTTACAACCACAGGTACTTATTGAATCCTTTGAAAAATGGGCTTTGGATTTTATTGGACCAATCAATCCACCATCAAGACAATAGAGGTATATTCTTATGTGCACTGATTATGTAACTAAATGGGTAGAAGCTAAGGCACTTTCCTTTGCTAATGAAAATTTTGCAATTTCATTTATTTTTTAGGATATTTTTACTCGTTTTTGTGTCCCAAGGGAAATTGTGACAGATCAAAGAACCCAACTACATCCAGAATGGTGCAGAAGATCATGGAAGCATACAAAATCAAGCATATAAATTCCACTCCATGTCATCCACGGGAAAATGGACAAGTAGATTCCATTAATAAAGTGATTGAGGCAATTCTCACAAAGACTATACATTTGCATAGAAGGGATTGGGAAGAAAATCTTCTAGAAGCTTTATGGGCCTACCGAACCACATGGAGAAGTACAACAAGACATACCCCATATGAACTTGATTATGGGAATCAAGTCTTATTTCCAATAGGGTTCCAAATAAAAAATTTCAAGACAACAGTTAAACTGGTACTTGACTTTTCAAAAGCACAAAGGCATAGAATGGAACAACTCAATGAGCTTGATGAAATAAGACAAGATGCAATTCAAAAGACCAGCCTAGTTCAACAACATAGATCCAAATGGCATGATAAATATATCAAGGAAAGGAAATTTCAAGCTGGAGATTGGGCACTTCTCTTTGATTCAAAGTTCAAATATTTCAAGGGAAATTTCAAACTCATTGGCTTGGGCCTTATGGGATTGAGAGAGTCTTTGATAATGGAATATTCGAGATCCGAACTATTGATGAAGAAAAATTTATCCTCCTTGTAAATGTACATCAACTAAGGATCTACCACAAACCATTGACAAAAGAGGAATTTCTTAAGATTTTTCAAGATAATGTTGATATAAAGTTGGTTAAGACGAATTCTTCTTCTTCCCCAAATTAGAATTATTCTTCTCCAAATTAGAAGTCTTCTTTTATTTTTTCAATTACAATATATATATATATATTATGAAAACCAATCATTGATTGGCATACTTATATAGAAAATATAGGGTGAAAACCAAAAGACTTGTTTTTGGCACCTTGCATTTTCTTAATTCATGTTCTAAAAATCTCAATTCTTTGCATCCCTTTTTATTTTTAAGAAAATAAAAATATAGCTACAGAATTGATGAAATTCTGCAGCTATAATGGATTTTTGCAGCTCAAATATGACAAGACATTTTCGACCAAAGCAGTTGAAGAAAACATTGAAGAATACCTGAAGACAAGACAAAGAGAAATAATTGAAGGTTAGCAACATCAGAATTTAAGGTATGCAAATGAAAAAATTTATTTAATAATAAGGATGAAAACATTTAAATATGAATTATATGATCATTTTATACCACCAACTCAAAAACATTATTGAAAGAGCTGATCATGTCAAATCGAAATCAAATCTCACACTCCGCTACTAAAACCTCATCATTTACACGACCTCTCCAACATCAAATCCCGCTCTCGTTGGTGGAATAATCCAACCCATAGTTTAACGGTCACTTTTCATTAAACCTCACTCACACTCTCGATAATTCTGAATCCTCACTCATTCATTTATTTATCCTTACATATCATCCATTTCACATCCTAATTCACTCATGCTCCTAACTCATATGGAAACCCTCAGTCTACCCTATCAAAGAAGAAGTCTTAAGGTAAAGCTTCTCGACAGCCATGGGATTAATTGTGAGGACTGAACCCAAAGGGAGAAAATTTATGGAGGGTTACCCATAGATAAAGGAAATGTTACAGAGAGCATAGTGGCTCAGTTTTGTGGAAAGTTTTGAAGGGTTTCATAAAGAGGTTACTAAATCTTTTTCTAGAGCATTTGATGGAGTGGAGTTCGAAATTGGAGATATCAAGTTTTAAATAATAGTATTTCATAGCTGAAGCCACCGAACTACCGAAGGCAGGAGAAATATGGTTTTAAAATAGAGGAATTGAAGGTGAAGGATGGAAAATATTTCTAAAAAACCTAGGTATGGATGCTAGCATCTTTAAAAAGGGGATTCCTAGCACAACTCTTAAAAGAAAATGGAGGAGATTGTTATTGATAATCTAGAAATTCATTACCTGAGAGGGAAGGTTCAGATGCATGTTATTTTACCATGCTAGGTTGTTAATGAATTTTCTTGAAGATAGTGAAAGAAACCGTGCATACTTTTTATTGCATAGCTTGAATAAAATGGAAGGAACTTTTCAGAAGAAAATTTAGTTTATAGACAATACAATGTATCATCATGGGTTAATAAAAATTCTCATTTAATTTCACCTTAAAATCCTAGGGGACACTTGGGAAAAATTCCTAATTTGGAATCATTTCCAAGAAGGAGACCAAGAACAACCTAGTTGTAGCAAGGAAAAAAGAGGAACAAAAAGAAAAGTTGAAAATAAACAACCACTCCAAGAACAATCAGAGGATGAAATCCCCATTGCAAAACTTTTGGGAAATTATAAGAAGCAAACTAATAAAAAGGAGGATAACATAAAAGGGGAGGGTAAATTCCTAAATGTAGAAGAGCTTAAGATAAGGAAAAGAAAGGCCAAAATTCAAAATCCTCCTCAACCAGTAAGAAGAAGCTCTAGACTCAGGAAGACAGCAAAGGAACCACCTTCAAAATAAATGGAATTTGTTTATTTAGAAGAGGATCCTAGGGTTCTATCACCCACTGCTATTTCACCCACTCAGAGCCCGGGTCGAAGAAATCCAAAGATTGACCCTGTAAAACAGGAAATTTATTGTTATATTGAGTTTTTAGAGAAGAGAGATGTAGGAAAGACATTATTTTTTGAATACCAGCCTCATAGTCCACAAGAACCTTTAGTGTGAATACTCTAAAACAAGAGATATTTGAACTAGAGACACTAAACATGCATATTAAATAGGAATATGAAGCCTTGATGTTGCAGAACCAGGTTGAGAAAACCATAAATGACAATACTCTTCTACATTTGGGTTTATGGTTCAAGAAGAACAAAAATTTTTAAAAGAGGAATAAACAGCTAAACAAGAAGATCATAAACCTGAAATATAAACTTTTAATGAGAAAGCTAAGGGTAGATTTAACCACAAGGATGGCAAAGAAGATGAAATTAGATGTTTTATAAAAGGTCTCAAGGCAGATGCAATAACATGATAAGACTCACAATTTTGTTTTTTTGCATGAGGACATGCAATGGTCTCCTCGTGGGGGAATGTAGAGCCTCAATACTACCTCAATTTTGACATGCCTTTTCACTACTTTTCCTTCTTTTTGATAATGCCATAAGCTCAAACAAGTGTTGAAATGCACATTTTTACTTGTTAAGGTATCCTAATGATCTCTTTTTCATATTTCCAATTTTTCATTATTATTAGAATGAAATT
Source organism: Pinus albicaulis (assembly GCA_034641835.2). Lineage (NCBI taxonomy): Eukaryota > Viridiplantae > Streptophyta > Pinopsida > Pinales > Pinaceae > Pinus > Pinus albicaulis. The sequence goes on along the minus strand of CM076575.1, from coordinate 1,683,815,281 downwards.
TGTATTTAGCTACGGAATTAATAAAATTCTGCTGCCAAACTCTGTTTTTGTAGCCATTGTCATGGTTCGACGGGTTTCGAGGAATTAACGGAGTAGAAAAACATGTGGGCAATTGAAAAATGATCTGGTCATGGATCCTATCCTATCCATCCGTCCAGAATCAAAGAAAGAAATCGCCAGAAATGCAGTCAAAGGAACACTCAACCAGAAGCTAGAATAAGCGAGCGAGGAAGTCTGAGGCTTCACGATTTTCTCTACCATGTAGCAAATCGTGAAGCAACGAAATTATCATTTCTGTTTAGAATTTCAGATAGAATTTTCTTAGCCTTAAAAGGCATAAAAGCCTCAAAACATTTAATGACATGCTTTTATAAATATCAGGTTGAGTAATTGTGTATACAGTATGAATCATTGCAAGACTATGATATCTTTAAAACTTTGTTTTTATTCCTTAATCGAATGAAGAAGTGTTCTGGAGTTCTAATGCGAAGTTAGTAAAGAGTAGACTCAAGCCATCTGTTGTGGAGGGCCCTGCAATAGGAGAGGTTTCATTTCATTTTTTTTATTGCATTTAAATGTTATTTCATAGCTTAATTCATATGTGTTTACAATGTGTTGTAGCGTAGATACATGCTCTACTTTCATTCTTGTTTTCATCACAATTATTTCTAGATTTTAACAATGTTGATGTTAGATTATCATCATTATTTCATTTACTTGTTATCATCATTTCCATAATGTCATTATGTTAGAGGAGATACTATGTTTCTCTCATTTAAATAGATTCATTTCCTAGATGGTTGAAACGCAGAGATAATTTATCATAAGAGCTTAGCATAGATCAATTTATCATCGATTAGGTTTATCAAGGATTAGATTAGTTTCTTTTTCATAGATTAGTTCTTGTGAGACATATTTGTAGTAATAGAGATTTATTTTATAAGTTTTAAATCAATTCTTTCTTGTGAGCTCAATTAGCTTTTCATAAAATAGTGATTTCTTTTCTAAGCATAAAATAGTTTTTAGTAATTCTTTGGTTTAAGTTTAATTCACAAAATATAAAAAATAGAATTGCTTTTTGGTTTTAGAATTTTAGTTCTTCTCAAAATTAATCCTTATCTACTAACAAGGTTTGTCATTTCAATTTCTAGGACTTAGTCAAATTTGGATTTAATTTATTTTTCTTTAATCTAGTCTCTTAAATTTATTTAGGAACATCTGAAATAAAATAAAATAAAATAAAAAATTCAAAAACAACCTTCACATATAAAATCACCAAAATAAATTAAGTAAGAAAGGCTTCTAGCATATATGGTGCATTTGCACTTCACAAGATTACCAACTTTGGTCGATAATTTAAGATAGCAATTTAAGATAATTAAATTGACTAAATAGTAGGTAACAAAGAGTTAACTAAAACTGTTGGCAATATGATGCAGAGTGTTGTCCTTGATGGAAACCTACTTGATAAAGTTGATGGCAACTTGATGAAATGAGATTGTTGGCTATATGATGCAATATGTTGTCCTTGATGGCAACATGCTTGATGAAGTTGTTCTGACTTGATGAGTTATCTTTGGATGGAAACCTACTTGATGAATTTTTTCTTGATGGAAACCTACTTGATGAGTTAAGGGGGAGATTGTTGGCAATGTGATACAATGTGTTGACTTTGATGGAACCTGCTTGATGAAGTTGTCCTTAATGAAAACTGACTTGATGAGTTGTTAATGATGTAAATCTGATGTATCTACATATCAGTTCAGAAGTAGCTTAGAAAGTGCCAAAATAATGTTGAACAAGTTATGTCACAAGGCATACGCGGTTTTGATAAGGATAAGTCGCATATGTACGCGGAAATGTACGTGACAAGTAGCGTATGCATTTTTGCGCTCCAAATTTAGAATACCATGGGGTGTTACCATGGTATTGACCCATTGTATTGAGCATCGAATATCTATTTGATCCCGTCCAGGAATACCATTAGTAGTTGAGTGGTTTTGACTCATGGTATTAACAAAGGCTAAATCTATTTAAGGAGAAGAAGATCATAGTGAAAGGTGTGCATGTGTCTGGGTATTGAATGAATACTTCACTCTGAAGTATATCTGCATGGAATGGGAAACAATGTATGATTGATCTGAATTAATAATGCACCTATGAAGAAAATGATGAAGAGGGATCTCTAGATCTGAAATGACTATGTATCTTCTAGATCTGTTTATGGAATGTTTAGATCTAAGATGAGGTGAATATTTTCTGAAGTGAAGGGTAAGATCTGAGCTATTTATCTGTTCTGAACAAGTTGCACAGCCCTACAATGTTTGAAGATCTATACGCAGGTTCGCTTCATAAAAAGTGCGTGCATACGCGGGTTGACTTTAGCAAAAGCGCGTATGGTATCTGAAATCAGTTCTGAAATATGTGCAGATGTATACATAGGTTTGTTTCTGTAAAAGCGCGTATACATGCAAGTTTAGTGAAGTAAAAGTGTGTATGGAATCTAGGGTTTTGCTAAAGTAATTGGAATGAAATGTCTGATCTGTTTTGTTGTTTTACTGTTATCTGTCAATGATGTATTCATACAGAATTGGGCTGTTTGAATAATGAATATGCTGTTGATTATGTTAATTGAAGATCAAGTTGTTATTTGATTGGTTGATGATTCAATGAATGAATTGATGGGGTTATAAGTTTCAGTTTGATATATGATGAGCTTAAATGTGTGGAGTGGGTCCAGTCTGAAAATCTGATGAAAAGTGACCTACAAGATGTGTTGTATGGAATCTGTTGGATCCAGTGTGAAAATTGATGAAACTTGGTCCGCAATGGAGCTGAGGGTCGAAGCCTTCAGTGAGGGGGTTGTAGCTCCCTTTCAGTGGTAGCTGGTAAACGAGAGCAGGGGGTAGTAGCTCCCTTCCAGGAGAGGCTGGTAAACGAGAGTAGGGGGTAGTAGCTCCCTTCTAGGAGAGGCTGGTAAACGAGAGCAGGGGTTTGTAGCTCCCTTCCAGGAGAGGTTGGTAAACGAGAGAAGGTTTTAGCCTTCTGTAGGTGGGTGCCTGTGTACTGGTATGATTCTGTGCCAGTACATGGTTGTAAGAAGTTTTCTTTATAATAAATATTGAAGACAGATACGACGGCAGCGGTGGTTTTCTCCCGAATTAGGTTTCCACCTTAAATCCTGGTGTTCATGTGTGTTGCTTATGTGTGATGGTTTATTATGTTATTACTGCACATGCTTACTGCTAACTAAACATCTGATGAATGAATGATGCAAAGATCTAAGTAAAGAATTAAATGCATAATAAGATCTCTGGTCATACGCATGTTTTATTAAAGATATCCGCATGTATACGCGACTTGGGTTCAGTAAAGTAGCGTATGGGTTTTAGAGAAAGAAAAATTAAAAAGTTTTCAATCAGATCGAAATACTGATTCACCCCCCCCCCCCCCCCCTCTTAGTATTTTTCCCAAAAATTGGAATCAGAGCAGGTTCTTCTGCAAAAGCTTGATCGCTTGAAGGAGGTCCGTCGCAATGGGAAGGAAGCAAAAGAAGAAGGCTACTCAAAATGAGATATCTCAAAAAACATGTGCAGCAGAAAATGAAGAAGAGGAAACAGGTATTGATTGTTGTTCTTGTGATTCACGTTCTTGTGAATGCAATGGTGAAGATAGTAAAAGTAATGTTATGGATCTAGAAGAAGCTCTCAAGATTAAAATTGAAGATCAACAAAGATCATCTAATGAGAGAGAATCTATCTACAAAGAGATGATCTCTAGAATGAATGGACAGATAGAAACAATGAAGGAACAAATAGAAATACATCAAAGACTGCAGGTTAAATCAACTTATCAAAATAGAAGACTTGAAGCAGAAATCCTCTTTCTCAAAACAAATTTGGAAAAATCAAATAAGAAGAATGAAGAACTTGAAGCAGAAATCATCTCTTTCAAAGAAGATCCGGAAAAATAAAATAAGAAGAATGAAGATCTTTTACAAAATTTTGAAGAACAAGAAAATGGGTTGAAAGAAGAGATTTTGAAATTGAATGATCAAGTAGAAGAAAGGAAAAGGGTTGAAGAAAGTATGAAGCAGCAATTGGAGGGTGAGATAAAAATTTTAAAAGGTGAATTAGAAGAAAAGGATAAACTCTTGAGGTTTCAAGATAGTAAAGATAGTACTAAGATTCTAGATAATATTCTTAGTAGTCAAAGGTCTCATTCTATTAAATTTGGTCTTGGTTTTCATGAAATTGTTAAAGAAGAATCTAGTTCACAAGAAAGTACTAAAGATTCAAAGGATATCAATGAAAAATCTGAAGTGTTGAAAGAAACAAAAGATCAACCGACAATCATGAACTCTCAAAAGAAATCATTCCCTCCTATGATCAATAATTTTGAATGCTTTAAATGTCACAATTATGGACATGTTGCAGCCAATTGTAGAAGCAGAATGTTTCAGTCACATACAAATAGATACTACACAGAAAGGTACTCTGGTTCCTTCAAGGGATATTGTTTTTCATGTAGCAAGTATGGTCATATAGCAGTTGATTGCAAGAGAAGAAAGAATAGAAAAACACATTATGATCCTTATGCTTACTTTTATGGTCACATAAGATGTTATGCTTGTAACAAGTATGGACATGTAGAAAAGGAATGCAGGATGAATAGATCTGAGAAATTGGATAATTTTCAGCACACAAAAAGAAATTTCAAGCAAAGCTAGAAAAAGGTGGAGGACACGTCAAAAACATAGGGGATAATAATCCTACTACAGTCATCCGCTTCTAAAGCCTACTTCTCATAATGGTTGCAAAGTGATGTGAGATACATTATAGGGATTAGTAATGTATCATCACAGGGGAAGCAATGTATGATGATTCCCATGGTTGGTTTGGTAATTCTGGTTATGTTTATCTCTGACAGTGCATCTGATGTGAAGATAAAGACAGGTACAAGTGGTACAAATTCAGGGGGAGATGAAGTTGTGGAAATTTTCATTGTTTCACTTTCCATACGCGGGTTTAGTGAACTAAAGCCACGTATACACGCTAGTTCTGCTAGAGACAGTTGCGTATTCTTTTCTGATAAGAAAAATAGTAAGATAGCTAAAGATCAGGAACACAGGTTCAGGGGGAGCATCAGTCTAACAACTAATGATTGAATTGTTTGCATTGTATCTGCTTATCCCTTAGTTCTTGTAATACTCATGCTCAAATGATGATGACATGATACATGGTTTCTTATGATGAGATTATGGATGAGCCCTGATTGCTTTTTGCGGAAGAGTATCTTTTGTTTTATGGATGAGATGGAAGTCTTATGATTCAGAGATAAGGATAGATCATGTAGAATTTGTTGCTGATGACTTTTGTCACGGTTGAGACCTTTTATACATAACTCCTACACATGTTGCATCATGATATAAATCATGAAGATCTTGGTGATATCAGATCACATTGATGATTGCTTGAAGTTGTTCTGGTATGATAATTCCTCTTGGGAAGAATATGTTAATGCTGCAAAGACCCTGAAGGCCTGGTTACTGATATTCTTATGCTACAACTGTTGCATGACTCTTGAAAACATATCTACATTGATTCCAGGGAAGCATTCAAATATCTCAGACAGAAGCTGGGAGTTATCTCTGCCTCTCAGAAGATTAGATCTACTTAAAATGATAAGATTAAAATGGATACGCGGGTTTCCTGAAAGACAGTCACGTATATACGCGAGTTTATTCACAGAAAACCGCGTATGGGTATTTGCTGACAAAATTATAGTTCAGCATTCTTCAGCACAACTTCATTGTGTTTGGTATCTCTGGTGGTGTTCTAGTTCTCATAATTCTGTTTCATTCTCTGATGATTCTTGATAAAGATGCCTTGATGATTTATTGTTGAAAGTGTTCAGGATGCACAAGCTAAGGGGGAGCATTGGTCTTGTGGAAAGGATGCATTGTTGGCATTCCCATTATCCTTGCTGAGAGCAATGCATTGTTGGCATTATGATGATTCTGAAATGTGATCTCTCTCTTAAGGTCTTTTTGGTATTGGTTATAAAAAGTCATATTTGTAATGTGATGAAAAGGTCATGTTGATACCTATGATGTAAAATTGTAATATTCAGTCATGTAAGGACTTAGTCAAAATGTGTAAACCCACTTGGTTGGGTACTTGAGTCATATATGTAAATCCACTTGGTTGGATCTTTGATGTAAGTATGAGTCCTTGGTGATAGGGAAGGTCATAGAGTCATGTACTTCATTGAAAAATATGTTTGAAGATTCAGCATGAACTCAGGGGGAGCATGGTAACTTCAGTGCACATCAGATCTACAGAGCTCTTCTTTACACAAGGGAAGAAAAACCTTTTTTTGGTTTTGATCCGCCCTTTGCCCTTGATGTCAAAGGGGGAGAGTATCATGGTGTTTGAATAAGGGGAGAGTATCATGGTATTTTAATAATGGTTATAATAAATGTATCTATCTATTATGGTGATCAAACACCATCATGGTTGCCATCAAGTCCAAAGGGGGAGATTGTTGGCAATATGATGCAGAGTGTTGTCCTTGATGGCAACCTACTTGATAAAGTTGATGGCAACTTGATGAAATGAGATTGTTGGCTATATGATGCAATATGTTGCCCTTGATGGCAACATGCTTGATGAAGTTGTTCTGACTTGATGAGTTATCTTTGGATGGCAACCTACTTGATGAAATTGTTCTTGATGGAAACCTACTTGATGAGTTAAGGGGGAGATTTTTGGCAATGTGATACAATGTGTTGAATTTGATGGAACCTGCCTGATGAAGTTGTCCTTGATGAAAACTAACTTGATGAGTTGTTAATGATGTAAATCTGATGTATCTACATATCAGTTTAGAAGTAGCTCAGAAAGTGCCAGAATAATGTTGAACAAGGTATGTCACAAGGCATATGCGGTTTTGATAAGGATAAGTCGTGTATGTATGCGGAAATGTACGTGAAAAGTAGCGTATGCCTTTTTGCGCTCCAAATTTAGAATACCAAGGGGTGTTACCATGGTATTGACCCATTGTATTGAGCGCTGGAATATCTATTTGATCCCGTCTAGGAATACCATTAGTAGTTGAGTGGTTTTGACTCATGGTATTGACAAAGGCTAAATCTATTTAAGGAGAAGAAGATCATAGTGCAGGGTGTGCATGTGTCTGGGTATTGAATGAATACTTCACTCTGAAGTATATCTGCATGGAATGGGAAACAGTTTATTGATTGATCCGAATTAATAATGCACCTATGATGAAAATGATGAAGAGGGATCTCTAGATCTGAAATGACTATGTATCTTCTAGATCTGTTTATGGAATGTTTAGATCTAAGATGAGGCAAATATTTTCTGAAGTGAAGGGTAAGATCTGAGCTATTTATCTATTCTGAAGAAGTTGCATAGCCCTACAATGTTTGAAGATCTATACGCAGGTTTGCTTCATAAAAAGTGCGTGCATATGCGGGTTGACTTCAGCAAAAGCGCGTATGGTATCTGAAATCAGTTCTGAAATATGTGTAGATGTATACGCAGGTTTGTTTCTGTAAAAGCGTGTATACATGCAAGTTTAGTGAAGTAAAAGTGCGTATGGAATCTAGGGTTTTGCTAAAGTAATTGGAATGAAATGTCTGATCTGTTTTGTTGTTTTACTGCTATCTGTCAATGATGTATTCATACAGAATTGGGCTGTTTGAATAATGAATATGCTGTTGATTATGTTAATTGAAGATCAAGTTGTTGGTTGATTGGTTGATGATTCAATGAATGAATTGATGGGGTTGTAAGTTTCAGTTTGATATATGATGAGCTTAAATGTGTGGAGTGGGTCCAGTCTGAAAATCTGATGAAAAGTGGCCTACAAGATGTGTTGTATGGAATTTGTTGGATCAAGTGTGAAAATTGATGAAACGTGGTCCGCAATGGAGCTGAGGGTCGAAGCCTTTAGTGAGGGGGTTGTAGCTCCCTTCCAGTGGTAGCTGGTAAACGAGAGCAGGGGGTAGTAGCTCCCTTCCAGGAGAGCCTGGTAAATGAGAGCAGGGGATAGTAGCTCCCTTCCAGGAGAGGCTGGTAAACGAGAGCAGGGGGTTGTAGCTCCCTTCCAGGAGAGGCTAGTAAATGAGAGAAGGTTGTAGCCTTCTGTAGGTGGGTGCCTGCGTGCTGGTATGAGTCTGTGCCAGTACATGGTTGTAAGAAGTTTTATTTATAATAAATATTGAAGACAGATACGACGGAAACTGTGGTTTTCTCCCGAATTGTGTTTCCACCTTAAATCCTGGTGTTCATGTGTGTTTCTTATGTGTGATGGTTTATTCTGTTATTACTGCACACGCTTACTGCTAACTAAACATCTGATGAATGAATGATGCAAAGATCTAAGTAAAGAATTAAATGCATAATAAGATCTCTGGTCATACGCATGTTTTATTAAGGATATCCGCATGTATACGCGACTTGGGTTCAGTAAAGTAGCGTATGGGTTTTAGAGAAAGAAAAAGTAAAAAAAATTCAGTCAGATCTAAATACTGATTCACCCCCCCCCCCCTTCTCAGTATTTTTCCCAACAAAAACAAATAGCAAACGTAAGGAAGAGAAAAAGGGCATGAAGCATCATCTAGGTGTAAATTTAGAAACATGTGACTCTTGGGCGAGAGAATTTTTTTAGTTTAAAATTAAATAATAGGAAATTTACATGATAGCCAAATGTGGATAGGACATGTGGTTGGGTGAATAATAAAATTTATGAATTTAATAATTATTTACTTTGCATGTAAAAATAACTCACTTCTAATATGCACCTAAAATACTTTTTAAAAGGAACACATTCTTATGAAGGGGACATCGTTGAGCTCCCTTGTGCTAGATGTGTGTTGTAATGACATTCTAAGTTTTTTAATAAGAACCTATGATATTGTTAGGAAAAATTTTATTTTGGGCATCGTTGATAGTGCAGTGGATAAAAATTGTGGATCTCGGGAGATTAGGGCTTTGGCCCAAATTCACATTGGCTAGGGTTGTTCTATCCTCCTTCCTATAGCCCCACTACAGCTTGAGGGGCCAAAGGGAAGAAGAGTACCTTGGCCTTAGTAAGGTGGACAACTAAGTTGTTCAGTGTCTTCAATCAAGTTCTATGGAAAGTATGGAAAATTGATCATTAGGACCATGTCAAGCAAGGAATGAGGATCATGACAACCTGCATTAAGGATTCTACCTTCTTTTGGGTGAATCATGTACCTATTTATAAATTGTTTTGTGGATTATTTAGTAAATGTATAACTTGAATATTGACACTATGGATTTTGTAGCAAATTTATAGTGATAAATGTAATATTTGTAAAATTTTAATGGTTTCCTTCTGCTAAATAGTATCATCGATTTAGATTTTAAAATATATAATCCATCTATACTTTAATTTTTGTTTTAAAATTTTATGTTAGGTTTTTTAAATTCTAATTTGTGTATGTGCATGTGTGTGTGCACACACATATATTTAGTGTAAACCTTGAGGTCACTTGTAGGGGGTCCTACACTTGGTATTAGAGCATGGTTCACACACTGAAATTGGGACTTGTAAATTGAAGTGAATCTTTAAACTTGTGAAATTTCTTGTGAATCTAGTAACATGAGTTTAACCTAGCTCAGTTGGTAGATCAGAGGATTATAGTAACATAAATTTTTATGACATCCATCTTTTGGTCGCTAGTTGGAATCTGGTAGGTCGGAGTTTCTTCCCCCTACTGAAATTCCCCAAATAGTGCCAAAAGACTAATCATGCCATCTTAGCAGTTTGAATGTGATCCCACTCATGAGATTGCAAATCATCTCAATATGAGATTTGTTTGTAAAATTGTAAGGGAGACCAACTAAAAAAAAAAATTGCACCCTCTAAGAACCAATTGTTCATGACAATTGTCAGTTCATGCAAGAAACCATCTAAATAAATTTATATAAACTGAAGGAATTGGGTGTCGAAAATTTGGAGAACTTGAGGATTTGTATTCTCTCTCCTTATGTGGCCATGTGTCCAAAAATAATTTAAATTCTCCAGTAAACAATCCACAAGCAATCATATCGCATCCTGACAATTTCAACACCTTATTAAGTAGGAAATATATCAATTTTTCCGTTAAGTTCATCAGGATGCACAACATCAACATGAGAAAGGAAAGTACCCATATGTGGTGTATGTTGAGGCCATAAACAAAAATTCCATATTCCAATCCAGAACATATAGAGGAAGACAATTAGCAATAGAATTTTTGTCAACAAAATAACGACCTATAGTTGATGTGGTAAAATGCAAAAATAATGCACAGAGAAGCGATTAATAGAAAATGAACATATAATTAATGCACACAGAATGAAATATTAAATCTAGTCTCATCCATAGCATATCTCTTAAGAAAGAAAATATTAACTACATTAAGTCTAGATTGTTTAAGCCCCATTGTATCTCTATGATATCCTTTATATAATGGAAAAACTCAGCTACATTGGGAAAACTAAAATAGTTCAATTACGTGGAAGGAAAAACAATTTCCAAATTATGTGTTGGAATCATTACTTCTCTAGGAAAGGTTTTTCACTCCTAAGTGACACGTGGGCTCTAGGAAAGCTAGGAAACTCTAGGTAATGCATGGCCTCCAAGCAATATTTTGGGTATGCAAAGTCATGAAGGCTGCATGCATTATATCAGAGGCTATATATTGGGCATATGCTATTTTGGGGCCTTGTATTGGGAACATGTAGTGTTGACGCCCTTCTATGGAACCATATAGTATCATAGTCCCCATAGGGTGCATGAAAAAATCTAGAGCCCCTTTATATATTACACACAATGTTGGAGCTTCTGGAGGGAATCAATAATGTTTTGATCAAAAAATCTACACAATATCATATTATAAAAATTTATGCATCTTGGATTTTTCTCTGTTTTGGAGGATAGAGGCCAAATACTCACTCTTTTTCCAATTTCCCTTGGTTCTTGGTTGTCACTTAATCTATCATATTATCAAGAAATCACCATGTTTTTTCATCTAATACCTCAGTTTTATGGTTCTAGTTTCATGGTAAAAAAGCAATAATATTCCTTCTCGTATTCTCAACTAAGGCCTACTGTTTAAGAAGATCCATTTCCTATCCTTAATAAATCGACACTTCTATCCCTAGGCTCAGTCCAAGCCCTAGATTAAGGGTTGAAATTGGCCTCAACCAAGCACATATGCTTATACCTAGTAAACAATATCCACTTGATCCATTTCTAAACTAACTCCTTATGGCATACCATCCAAATGAAATAAAAGGTATGATTTCCTTCACTTTTATTTACCTTTTCTTTTGGTATTGAATCAATGGGGGGAAACTACTCCTATAGAGACTAGAAAAACAACTACTTAAGGCTGCATCTCCACTTTTCTTAACCCCCTTTCTCTTTCACTATGGATGAAAGAAGCTTCAAGATAGCACCAAAGGATTCGCCTTAGTATGGTGGCTACTTTGGAGATAGGGATCACTTCCTACAATTGGGGCCATTGTTCAGGTCACCTAAAAACCTTGTCGAAGAAATCAAGTGATAGTTCTCAATTAATAAACTTACCTATGAGTGAATTAGGGAAAGAAGGTAGCAACACGTCACATGTTTAGATGTATGAGTCACCATATGTAATATTTTTAACCTTCCAGCTAGGTTATTACCTAAGTTACCCAAAATAGGTGATTTGTTAGCGAATAAGAAGACTCAATAGCTTTACTCCTACAACACATCTTAGTACCTGTGAACACATTATAGTTCCAATCATAATAATATATGAAGGAAGTGATGAATTATAGTTAAATCAATGAACTTGTTGGTCATTCAGTTATAGCCATCAATAAATACATGAAGTTACTATTACAACAGGGCATATGTTTTCCTGAAAGATAATTAACATAGTCACAGATATATAGAGTTGATGCATTTGTAGCAGTATAACATACAATCAAGGAAATCAGAATGAATAATAGCACGAGAAATCAAGATTTTATATGCATTGCATTATTTCAAACTAAATCAAAACCACCCTAGGATCAATAGTTTAATCAGGAGTGGAATTATTAAAATTCCTTTCAAATTTATGTAACTTGACTTAAATCATCAAAACCAACTTTGCTGATAAAAAAATAAAATTTTAATTTTTTTGTGGAAGGGAAGTGTTAACTTATCAATAAATGAACACCCCTAACACTGTTGCCGATGAAATAGGTAACCGCACTGTTACCTACTTTTTTTTGGTAGCATAAAAAGCACCCGATTTTGAAAAGTGGTGATGCAGAATCACCCTTTTTTTTGTGCACATTTTTTACACTCTAATATTTTTATTTATGAAGTATGAATAATTGTTTTAAAATGTTAGTGATTTTCATGCTAATTTTGAACGTATTGATGCAGCATCAACCTTTTTTTTTAAAGTGGTGATTTTCATGTTGGTAATAAAACACAAAACTTAGATAAAAAATTATATATAAAAACAATAAAAAGAAACCAATACAAATGTAAAAAAAAAAAAAAAAAATAACTCGTAAAAATAAAAAATTTAAACAAAAATAAATTTGAAAAAACAAAAATATTTGAAAATTATATCAAAAGAAATGTCAAAATTTGAAAAAAAAAACACATAATTTAAAGAAAAAAAAACAAAAATTAACCAAAAATAAATAAAAAATAAAAAATAAAAAAACATCAAAAACATTTTTTCTAAGTTATTAAAAAAAACCATATAATTAAAAAAAAAATTAAAATAGAAAATTTAAAAATAATTAAAATTACAAAATTAAAATTTAGATAAAAAAAAAATCAAATACAAAAAAGAAAAAATTAAATTTAAAAATTTAAATTAAAAAAAGAATAATAATAAGAAAAAAAAATACAAATTTTAAAATTAACAAAAAAAAAAATTTAAAAAAAAAAAAAAAAACTATCATTAAAAAAGAAAAAAAAAATGAAAAAAACCAGATGCAAATAATTAAAAAACAAATATCCATAAATTTATTGTTTTTTTTAAATAAAACAATTTATAAATTTTAAAAATGAAAAACTAAATAAACTAAAAGATAAAATAAATAAATAAATTGATTAATTAAATTAAAATTTAATAAATTTAATAAATAAATTTTAAATTTTAGAAAATAATTAATCTAAAATTTAAAAAAAAATATGTTACGAATTTAAAAAAAAAAAAAAAAAGATGATCGTGGTGGCGCCACCAATCGGCCTCCCGCGGCAGGAGCAGGAGGGTTATTCCGAGAATCGCCCTCCCGCAGCGGGAGGCCAATTCCCGAAATCGCCCTTCCGCAGCGGGAGGCCGATTTCGGGAATTGGCCTCCTGCCAATCGGCCTCCCGCCCGGAATCAGCCTCCCGCGGCAGGAGCAGGAGGCCGATTCCGCGAATTGCCCTCACGCGGCGGGAGGCCGATTCCCGGAATTGGCCTCCCGCCAATCGCCCTCTCGCGGCGGGAGGCCGATTCCCGAAATCAGCCTCCGCCGCCACCTAGGCGGGAGGTCGATTGGCGGCGCCATCATGACCAAAAAATTCTTTTTTTTTTAACTTTTTTTTTAATTTTTAATATATTTTTTTTAATTTGATTTTTTTTTTTTTTTTTTTTTTAAATTCAAAAAATTTAAAATTATTTGAAATTTTATTTGTTTTATTTTTTATTTTATTTTTTTATTTTTATTTTTTTAATTTTATTCATTTTTTTTGTTTTTTATTTTATTTTTCTAAATTTTGTTTTTTTTATTTAATTGATTTTTTTTTTTTCATTTTTTTTTATTATTAAATTTTATGTTTAGTTTTTTCATTTAATTTTTAAAAATTTAATAAATTTTGTTTTTTTTTTAATTTATTTGATTTTTTTTTATTAATTACATAAAATTTCATTTTTTTTTTATTTCAATTAAAATTGTGTATTTAAAATTAGATTTTTTTTTTTAATTAAATTTAATATTTTCAAATTAATTTGTTTTTTTATTTTATTTTTTTATTTTATTTATTTTATTTAATTTATTTTTTTCAATTATGCAGAAATCTTTCAATAATAATCACATTACAATGAACAAAGTCGACGCATTTCGAACCAACCAGTGTGGTTCAATTTTTCATTTTTAATTGATTTTTAAAGTTTTTTAACTCTTTTTTTTAATTTATTTTTTATTTCAAAATTTATTTGTTTATACATTTATTTATTAAAATTTAGTATTTTTTTTTAAATTTAATTTGTTATTTTAATCTTAACATTTTTTTTTTAAATTTAATAAAATCTAATAAATATATATATATATATATATATATATATATATATATATATATATATATATATATATATATATATATATATATATATATATATATATATATATATATATATATATATATATTATTTTTTATAATTTAAATTTAATTTATTTTTTAAAATTTATTTGTTTTTTAAATATATATTTTTTTAAATTTAATATTTTTATTGTATTTTATTTTTCATTTTTTTACTTTTAATTTAAATAATGTTTTTTTTTTAAGTTTTAAAATTATTAAAATTTAATATATTTCTTTAAATTTTATTTTTTATTATAAAATTTTATTTTATTTTTTTTAATTTAATAAAAATTTTCTTTTTCTTTTTTAAATTTAATTTCTATATTTTATTTTGTATAATTTCTTTCTTTTTTTAACTTGTTTTTTTTTTTTTAATTTAATATTTTTATTTTGTTTTTATTTTTATTTTTTTTATTTCTATATATTTTGAAATTTTAATCTTTAATTTTATTTTATTTCCTTGAATTTTAGGTTTTTTTTAATGTTTGAATCAAAATTTTTATTTTATTTTTATTTTATTTTTTTATTCCTATATATTTTTAAATTTTAAGATGTTTTTATTTTTTAAATTTATTTTTTTCTTAAATTTTAGGTTTTTTTAATGTTTGAATTTTAAAAATTAAAAAATGTTATTTCTATTTTTAAAAAATGTCAAAAATATGACACAATTTTTTATTTTTTTTTTAATTCCAACATCAACTGGTTTTGTTTTGATGGTGTTTTTTCAATCCTTTTTTCAAGAAACAATTTTGTTTTTAGCATAATTTTATAAAATTTTGAAATTTGACCTTCAAAAAAAACCAAGTGCATTCTGGAATACACTTTTTTTGTTTTTGGGGTGTTTTTTCATGTTTTTTGAGTCTTTTTGGGTTAGAGTTCCTGTTTTGAGGTCAGGTTACCTATTTCATTGGTAACAGTGTTCCCTTTTAAGTAAAATCCACCACAAATTTCCAGGAGTACTAAAAAGAGCCACAAATCTACACATTTAACCCCAAAAGTGGGTTTCCAAGCAGCTCAAGATTATGAGTTACAGAGGATAGCTAAGTGAACAAATCATATGTTTGACACTTACCTTAATACATAAGCAATACTTAGAATTTATATTCATATGCCCACATTGTAAAGTAAATTTGGTTATATATATCTCGATAGCAAGTTGGGACAATCAATCAAGAAGCATTCTACAAGCGAGTTTAAATATCTTTCCACATGGAATGGATTTCCTTCCAATTTCAAACACAAAAAAACAAATAGTACAAGTTGGGGTCATGAAAAAGTTCCAATTCACTGGGTGATATAGAACTTGATATTCATTGCTCCCCTTTCCTTAAAGTGTCTTTGGAAAAATGCATCACTACTTGTTAACAACGCCTACAGTTAAAGCTAATTATCTCATAACAGGATGTGTTCTAAAAGGTACTTAATTGTAAAGTTACTGCTTTATGGAACATATTTCTACTTCATGTTAAAATGATGTCATAAATCCATTGATTTCACCTATAGCATAAAAATTTCTTATTTCTTGATTTATAAGGTGAAGAGGGTAGAGTTCAACAAACAAAGTGGCACCTTCCATTCTAAAAAAATTATTAATTAAAATTATCTTATGTTTGTCTCATAATACATTATCCATCTACCTATTCATTCTTATACTTTTCTGGCTATATAAGGTCACAATGCAAGTAGAAATATTTTTCTGAAGAGGCCTACTCATGAATATAACCAAACTTCCAAGATATGTGGGAATCGAATTGTAGTTGTGATGAAAATGAGGAAACCAGGAGGACTAAAGAGGTACACTATCTAGGAGATGACATGGGATGATGAGCCAGACTACCCAAACAGAGAGAAAGTGCGGAGAAGTACTCTGCCATGTAACAAAAGTAGTTCAAACCTTCCATTCAGAAATTTTATCAAGATCCTATTAAGGCTCCAAAATCTTTGCCTACAACACTATAAGGGAGGCCACCCGGTCCGGACCTTAAAGCAACTCCTTTTCCATTTGGAATGGTGGTTCAAATTGGTTAAACTAGGTCCAGTTATCTTCTCTCTATCTCTACTAGCTTAAAGTATAACTTTTAACTACTAATAAAGAAGAGACATTAGATCAACCCTCTTTCTGATTGGGCAAGAAATTGATCCTTAAGCTGATATGGGGCTCAGCCAAGCCACAACTAAGTTTTTCCTCTTTAATAAGAGGACTTCTAGAAATATTGAATTAAATATGAATGCTAATTATCCCTAGAATACAAACAAAAGGAAATGCACCCTAATCCTATCTCAATTAGGAATATATAGATCTAACCCAACCAAGAGAAAAATATTTAAATGCTTGGGATTTAAATATGTCTAGCTTATAATGAATATCAAGCTAATGAAGTAGTTCAATTAACTGACATTATGAATGCCAAAACAAATTCTGTTTAGAGACCTCTTAACAAAGATATTCAAGCAACCACATATATGAAGTAGTTCACAAAATGATATTGATTGTTAAATCAATACTCCGAATGATTAAAAATTAATATAAGGAAATAGTTCACAAAATATTATTGTTTGTTAAATTAGAATTAAAAGACCGATTTTTGGACAAATAATTACTTAGAAATTAGAGTTCAACCCACAAGAGCAGAGATAATAATAACAAAATATTGAGGAAAATTACTCATATTGACAATAGTGCACAAATATGAATAAAATGACAAATTTATGCCATCATAAAATGAAACCACTATTTAAAACAATAGTATCATAAATACTAATTTATTGAATTTGTTTTTTTGGCTTTGGTCTCCAACAATCCTTTACAGTGCTTTGAACTTTGGTTGTTAAAACAAGAGCTACAATAATGCAATTTTTTCCCTTATACATAATTCAGAATTGGAAAAGAAAAATCCCCAATAATCCCCCATATTTGAGATTTACTCTCCTCTCACCTACAACTCTAAATCCTTCATTACAATAGTGCTTTTATGAAACCCAGAATTGCAGAGAAGAGAAACCCCTAATACATTCTACAATCTTCTATTTATATCTTTTTACAAAAATAATTATCAATAAGAAATTTGTTGAAGAGTAGTTATGCTCAATTAATTTTCATTGACCCAAAATCCAATTCTTCTATTGTTGGAGCATTCTCATTGATTGAGATCTTAATTAGCGCAAAGCGTGAGTTTAAAGAATAATAATGCTTAATTAGTGCTAAATGCGCTTAATTGGTTTAATGCGAATTAGTTTGGAAGTCTAACAAATCCAACGAAACTGCCATCTTTAGCGCCAGCTAACCGGATTTAGCTCCAGTTAGCTAAATTTAGGCCAGAAATTGTGGAAAAACTGGATATGGTCATAACTTTTGAATTTTTTGACCGAATCGGGAGTAGAAAGAAGCTAGATGACCATTTTTTGGCATTCTGGACTCATTGGTGAAGGTTTTAGGAGTAGAAAAGCATTATAAACATGTCAATTTTCAAATTTTAGCATTATATAGAGGCCCAAGCCATCGAAGTTGGACCAAGGAGATGTAGCCCAGGAGGGGTGAACTCCTTCATCAAATTCCTGTGTTGATGTGTTATATGGTAATGTATTGTACTTTTATTTACTGTTGTTTAGCCTTTCTTTTATGTTAAATTTTTCATAAAATTAACATGAAAAACACTCATGATACTCAATAATTTGCAAGAGAACTTAAACCCTTAATCACATATAAGACATGGCTTACAAAATCTAAAAGAGGAATTAGCACAACAAAACTAATATACTTCATTCAGATCACATGCTCAATCTCTCTAAAACAGGGAAAGTGCATCAACATGCCTCAACTTGTATCGAAAGTACTCTTATTTCCCTTACATCAACTACCTGTAATATTTGTAGCTTCCACAACCAACCCTCTTATCACTAAGTTTACTCATCTTTCAACTTCTTGAACTAGGGCTCCAAATTTTCCTCATAACAGTCCATGATCCTATACTTGAGGCCTTCACCTACTACTTATTTAACTATGTCCAACACTACTTCATGCACTACATTGCTTCCTACATTAAAGATTGTCTATTAATTTTGGCAGCTAGGAAGTGTTGGATGTAATGCTTCCATGTGATGTGTGTCATGTGTATTCCAAGTTGTCATGAGTTGTAATTGTGTGAGTTCCAAAGTTAATAGTTGTACTAGCTATTTTTAGTAATCTAGATCCACTACTCTCGGATCTAGAAGTATCATGTATTCCTATATATATAATGTTTGTGAGATCAATAAAATCATTGGGTGATTGGTATTGTGTGTAATCTCTCTTGCTCCAAATTTCTAATATGGTATCAGAGCAGGTTTTGGCTTAACTCCCTCAAGGGAGGGCCAGGAAGATATGAGGGAGCCTTGAATTTTATTTCTCTATAATTAGATTATTTGTAGCTTAGAAATGTGCATGAAGATTTTTGGTGTGATAGAAAATATTGATGTGTTTTGTGTGTAGATTTACCCCACTATCTATATCTCTATCTTGTTGTGAGGTAGTCGTAGATGACATTGGAGAAAATATTGTTGATTGAAGGTATTTTCATCATCAGACGAATTCAGGAGCTTGAACAAGATGGACGTTCCATTACTTCCTTGTATCAAGGGGTTTTTCAACGCCAAAAAATGAGAGCTTGTGGTCTTTATGTTTGCGATTGTCGTTCGGTTTGGCATGCCCCATGTTGTATATGTTTTTTCATTGGACGCAAAACTACGATGTAGTTTTAGACAATAGAGTGCTCCTAATATTTTCTACGGGTTGTCCCTGGCCGACGCGATTCTATATCTACTTAGAAAGCTTGCTAGAAATTCCTCAAAGAAATTTTTTTTTTTGAAGGTGAAATTTCCATATGGCTTCATTGATAGTGAAGATCCCAGTGATATTTATTCTCTTTTCTCAAAGACATATGCTTGGACAATCAAAGGAAGCATTTTGGATGGCTTGGAAATGGAATTTGTGCAATACAATGCTTGATGTGGTTGTTATTTATTTATAATCGTGTTGCAGGTTTAACCGTAGTCGAGACTATTGTTGGCATAATTAAAAATATATATTATTAAAAAATATATTTATTAAGTTAATAAATATTGTAAATATTTATTATTAAAATTAGAATTAATAAAACCTTAGGAAAAATTTTAAAAAAATAAATAAATAAATTTAAAAAGTTTTTAAAAAATTTAATTTTTTAACAAATTATAGAGTCTGTCAGCTCTTCTCATTTCTCATCTTCTCATCTCAGCCCTTCACTATTTATACCTTTTGAAACCTTCTTTCAGTCTTCATTCAATTCTCATCCTAAAGATGGATCCCCGTTGGGATTCGAAACGTCGACAATCGTTTTATCATACTGTGGATAATCCGGATTATGCAATCAAAAATAACCACAGAAGCTTAAAAACCATAGGAAAATTATATTCAAAGAAGGATGGAAAATCATTATTCCATGAGGAACAAAATTGCAACGGCCAAGCTCAAAAGAGCCCATGAAAAAATTCAAGCCTTGACCAAGCAAGAGGAGAAAAGGAGGGTAGACATACTTGCCGAGGTAACACTCCATGCCTCAAACACATGATCAGCAATCTTCCCACCAATTTTGACAATTTTTGGGCAAATTTTTCAAGTTTGTGAATTTTTGTGTTTTTAGGGACACTTTTAGCACAGTAAAGATGTCAAACGCGCAGCACCTAGGGTGTTGCGCTCTTTTTTGGGGCATCCAATGAGAAAATAGTGACCACCATTGAGTTCAAAATGATGAGGGCATGCACATGCTATACATTTGCTAAGAATTTAGATGCAAACTAGTTAGTGAAAATGACAAAAAACCATGTTTCTGCCTCATTTTG
This sequence comes from Pinus albicaulis, assembly GCA_034641835.2. Classification (NCBI taxonomy): domain Eukaryota; kingdom Viridiplantae; phylum Streptophyta; class Pinopsida; order Pinales; family Pinaceae; genus Pinus; species Pinus albicaulis. The sequence goes on along the minus strand of CM076575.1, from coordinate 1,683,795,045 downwards.
GCCTTGGTGCTGCACGTTTACCAGTCTTGGGAAATAGATATTTTGATAGGGAAAATGGGCTTCATTTTGCAAAATGAAGGCATTTCTAGAAAGTAGACTTGAAGGGATTTCCAACAAGCCATCTTGGAACAAATTGGGACACGTGGAAGGCACTTAAAAGCATCCTTGAACAGAGAGGGCGTGCTTGACACAGAGGGAGCGCGTTTGGCAGTTTTCTAAAATTTTATGAGTTTCACTCTAGTTTTGATTTTAATCTTGGGAAAATATGATTTTACCTATGTAAATGATGCAAATGAATGTAATTATCATGTTTTTACTATTATCTAGGTTCAATACATTAGGTAAATCAATCAAATGAGGTGTAATGAATCGGTTCACTTAAGTTAGGAATGAGTCACTTAGACCATCAAAATGTGAAAATTTCGAGTTTTATGTGAAATTGTGCAAAACAGAGGCAAAGGGCATGTTTTCCATATGCGTTGTGTGTTTTCCATAAGCGCTACACATTTGACCGAAAATGCTATGCATTTTCTAAAGGCGTTGTGCTCCTGTCAAGAGGAGTGTGCGTTTAGAAAAGGTGTTGTGTGTTTGTCCATTTTCTTCAAAAATTGCCAGGAGGGCCTCTAAACTTCAAAATTCACCTTTAATCCTTTTGCAATGATCCTTTAAACCTCTGAACAATGCAAGTAAGTTACAAATTTTCTCCACTCCTCTTCATAAAACTCATTTTGGATGTGTAAGTTGATTTAAAAGAAATTTGGTGCTTTCTTCTAATGTAAAACCCTAATTTTCCTTAAAACCTAATAATCACTTAAATTTCACTCCCTAAACCTTCATAACCCTTCCCCATTTCAATTTACCCTTTCCCATAACCCATACATAACTATCTCCTTCCCTAAGCTATCATTTCTTTCAAAACCCTAAGCCCTAGGTTTTCATTTGCCTAGGCTCCCAATACCCTACCTACAATTAAATCCCCTATTCTAAAACCCCTCATCATCACTACCCCCTATCATCTCCCTCATATCTAAAATCCCTATTCCCATCTCCTCAAATTTTCTCACACCAACCCACACTTCTTATACCCACATTACATTCCATTATCTCCCTAGGGTTTTGACACCAAATACATCATGGGAGAAGAACAAAACAGAAGTCATAGTGAGGAGGAAGAAAGAGATGTAGAGAAGGCTAAAGCCTTGCTTTAAGAGACACTAGAGAAGTATGGTGAACCTGATGATGAGGAGGACCAACCTCCAAAATAGAGACCTAGGACTAGAGGGTTGAAAAGGGCTCTAGAACTAGAGAGGAAAAGAGAATTTGAGTTTACTAAAGAGCTCACTATTGATGAAAAAATGGCAATCATGGTTAATCAAGACCAGGAGTATTTGTTTGAGAAGGTAAACCAACACTTGGAGAATCTCTTGGCCAAGGCTCAAAAGGACAATGATATTCAAAGAAGGATGGCAAAGAATTATGCCATGAGGAACAAAATTGCAAGGGCCAAGCTCAAAAGAGCCCATGAAAAAATTCAAGCCTTGACCAAGAAAGAGGAGAAAAGGAGTCTAGACATACTTTTCTAGGTAACACTCCATGCCTTAAACGCACGATCATCACTCTTCCCGCCAATTTTGACAATTTTTGGGCAATTTTTGCAAGTTTGTGAATTTGTGTTTTTAGGGACATTTTTAGCACAGTAAAGATGTTAAACGCACAAAACCTAGGGTGTTTCACTCGTTTTTGGGGCATCCAATGAGAAAATGGTCACCACCATTAAGTTCAAAATGATGAGGACATGCACCCTGTACATTTGCTAAGAATTTGGAGGCAAACTGGTCAATCAAAATGACAAAAAACCACCAAAAACCATGTTTCTGCCTCATTTTTGGCCTTGGCGCTCTGCATTTACTAGTCTTGGGAAATATATTTTTTGATAGGAGAATGGGCTTCATTTTACAAAATGAAGGAATTTTTAGAAATTATACTTGAAGGGCATTCCAACAAGCCATCTTGGAGCAAATTTGGACACCGGGAAGGCACTCAAAAGCATCCTTGAACAGAGAGGGCACGTTTGACACAGAGAGGGTGTGTTTGACAAGGAGATGGCACATTTGGCAGTCTTCTAAAATTTTATGAGTTTCACTCCAGTTTTGATTTTAAGCTTGGGAAAAGATTATTTTACCTATGTGAATGATGAAAATGAATGTAATTATTATGTTTTTACTATTCCCTCGGGAAAATACATTAGGTAAATCAATCAAATGAGGTGTAATGAATTAGTTCACTTAAGTTAGGAATGAGTCATTTGGACCATCCTATACTTTAGCTATCAGTTCAAATTTTTGTGTAATAGATTCCTCACCTCATGGATTTGACCCCTGAGGATGAGTGAATGTTGTTTTCATGTCTATTTATTCCCTTTCTTCATAATAGAAAAGGGTGAGAATTAGTTTGATGTTTGTTAGTTGATTAAGGAAACTTTGTACTCATTTTGGAAAAATCTAATAAAGAGGAGTTGTAGCTAATTTTTTGGGATACTTGTGATATTGAATGTCTATAATTGTTTCTTCTTCAGTATCATATGTTTTAAAGTATTGTGTTCATGTTCATTTTCATTTCTATGTTATGATCTTTTACAAGTTAGAAATTCAGAATACATGTTTGCACATGCTCTGTTTTGGGTAACTAATCATATTTTGTGCATCTTATTCTATCTAAGAAAAATAAATCTCTTATGCTTTTCTTAGCCTTCTTACAACTTCAACACCATTCCATAACAATTATCTCCAAGTGATAATCATTATACCTACCTTACCCCATTGATCCCTACAACCCTAACTCATTTTCCCTGACCTAGATTTCCTTGACCTAATTCCTTCATCCAGTGATTTCCCAACCAAAATCAATTCAAAACAACCCCCTGCACTCTATATCTAGCCTAAAAACCCTAATTTCTCCAGCCCTCATGGCTGTGACCCTTTTGGAGAGAGCCCTCTCCGGCTTGATAGGGCTATCTATCAAGTCAAAATCTTGGTTTGTGGTTACCTCTGTTGGGATTCCTTCTATAGCCTTGGGAATATGGCGGAGTGATAACATCTTGGCATTGTTGTTGAGGATTGTAGAGACAAAATTTTTCGTGGGTGTACAACAAAGATCCATTGGAAACTAATCCCTTGGATGATGAGATCGAGTTTCATAAGGTTGTTTTCATAATTGTTGTTCCTCAAAAGCAAATCTGGCTTCTCAAAGAAGATATACCAGGTCTAATCCTAATCCAGATCCATTTTCTCCCATCGAATATCCTGAAAGAATCCTTAGGACGCAAAGATCTCAACCAGCTTCAAGTTCTTCAAAATCTCCTCCTCAAAATTTGGTAAGATATTTCTCATTACCTTCTGATTTGGTAGCCATAAAAAAATTAGTATTTGAGACCAAATTTGAGTTATCATTGTTCAGAACCAAATCTGAGATTGATTTGAATACAGTAGTCCCTGAACCCTAGAGATTAGAGTTAAATCTATCATTAGTTGAAGCTGCAAATGAGAATGATGTTAAGATCTGGAGACAATATTACAAGCTAGAAAATTTACCCAATACCCTAAGTTACACTGTTGAAAAACCTATATTCAATACCAACAAGACACCCTTCATATCCCTGAAGTTTCCCAAACAATTACTGTTTCATCATCATCTCAACTTCCCCCTCAAGGATCTCCTCAGACCAATCCATCCTTTGTTCCACCCCCTCTACTACATTCAGCAGGAATTATGGCTCCTTTTGGACCTTAAGTTCCCCTTAGTAATCTTGTTGATCTACCTCAAGGATATGGTCAAAGGCTTCCCCTCTTCGATGAAAACTCTGAAATCAGTGCTCGTCAGCACATGGCCAAAATTACAACCTTTATAGAACTTTAGGAGTTAGATGCAGATGATGTCAATATGTGGATCATCACACAAAGTTTTTTGGGTGAAGTCGAAGTTTGGTTCTATGCCCTAGCAACCAATTCTATTAGGACTCCTGCTGAGTTAAGTGATGCTTTCTTAGCTAGGTGGGATGAGAAGAAAAACCCTTCACAAATCCTTGCTGAATATGATTCTCTAAAATGCAATCCCAATGAATCAATGTCTGATTACAATTCTCGATACCTCAGAATCTATCATTCCATTCCACATGAAATGAAACCACCTCCCAGTTTATCCCTTTTGCGTTATCTCTATGCTTTTGACCCAGATATTCCATACTCATTGAGAGAAAGAAACCTTGCTACTCTTGAAGAGATGATAAAAAATTCAATGAGTGTTGAAGCCAATCTTTTGATTAAAAATTCCAAACTTAAAACTAAACACAAAGTGACTATCAAGGAGGAACCTTCCACTTCATCTGATACTAAATTTGATGCCTTGCTCAAAACCATGGAGAGAATGTTCGATAGGATTTCTATTTCACATAGACAAACTGAACCTCAAATCAGAAATCTGAACTTTCGAGGCTAGCTGTAGCAACCTTAGTTCTAGATAAAGCAGAGAGATCAAAGAGCTCCTGAAACACAGCAGTAGCAAATCAAAATACCACTTCAACAAAACTATGCTCAGAGTGAAGAAGAGGAAGAACCAACAGTAGAGGAGAACCTTCTTTTCACAGCCGATGGTCAGCCCATTTTTCTCACTGAGGATGAAGAGTATGTGGAAAAAACAAGTTCACCTAATGAAAAAAATTTCATAATGGTGAATAATCATGAGTTAGAAGTAGAATCTTATGACTATCGAAGAGGGTAACTGAATGCATTGAGTTCCCAGAAAAGGGATTACTCCTTGAGGAGTCGAGATGTTCTAATAAATCCACCTCTGAAGAAGAAATTTCAACAGAAAGAAGCACCACCGAAACAAGTTCAAAATAAGATTAAATAGATTGTATCTACAAATCAGAATAGAAACTAGCCTTCTACAAGTGCACCTGTCAAAGAAAGAGATGTTTCAAGAAAAGAAGTTGCGCTGAGAGATCATGTTGAGAAAAGGGATGTTATCATAAAAGAGGTAGATAAAACTATACCTTTCAATTTAGAGTCATAAATTTCTAAGTTAAAGGTGTCTATTCCTCTTACTAAATTGGTCAAAATTGATAAATACAAAACTCATGTAGTCAAAACTTTGAAAGTTGACCCCTTATCTGACATGGTTAATGTAGAGGATGATCAGCCCAAGTTAATATTTGGTCCCACCATCGATGGCCAGTCTGAATATAGTGAGGTCCCACCATTTTACCTGAGTCTTAAATTCCATTAGTGAATCCTTCATAACACTATGTTAGACCCCGAGGCCTCCCACAACCTCATGCTCAAAGCCATCATGGAGAAGCTTGGCCTTGACATAACCCACCCATATCATGATGTATATTCTTTCAATTTCGGTAGTGTCAATTGTTTGGGTCTGATCAAACATTTATTTGTCTCCCTAGATCAGATCCCAGCCAAAAATTTCCTTATGGATGTGTTAGTTGTTGATACTCCACCATGTTTCGATATGTTGTTGTCAAGATCCTAGGGGGCCAAACTGAGAGGTAAAGTGTAGTTGGTCTTTTCCTATTCCACTATACCTGTCTTTCGTTAAATGAGAAAACTATACCATGAGATTAAAATGAAATACATGATCACAAATAAGGAAAGGCCTAATAATCATTCTATCAATGTTGTACATACAGACTTAGAGTCCTTCATATTGTAGAATGATTCTGGATTAAATGATGTTTATTGACAATTAGTAGAAATAAAGGATATTCCTGAAATTTCAGATTGCATTATAACAGTGTTAGAAAAAGGGAAAGAGAATCTGCCTACTATATCCTAACAGCAATCAAAGAAGGTAGATGAAAGTTTAGAGCAGCATAAAGAATCAAATCAGAAAATTGTGTCAAATCATAATCAAGAGTTTCAGCACCTTGAAGAAGAATAAGATGGTCTTTGGAGCATGGACTTTGATGGTTATGTTGGAAAATATGGCTACAGAATTTTTTTATGGATCCGCAGCCCATTTCAACAGAAAAATAAGGTCCCAAATAATGTAAGGTTTTGTTCCTACAAACTAGCATTTGATTGTATGAATAATGAGGTTGAATATGAAGCGCTCATTACCAGTTTGAAAATTCTGAAGAAACTGGGAGCTAGGAGAATTTCAGTCTATGGTGATTCAGAGCTGGAGATTAAGCAAATAAAAGGTGAGTATCAAGCTAATCACCCAAGGATGAGGCAATATAGGAAAGCAACACTTGACATTTTAAGAATGTTTCCAAAATATACACTTAAGGTAGTGCCGAGATTTCAAAACTTGATGGTTGATTCATTAGCTACTGCTACGAGTAATTTCAGATCTAAAATGTTTTTAAATAAAAATTTTGAAATTCATATAAAGCACAGGCCCACCATTCTGGATAACTTGAAATTTTGGCAAGTTTTCTGGGATGATAAACAAGTGAACAATTTCCTTTAGAGTGAAGGTGAGTTTGAGAATTGTTCTATGGACGAAGTGTACGACAAGGATGACCAAGTTATTGAAGCAGATCAGATTGACATACTTCAGCTCAAGGAAAATGACATTCCAAAAGGTCTCATACCTTTGGAAGAGTTATTTGATCAAGATGACGTGGCGAGAAAACCTATTGTGGTCCCCACAAAAAAGGGCATAGAAGATGTTAATATTGGAACAACGAAGCAATAAAAGTTCATTAAGCTTTTAAATTCTTTTCCATCAAAGGTAAAGCCTAAATATATTGATTTGTTTACTGAGTTTTCTAATGTTATTTCTTGGGATTACTCGTATTTAAAGGTGTACAATCAAGATGTCATTCAGCACACAATACTGATCAAGCCAAATCAAAAGCCTTTTAGATAGAAGCTTAGGAGAATAAACCCAAAGTTGTTTCCATCCATTGAGAAGGAGGTAAACAAGCTTTATAAGGTAGGCATCACTGTTCCAGTCAAATTCTCAGATTGGATCTCTAATTTGGTTACAGTGCAGAAGAAGACCGGTGAAATTCGACTATGTATAGATTTCAGAAATCTGAACAAAGTGTCATTGAAAGACAATTACCCACTGCCCAAGATGGACCACATACTTTAGCAAGTTGTAGGAGCCAGCAGGATGTCATTGTTGGATGTTTACTCAGGCTACAATCATATCCTTATACATGAAGATGATCAAGATAAAACGACATTCACTACACCATGGGGTACCTTCAAATATGCCAAGATGTTGTTCGGGTTGAATAATTTCGAGGCCACTTTCCAACGTGCCATGGACATAGCCTTTGGTAATGAAAAAAATGTTTTCCTTGTAGCTTATTTAGATGATTTGACTATTTTTTCAAATTCATATGATGAGCATTTACATCATTTGAGAGTTGTGTTCCAGCGATGTAGAAAGTTTGGGGTTTCCTTAAATCCTAAGAAGTGCCTATATTTTATGGAAGAAGGTAAGTTGTTGGGTCGCATCATCTCAAAATATGGGATCCGAATAGATCCTGCTAGAGATGAAGCGATACATCAAATTTATTTCCCTAGAAACAAGAAGTAAATTCAAGCCTTTAATGGCAAGATGAATTTCCTACGTAGCTTCATTCCCAACCTAGAGAACATCTTAGAGAGTTAACTAACATGCTGAAGAAGGAAAATGATGTTAGATGGTCAGAAAATTCTTGTAAGTCATTTAGGTCGGTAAAATTTTCTTTTACCACTACTCCAGTGTTGACAAGTCATGATTATTCACTAGATTTCATTATAGTTTCTTCTGCTTCTAAGCATACTTTGGCAGCAGTGCTTATGTAGAAAAAAGATGGGACAAACCTACCAATAGCATTTTTCAGTCACACAATAAGAGATGCAGCCCTCCAATATAACATAATTGAGAAACAGGCCTTGGCCTTGGTCAAAGCACTCAAAGACTTCCATGTTTATATTCTACACTCACATATTTTGGCAAATGTTCCAAATGCAGCGGTTAAAGAAGTACTTATGCAAACAAATCTAGAAGGGAGAAGAGGTAGGTGGATAGCAACACTTTTAGAGTATGACCTTGAGATCAAGCCAAAAAAGCTGATAAAAGGGAAAGGTTTAGCCAAGCTCATGCCTGAGTCCAATATACATGCACTTGACATCAATCCCATATCAGCAATGTTTGATGACGAAGAAAGTGCAAGTATTGTTCAGGTATCAGATCTCTTTTCATCATCTCCATGGTATGCTGATATCATTTATGTTTTACAACATTTGAATCCTCCTTTGGGCATGTCAAAGAGTACTATTAGGTCTTGGAAGCTTTAAGGCTTTAAAACACTGCATACTATATAGTGCACTCTACTGGAAGGATCCAGGAGGAGTATTACTCAATTGTTTGGTAGAAGATGAATCCAAATATGTGATGAAGGATTTACACAAGGGAGATTGTGGAGGTCATTTTTACTAGAATACTACGGCTAGCAAAGTACTGAGAGTGGGTTACTATTGGCCTAAATTTTTTGCATATTTTTACAATATGGTCATGAGCTTCCATGAGTTCCAACTTTTTCGAGGTAAACGTAAGCTCCTTCCTTTACCATTACAACCCATTTTAGTCGAAACTCCCTTTCAGCAATGGGGCTTAGATTTTATTGGTGAACTACATCCACTCTCATCTGCTCAACATAAATGGATACTTACTACCATAGAATATTTCACAAAATGGATCGAAGCGATCCCAACCAGGCAAGCTACTGACTCAGTCATACTTCAGTTTCTAGAAGCTAACATCTTGTCCCGGTTTGGTTGTCCTAGAAAAATCATCACGGATAACATTGCAGCTTCAAATCAAATAAAATGATAGAATTCTTTGATAAGTATAGAATTAAATTGGGTCTTTCTACAACATATTATCCATAGGGAAACAAATTGGCATATTCCTCCAACAAGTCTTTGATCATCATAATCAAAAAGATGTTGGAGGCTAACAAAAATAATTGCCACAAGAAGCTAATAAATGCACTATGGGTAGATCGAGTAAGCAGTAAGAGATCCATTGGCATCTCTCCATTCCAAGTAGTTTACGGTGTGGATACAGATTTCCTTACTTCATTGGATGTCCCAGTCATGAAACTTCTACAAGAGGCTGGAAGTGAAGAAAATGATATTCGACGTAGAATAAACTAATTGATTCACTTGCAACAAACAAGGGAAGAAGTGTTCCAAAACACTTCCAAGCTCCATGATAAGATCAAGCAAATTTATGACAGGAAAACTAAACAAGATGATTTCAAGATCGATGTGGTACTCCACTAGGATGCCAGGAATGAAGACAAAGGTAAGCATGGGAAGTTTGATAATTTATGGAAAGGCCCCTTTAAGGTTGCAGCTTCTCATGGACAAAATGCATATATTTTAGAATAAATAGATGGGAAAAGTTGCTTAGGAGGACCAGTTAATGGTAGGATCTTGAAGCACTATCTCTTTTGATCTGAAATTATGAAAAAATTCCATCCTCATTGTATATATCAATTTGATATTCCTGCAAGTGTGAAGTGGAAAATCATTGGAGTTCAGAGCCTAAAGTGAAGACCATGGAGCTTCATTGAGTTTCTACTATTTCAAGCTAAGTTTTCCCAAAGAGTAAGTTTAGTTTTCAGTCATTGTTTTAGTCAAGTTTAGTCAAATTTGAGTGAGTTTCATTCAATTTTTGTCATTGAGTTATCAATAGTTAGTCATGCATTTCAATTTCATTTATTTGTTTACCGTATTAGCTCAATGGAAGAGGCACTGATTTGCAAAATTCAGAGATATGTGGTTCTTGACACCTCTTTCAGAGCTTCCATCCCAATAAGGCCAATGTTAGTGTTAGAATATGCATTCTTCCATTAGTGATCAAAATCACTCTTTTCATTCTCATCTTAGGTGTCTTACTCTGAAATTTTTATATCATTCCATTAGTTCATGCTAAAAATGTTTCACTAATGGTAGCCCTACTCAATAAAATCTCACTCTCCCTCAAAAATTCTCATTTGTTGGCTCACCTTCATATCTTTTTTAGCATGAAAACACCTATGAAAATCTCATTTCATCATGTCTTATCTCATTCAAAGTAAACCATGGAAGTTAGGTCACTCAAGGTCCCATTAGGTCATTAGGGTTGTATTTTTCAAGGTCCAAAAATGCACCATTTCATCTCAATAAAGTCAACAAAGGTGTGAGAGTGACTCAATAACATTCCACTTTCACCTGAAGAAGATCATCAACATGTAAACATTATATTTTTAAATTTGTAATTCTGATTTTATATGATTTTCATATAAAAATGAAATTTTGAGATGAAAACAAATATGTAATTTATTTTTAATTTCCTTTGTAATTTTAAGTTTTCTATATGTAATATTTTCACTCCCTAGCTGCCAACCCAAAATACTCATGCCAAACTGAAGGAGAGAAATGAAAAACTCCAAAAACTGATCAACCTGCAACATAAAAAGTCAGAAGTCAAAGATCATTAGTCTGAAAATTTGAAAGGTAAAGTGAAACATAAGAAAAGTGGGCTTTCAAAGCATAAATCAAATCCACTCAAGTATAAAAGCCCTCAAAGACATCAATTCAAAGTCCATTTGCATCCTACACCCTCAAGCATACTCAACAAAGGTGAAAATTTTGAGTTTTTAAGTGAAATTGTGAAAAACAGAGGCAGAGGGTGCATTTTCCATTGTCGTTGCATGTTTTCCATAGGCGTTGCGCGTTTTCCCGAAAACGCTGCGCATTTCTAAAGTCGTTGCGCGCCTGTCAAGAGGGGGGCACGTTTAGCAAAGGTGCTGCGTGTTTTTCCATTTTCTTCAGAAATTTCCAGGAGGACCTCTAAACTTCAAAATCCACCTTCAATCCTTTTACATTGATCCTTTACACCTCTGAACAATGCAAGTAAGTTACAAATTTTCTTCACTCCTCTTCATAAAAGTCATTTTGGATGTGTAATTTGGTTTAAAAGAAATTTTGTGTTTTATTCTAATGTCAAACCCTATTTTTCCTTAAAACCTAATCAACACTTCAATTTCACTCCCTAAACCTTCATAACTCTTCCCCATTTCAATTTACCCTTTCCCATAACCCCTACATAACTATCTCCTTCCTAAGCTATCATTTCCTTCAAAACCCTAAGCCCTAGGTTTTCATTTTCCTAGGCTCCCAATACCCTACCTACAATTAAATCCCTTATTCTAAAACCCCTCATCATCACTACCCCCTATCACCTCCCTCATATCAAAAAGCCCTATTCCCATCTCCTCAAATTTCCTCACACCAACCTACACTTCTTACACCAACATTCCATTCCATCATTTCCCTATGGTTTTGACACCAAATACATCATGGAAAAAGAAGATAAAAAAAGTCATAGTGAGGAGGAAGAAATATAGGCAGAGAAGGCTAAAGCCTTGCTTGAAGAGACACTAGAGAAGTATCGTGAACCTAATGGTGAGGAGGACCAGCCTCCAAAATAGAGACCTAGGACTAGAGGGCTGAAAAGAAGAGAAGTTGAGCTTGCTAAAGAGCTCACTATTGATGAACAAATGGCAATCATGGTTAATCAAGACCGGGAGTATTTTTTTGAGAAGGTAAACTAGCACTTGGAGAATATCTTGGCCAAGGCTCAAAACTACAATGATATTCAAATAAGGATGGAAAATCATTATGCCATGAGGAACAAAATTGCAAAGGGCCAAGCTCCAAAAAGCCCATGCAAAAATTCAACCCTTGACCAAGCAAGAGGAGAAAAGGAGGCTAGACATACTTGCCGAGGTAACACTCCATGCCTCAAACGCATGATCACAATGTTCCCATAAATTTTGACAATTTTTGTGCAAATTTTGCAAGTTTGTGAATTTATGTGTTTTTAGGGATATTTTTAACACAATAAACATGTCAAACGCGCAGCACCTAAGGTGTTGCGCTATTTTTTGGGGCATCCAATGAGAAAATGGTCACCACCATTGAGTTAAAAATTATGAGGACATGCACCCTGTACATTTTATAAGAATTTGGAGGCAAAATGGTCAGTGAAAATGACAAAAAACCATGTTTCTACCTCATTTTTGCCTTGGCGCTGTGTGTTTACCAGTGTTGGGAAATATAGTTTTAAACATGGGAAATGGGCTTCATTTTGAAAAATCAAGGCATTTCTATAAATTTACTTAAATGAATTTCCAACAAGCCATCATGGAGCAAATTTGGACACCGGGAAGGCAAAAGTAGCCTTGAACAAAGAGGGCGTGTTTGGTAGTCTTCTCAAATTTTATGAGTTTCACTCCAGTTTTGATTTTAATATTAGGAAAAGATTATTTTACCCATGTGAATGATGAAAATGAATGTAATTATCATGTTTTTATTATTACCTAGGGTAAATAAATTAGGTAATTCAATCAAATGAGGTGTAATGAATCAATTCACTTAAGTTAGGAATGAGTCACTTGGACCATCCTATTCTTTAGCTATCAGTTCAGATTTTTGTGTAATATCTTCCTCACCTCATGGATTCGACCCATGAGGATGATTGAATGTTGTTTTCATGTCTATTTAGTCCCTTTCTTCATAATATACAAGGGTTGGAATTAATTTTGTGTTTGCTAGTTGATCAAGGAAACTTTGTAGTCATTTTGGCCAAATCTAATAAAGAGGAGTTGCGGCTACTTTTATGGGATACTTATAGTATTGAATTTCTATCATTGTTTCCTCTTTAGTATCATATGTTTGAAATTATTTTGTTCATGTTCACTTTCATTTCTATGTTATGATCTTTTACAAGTTAGAAATTCAAAGTACATGTTTGCACATGCTATGTTTTGGGTAACTAGTCATATTTTGTTCATCTTCTTCTGTCTAAGAAAAATACATATATTATGCTTTTCTTAGTCTTCTTACAACTTAAACACCATTCCATAACAATTCTCTTTAAGTGATAATTATTATACCTACCTTTCCCCATTGATCCCTGCAACCCTAACTCATTTTCCCTAACCTAACTTTCCTTGGCCTAATTCCTTCATCCAGTGATTTCCCAACAAAAATCAATTCAAAACAACCCCCTACACTCTATATCTAATCTAAAAACCCTAATTTCTCCAGCCCTCTTGGTTGTGACCCTTTTGGAGAGAGCCATCTCTAGCTTGATAGGGCTAACTATCGAGTCAAAATTTTGTTTTGTGGTTACCTCTGTCTGGATTCCTTCTACAGCCTTCGGAATCAAGTGGAGTGATAACAAAAGTGACCTCGATATTAGTGGCATCTCCAAGAGAAACACTATTATGAAACCATCTCCAAAAACAGAAGAAAATAAATAACAATTCCTTAGAAATAAGCCACTTCAAGGGGGGAACTTCCTTTACATTACATAAATGAACAATTATTGGATGATACAAATGAAAAAACCTCCTTTATATATATAGGAGTCCATGGGGTCATAATATAATCCTAGCCGACCTAACAATAATAATGTAAGGGCACAATAATAACAATATGGGTGTTACAGGGGTACAACAATAACAATAAGGGGGATACACTAGCAACAATAAGGGACTACACTAGTAATATAGGGACCTAACATGCCCCTTCCCTTAAAAAAAGTGTTGTCCTCAATGCTTGAGTAGCGTTGGATGCTTCTGAATAAAATTCTCATCCTCCCATGTTGAATCTTCAGTGGGTAAGTTCTTCTACTGGATGAGATACTCTAAAATTGATCAATTTCGTAGCTGTCAAGTTATTGTTTCCATGACTACTTCAGGTTCCAATATGATTTTTCCTTCCTCGTCAAGTTCTGGAAATATTGTGTTAACTGGAATTTTGTCACCTATAACCTTCTTTAAGCATGAAACATGGAAAACAGGATGCACTCCAGAAGAAGTAGGAAGCTCCGATTTGTATGCCATAGTACCAATATTTTGAAACACCTTGTAAGGACCACAGTGATTTGGCAATAATTTATTATCCTTCTTAGCTTGCTTGAGGGAGATTTTTTTGTATGGTTGTAATCATAAAAATACCTAGTCTCCTACATCAAAACTTCTCTCGCTGTGATGTTGATCTGCCTATTCTTTCATTCAATTTTGTGCCAAATTTAGGTTATCCTTTAAGAGTTGGAGAACTTGTTGTTGATGCTCAGTGTGATCTTCCACTGCTTGAACCTTAGAATTATCTCTTAAATATGATGTGATGGACGGTGGATGATATCCATAAAGTGCCATAAATGGGGTCATTTTTTCTACGGTATGGAGGGAAGTGTTATACCACCATTCAACCAGAGTTAACCACTTGTCCCATTGTGTTTGTTTATTAGATACAAAACAACGAAGATATCCTTCCAAACATTTGTTCACTATCTCAGTTTTCCCATCGGATTGAGGATGATAAGATGAGCTATGAGCTAGTTGAGTACCCAAACAAGAAAATAATTACTTCCAAAAATTTCCAGTAAAAATGGGATCTTTGTCGCTTACAATAATCTTTGGATTTCCATGTAGCTTTTGAATTGTTTCCATAAATGCAGTAGCAACTGTACTTGTTTTAAATGGATGAGATAATGCACAAAAGTATGCATACTTGGTAAGTTTATCAACTACCACCATGATGACACTCTTTCCTTTGGACTTAGGTAAACCTATGATAAATCCATTTAAATCCCCTCCCAACGTTGACTTGGAATGGATAAAGGTTGTAGAATACCTGGGGTATTAATTGTGTCAACTTTATTTTGCTGGAAAACCGCAAATTCCACCACAAAATTTTGAATATCAGATTTAAGGCCATCCCAAAAAATTTATTTCTTCACCCTGTGGTAAGTATTTAAAAATCCTGAGTGTCCTCCTATGTGAGATGTGTGTAATTCCAAAAGAATCTTTTGTTTCAGTTGGGAATTCTTACAAAGATATAAGCGATCTTTGTACCATAAAGAATCATTTTTCCACCTAAATGTATCAAATGTACTAGGATCTTGCTACAACTTTTGAATGAGTGTCAACTCTTCTTCGTCCTTCTTCCATTCATCCCTTGCTTCGGTTATCCAATATGGTTGGATAATAGAAATGGCACATATAAATGCTTCCACCTCTTCATCCTTTCTTGAGAGTGCATCTACAACAACATTTAGCTTCCCTTTTTTGTAGATGATTTCAAATTCATAACCCAACATCTTTGTGACCCATTTTTGCTGCTCTTCTGAAGACAGTCTTTTTTCCAAAAAGTATTTAAGACTACCATGATTAGTTTTTACCTTGAAGTGTCTTCCCATTAGGTAAGGTCACCATTTCTTTAGTGCATGTAGTATTGCCAACATTTCCTAGCTTTATTTAAATACTTTCCTTTGATTGGACAACTTTCAAAAGCAATGGGTCTTCCTTCTTGCATTAAAACGACACCAATTTCATTTCCTAAGGCATCACATTCCACAATAAAGGTTTTTTTGAAGTCTGCATAGCTAAGACCGTTGCTAGGAACATTGCCTCTTTAATATTATCAAAGGCATTAGTTACTTCAGGAGTCCATGAAAACTCATCTTTCTTAAATAATGTTGTTAGAGGTGCTGCTATTATCACATAATCCTTAGCAAACTTGTGAAATACCCTGTTAACCTGAGAAATCCTTGCAACTGCTTTATGGTTGTGGGGACTTTCCATTCCTTAAGGGAATTACTTTTGTTAGGGTCTACCTTAACATCCTCATGAGATACAATATGACCCAGATATTCCACCTCTTATACTCCAAAGAAACATTTGGAGGTTTTTTCATATAATTGTTTCTCTTCCAATAGTTTGAGCACCCTGTCAACATGTTGAACATGATCCTTCCAAGACCTGTTGTAGATTAGTATATCATCAAAAAATACTAACACAATTTTTCTAAGGAAGGGTTTGAAAATGGAATTCATCAACCCTTGAAATGTGGAAGGTGCATTGGTAAGGCCAAAAGGCATGACCAAAAATTCATAATGGCCCTCATGAGTTCGAAATGTTGTTTTCAGAATATCTTCATTCTTCATTCTAATTTGATGATATCTTGAACAAAGATCCAACTTGGTAAAATAAATTGTTCCATGTAATTCATCCAATGATTCATCAATCACAGGAATGGGAAATTTATCTTTAATATTGAGCTTACTGAGCTCCTTATAATCCGGACACATGCACCATAATCCATCCTTCTTGTGCACCAATACTACTGTAGCAGAGAAATAACTTTGACTAGGTTGAATTATACCAGCCTCTAACATTTCTACAATCATATGTTCAATTTCACTCTTTTGGACATAAGGATATCTGTAGGGCCTGATGTTTGGAGGAAAAATTCCTAGAATCAAATGAATAACATGATAGTGATCACGAATAGGTGGGAGTCCTTTGGGAGTTTCAAACACCTTGGAATGATTGTCCAATACTTTTTGGAGATCTGGAGAAATAGATGATTTGATGTTGGAACTTCTAGTGAGCATAATTGTGCAATTACGCCTCGTTTTTCTTTCTTCAGAGTCTTTGTCATGACATTAGAGTTTATTATCTTTCTCAGCTTCCCTACGATACCCCGTAATTCAACTTCCTTTCCTTTGGGAAAAAAAAATTCAAGAAAAGTTCTCTAAAATTAAAAGCTATTGTCCCCAAATATTGCAACCATTGTACTCCTAGTACAACATCAGCACCTCCCATTGGAATGGAAAGCATTGGACTATTAAATACATATTCCCCCATGGTTATCCTGATATTATGGCATTTTCCGAAGCAATTTATGGTTTCTCCATTTGCAACCATCACTTGACATTCTGGTGTTAGGTATAGGAAGCAATTAAATTCCTTGGCTACCTTACAATGAATAAAATGATGGGTACTACCCGAATCAATCAACACTATTACCTTTTTCTTATTTTAATGTCCTTCTATCTTGAGATTTTGAGGAGTGGTAATTCCTGCCAATTAATTACACGATATGTTCGAACTCATTTCTTCTTTCTCTAGGGTTGGCTCCTGGCTTATATCCTCCTCTTTTGAAGTTTCTTGTTCATTTTCTTCCTCCTCATCACAATATATGTAAAATAATTTCTTCTTAGCACACTTATGACCTTTAGTGTATTTTCTATCACAACTGTAGCAAAGCCCTTTTGCTCTTTTTTCTTCTAATTTTTGTGGTGTCAACCTTGTAGGTTGTGGAAGTATGGGAGTAGAAACACTTCCATCTTTATATATGTGAGTGGTAGGCTTCCTTGTTGCCATAATTTTACATTCAATTTTTCTTGCCAACTTGAATGCCTTCTCCAATGAATCAGGTTCCCAAACATGAATCTCATGTTGTATGTTATCCTGTAAATTCCCTATGAAGACAACAATCTTTTGTTCCTCTGGAATATCATTTACCCTTATATTCAATTTTTGGAAGTCCTCAATGTGCTCCACCACTGAACCCTTTTGTTTGAGATTTATCAATTGGCTAAAGAAGGTGTTGCTCTTTGTATCCTCATAATGTGTTGTCATTTCCTCCATAAAAATTGACCAAGTGACAATTTTATTACAGGAGCAAAGCCATCGATACCATACAAATGTATTTTGTTCTAAATATAAAGTTTCAATGCATACCTTTTGTGTGTTTTGCATATTATTGAGATAAAAATATTGCTCCATTTGTAGTATCCATGTTATAGGATCCTTGCCATCAAAATTATTCATGTCGATCTTTGGAATATGGTGGGTCTTCAATCCAACATTAGAGTTTATGAAATCATGATTAACATTTATTTTGTTCTCATCATGGGTTTCCTCTACTATCTTTTCGCCATTAGGTAGAAATTTTTGTATCAACTTTGTCAAACCTTTCATGTCTGCTTTTAGATCATTCTTCATGTCTTCCAAGTTGTCTTTCAATTTTTCTTCTATACCATCCATCTTATCTTCCATGTCTTCCATGTCATTCTTCAAACCATCCATCTTAGCTTCCACGTATTTCTTCAAACCATCCATATTAGCTTCCATTCCCTTATTCAAACCATCCATCTTAGCTTCCACGCCTTTCTTCAGAACTTCCATTTCATTTTTTGTTGCTCTTTGCGAGAGAAAAATTTGGTGCACTTGCTCTTGTAATTTTGAGATATCATGTTGCACTTCTTCATCTCCATGAGTCATAGTAGAGTATTCTGAGGGCTTAATGGGTGTTTAATTATTTTTAGGGGGGCATTTTAGAACCCAATACTGATATCTATGCTTCAATATGCCCTTAGAATGACTTCAAACTGATTTTTCAAACAAGACTTATGCAATTTGAAAAACAAATACACACCTTTTTCTTTCTTTTGAGGAGCTTGATATTGAAACTAATTATCTATGTGATTTAGAATCTTCAATATCTGAAATTTGCTCCTGTAGTAGCCCTCTGAATCTTCTTTCAAATGCCACACATCTGACCTGATTTGGATTCTTCAAGGAAAATTTATGCCCAATCTCCCACAATGACCTAATTATGGACTAGTTCAGTAGAGGGAACTTATGTGGAATTCCACATGTCACTATTTCCTCCTTCAGCTCTGAAATTGATACACAATAAACTAAAATATGTGTGCTTTCGGCCACTTTTTACATAATTCCAATCTGATGCTCAGAGAGATAGATATGATGATTTTCCCAAGGTCACCTCGTTTATATGAAATTCGAGAGCGTGCAAAAACCCTAACTTCCACAGATCATATCTCCAAAAATATTTCAAACCAAAATCTGAAATTTTTACACGACATTCCTTAGGATTTTAGCTTATTTTGATAAAAACTTCAGCTTCTAAACCTTCATATAAAAAAATTTATAGAAAAAATTCCTTGATGACCTGTTTGGAGTAGAAAAACCCTAGAATCCAAAGCTCTGATACCAAATGTTATGAAACCAACTCCAAAAATAGAAGAAAATAGAGATCAGCGTCTTATAAATAACACACTTCGATGGTTAAACCTCATTTACATTACATAAATGAACAATTCTTGGAGGATACAAATAAAAAAACCTCCTTTCTATATATAGGAGTCCATGGAGTCATAATATAATCATAGCCAACCTAACAATAATAATGTAAGGGCACAATAATAACAATATGGGGGTTACAGGGGTAAAAAAATAATAATAATGGGGCTACACTAACAACAATAAGGGACTACACTATTAATATAGGGACCTAACGAACCATAATCCCTATATATGCAAAGATATGACTTTGTTATTATGCAACACAGAAGTATGGTTGGGCTTGTCACTATCGAATTTTGGTTAATCTCGACATCACCTTATGGCATCATAGTATGGTATCTATGTTCGTATGTTATCTCAACATATCATGTATGTATCTTTCTACATCATAGTATATATAGTATTCATGCACAATGAATATCATTGGTTACCTCACAATTATATGTGGCATCAATTCAGCTATGTGTGGCAATATACTATGTATGACATCTCAACATGTATGTTATTTAGCTCAATAGTATTTATTGTCAATTTTTAGTCCAAAATTATGTATGATATCATTACATTCTAGTAGCAGTGGTGATATGTTGTAGCCCTTATAAATTGATGACAATGTTATAGTCTTGTTCACAAATGAAGTTGTGAATAAGACATATATATACTCTGGATAGCTTGATGTATTATGGCTCGGGATATTTTTCTCCGTGTTCCTTTCTGTTGAAATATTCAATGACAATCTAATAAAAGAAGAATAATGTGGAAGGGTTTTCCCCTTTGAGGGGTTTTTCCCTGGTCTCTGACCAAATATAGGTGTCTTTTTTGTGCATTCTTTTCTTCTTGTGATATTTTATGCTTTGTTTCTATGATGATATTTCTATATAATTGTGAAATATGTTTGAATGCTATGGGGTAAATGTGTCATAAATAAATGCAATTATCTAAAGAAAATATCAATGCAAGCCCTTATAAAATTCAAAATGGTCTATCACACAGTTCCTTCGACTGATTGATTATTACGCTACAAGGTTAGCCAATATATTTTTCATTCAACCTTGAACTCAACTTATGTAGTGCCCCTTCTTGATTAGTTAGTTTTGGTGACACTTGGAGAGCGTGATTTTGATGGAATTATATAAAGATTATGTATGGAAAACTTATATATATGTCCGTAAGCTATAAACCTGGTTTGGTCACATGGTTGTTACATACTTGTGATAATATCTATGGTTGTGTGTAAAAGATTGATTTAGGTTAAGTACATATCATTAATGTTTCTCTTTTAGTATCCTAGTTTTGAATTTGATGCATGACATGAATGATGATATATGATCGAGATGCTCAAATCAAAGATGACTGTGGAAGTAATTTCTTCAAATCAAAATGTTTATGGAAGTAATGTAGAAATTATATAACTAGTGCATTATACATCCAAGATTCTCCTGTTCACACACTATTTGACTTCATGCATAATACAGAATCTCTTCTACTATTGATCATTACTTGCAGAAATTAAATCAATTGCATGCACACATTGAAACCATAAAAATTCACACATATGAACACAGTTTTTTAACAGGAAAGCTTGAAGCTAAAAACCCCAACTATCTGTATATAATATATGTCATAGAGATCATGTAACAATCCTCATACAAAGCTGATCATGTCAAGCTCTCAGTACAATACAATCGCTACACACTAAACAGGCCCAATCTAGCAAATCCATGCACCGATCTTTGCCACCTGCTAGCCTACCTCTACTGCGCAATCCTTGTTGAATATTGGCTCTGAATGAACTCGAATTGGTCCAGCCTTGCTCATGCAATCCTCATTGGCATTTCCAATCACTGTGTGCTGTAAATCATGCAACACTATAGTCACAACTGATAGTCAACCTGCTCTTTCACTTACCTCTCCACTGGTCTCCACTGAAACTGTCCATGCACTGTAGTTAACTGATTTATTCTTCAGTTGATTAATGAGTTAATAATTAGTGAATTAATTAATAATTAATTCACACCACTCTCACTAGTGTATCAATCAGTTAGACTAGATACAACTAGCTTAACTGTGTCTAACTGAGTTAAACTGAACACAACTCCACCAACTACTTCTACAACTCCACCAAACTCTGTCACATGAGTTCTAACCGAAGTCTCCATGCAATAGCTCCACTTAACCCTCAAGAATAGCGTAATTCCTTCTGTCAACTCCTGTGCCACATTTGTGCACTTAACCGAAGTGCTCCAAGAGAATAAGTTAATGTTTATAGTCCAAATATTATTAAGAGCTAATAATATTCGACATATCTATTTTTAGACTGGCAATCTAAAAATAGATTCCGCCCAATATGTCTAAAAATAAAATTCCATCTATTTTTCCAACTTGACCAACCATCCACAAATAGCATCCTGCAACTCATAGAATATGATCGACATGTCTAAAAATAGACATAGTCTAAAAATAGACTTTGCGCCAAAAATAGCCTGTGGGTCCACTTAGTGAAGGCGACTCTTTTCACTAAGCTCATCATCTTGTTGCAATCTCAACAGTCCCTCTCAACAAGATAGGGATTATTTGCCACCCTGATCCTGCCTCTATGGTATTCGAATTTTCTCCTGGTGAGCGCCTTTGTCAAGATATCAGCATCCTAATCCTCCGTAGGAATGTAAGAAAGTAACATGATCTTCCGCTGCACACAATCTCTAATAAGATGATATTGGATGTCAATGTGTTTAAATCTATCATGAAATACTGGATTAACCAAGAGTTTGATGCAACTCTGATTATCACAATATATCACAGTAGGATCTAAGTGTGAACCGAACAACCTGACCGGGATTTTCCTCATCCATCTAGCCTCGCATGCAGCCAAACTCACTGCCATGTACTCGGCCTCCACTGAACTGAGTGCCACGAATCTCTACTTCCTTCTGTACCAAGAAACTGTTGTCGACCCGATACTGAAAATCCCTCCAAAAGTGCTCTTTCTATCCATTGGGCTCCCTGCCCAATCTGCATCCGTGAAGCCATGCAGCTTCACCTCATCCGACTTTCTGTATCACAATCCATATCCTGATGTGCCTCTGAGATATCTTAATACATGCTTGCGTGCCTTCCAAAATAGCTTGGTAGGCTTAACCATAGCTTGTGAAAGATAATTAACAGCGTAGCATATGTCAAGTCATGTATTGACTAGATACATAGGCAACCCCACCAACTGTCGATAAACAGTGGAATCCACTACATCTGCCGATGGAGCATCCTTTTTCCTCCAACCACCAGGAAGAGGAGTGTCGATAGGCTTGCAACCATGCATGTTGAACTTCTCCAGTATCTCCCAAGCATACTTGCCTGGAGACACAAACAATCCATCACTGCGCTACCAAATTTCCCTACCCAAGAAATAATGAAGGAGGCCCAAGTCCTTCATCTCAAACTCTTTTGCAAGATCAGCCTTGCATGAGAGTATCAACTGTTCATCACCCGTCAGAATCAAATAATCTACATAAAGTACAATGATCAGCAACTTACCCTCCACCATAATCTGGTATAGGTTCGGATCCACCTCACTCTTGGTCAATCCAAGAATGGTGAAATAATTGTCTATCCGTGTGTACCAAGCACGAGATGCTTGTTTCAACCCATACAGCGCTCTTTTGAGCCTGCACACATGCGACTCGCTGCTGAAGATCTCAAAGCCTTCGGGATGCTCCATCGACTTTCTCCACATGGGTTTTCTTTTGCGACCACTATCGTTTTATATATTCCTGCATATCCAGCTATTTCAGACCCTAGGGTTTCTCTTGCATTTTCTGTTTTTCCTATTTTTATGGTTCTTTCCACCTCTAAAACCCTCAAATAGTTAAATTTTTAACTTCCATGTGTTTCTGGCCTTATTGCACAGGTGACAGACATCAGTCGCAGCTAAGACGACAAATTTTTCTGAAATCTGCCGCCGAGAGAGCCGGATCTGCAGGTTGCACTTATTGGCCCAAAAAGTGAGACCTAGCCTTGAGGTCGCACTTTTCTGCCCCAAATCTGCGACCTGGACTGCAAACAGGTCAGAACCCTTGACTTGCACTTTTTTCTGCAATTTTCCAGCACTTTTTTTGGGTTTGTCTGAAGCTTCTGTCAGGGTTTTCCAGCCTCTATCTTCACCTGTTTAGACCTATTTTTGATCTATTTCACTCAACTAAGTGGGAATCTTGCCCCTTAGGGCTCTAGTACCCTCCACGTTTTGTGGGAGAGTTTTTGCTATTTCAGAAGTCTGACTTTCTAGAGTTTCAGCCTTATTGCTTTCAGATCTGATACCTTCGTTTCTGATCCCTTTAGATCAGCTCTTCTCCCTTTCAAATCCCCTCCTATAGTTTTTTTTGGGTTCATTTCTAGGGCTACCTCCTTGTCCCTTCTATTTTTAGCTGATCTCCTCCTTTTTAGTAGCAACCTTGCCTCTGCCTCTTTCTTTTTCTCTGCACCTCTTTTCAGCAGATCTCTCCTTTAGATCCCTGTCCCTCCCGACCTTAGATCTATTGGCCTCTTTTTAGCGTGCTTTGCTTAGTTTTTTCCCTCTTATAGACTATTTTTGAGAGAACCACCTTCTTGGGTTAGATTGATGCATTGGTAGCTGTTAATTTTCTTTTTTTTTAGTATTATTTACTGCAGATTTATTTTCAGTTACGCAGCACACTTTTTCTTTTACTCTCAAAACATCTGGGTTTAAACAATTAAAATTTAACGCACGCCACACACTGACCCTAAGCGAAGAAGAGCCTGGTTAACACCGCCTGGAAAAGCCTTTAAAATCAATTGACACTGCACCTCTCTGCCCTTGTTTCGACATTGATCTCACTTGATTTTACCCCTCCCTTCCCTTGTCGATTTTCTTCTTCCTGTCATCATTGTGCCTCCAAGGCGTTTGTCCTGGAGACTTCTTGGCCTTCATCCTCAGTTTCCGCTTGGTCCACTTCCTCCTTCCCGTTGTCATCAAGTAGGTCTTCCCCTGAGTCCGCACTCCGAATCTTCCTCTAATTTTTCAGTTTCTCCCCCTACTCCTAGTTCCCCACCTGTTACCTTCACCATGTCTAGTTTAGGACCTAACCCTAACCCCAGTTCTACTGCTGGGTCCGTTTCCAGTGGAACCCTTACAGGACCTACCTCGACTGCCCCATTACTCCCTTATATGGCCGGCCTCAGTCTCCCCGACTTCAATTAGCTGATCAATGATCCTATTCACCATGATGTCAGTTGGCCTACTATGCCAACCAAGCTCCCCTCCGACATTCCCAAGTTCGAAGGCCTTTCTAGTGAAGATCCCTCCAACCATATCCAATCTTCCCACATGTGGTGTTCCTCCAATTCCATCACCAATGACTCCATCCGTCTTCGATTGTTCCAATGCGCGCTTACCAGCAAAGCTTCTAAATGGTATGTTGATCAAGCCACCTCTTCCCATACCACCTTTGCGACCATTGCCCAAGCCTTTTTATCTTATTTCCAGCTCCCTCTCTGATATGACACCGGTACTGAACTCTTAACTTCCTTTCATCAATCCTCTTCGACCTACCTTTCCGCTCATGTCCAGGAATGGCGACGAAGATGGAGCTTGTGTCGCGCTCCCCCCTTTGAAGATCGGGTTTACATGGACTGGTTCCTTCGCTCTCTCTTACCTCCCATTGGCAAAGATGTCGCATCCCATTTTCCCCAAACTGAAGAAGCCGCCCTCCAAATAGACTTGAAATATGACCTTATCTATGCCCAATCTGGCTATGTTTATACCGTCCTTCTTGACCTCCCCAAGCCTAGTGGCCCTAATGCCTCGGGGGCATCCCACTCTGCCGAAGGTATTGTTGGAGCCCTATCACATACCTCTACCCAACCTCTTCTGGGCTATGGTTTCCCTCCAGGAGGGGCCAACCCCTCCAGAACTTTTTCCCCTCTAGGTAGCATGTATACAGGCTACGGCATGCCTCCTCCCTTTGCCCACCCTCTTGCTTACCTCAATGCTGCCCATCCTACCCCTTATCCATATCCACAACCTGGTGTCCCAGCTCCTCCAGCATTTGGACCTCCCACTCCTTTGCCTTCTCCACCCCCGCAACCACACTTACTACCCCCCCCAGGGAAAGTATTTTCACAACAGGGGGCAACTAATTTTCTTCCTTTTCAAAGAAAGAGAAAAGGTGATCAATCTTCTTCTGGTAATCATGGATCCAATCCCTCCAGTATTGACTCTACCACTGGCAACCAGCCACAGGGCTCTCAGCCCAAGCTGGACAGGCCGCTTCGCACCAATAAGCCCTGTTCGTGTTACGGTGTTTATGGTCACTACACTCACGATTGTCCCTTATTACCAGAAATGTGGTAGATGTGGGAGTATCAGGCCACCATGCAGGGACAAAAATCCTCCCCTACTGTCCCTCCCACTCCAGCTTCTTCTCAACCCGCTGTGTTTACCGATCCTTTCCCTCAACAAGGATTCGTGGCCACTCAACCACCTCATGACCCGGTAACCACTCAACCTTCCCCTTCTGGTTCCTCTGATTACCAGATTCTCATGATGGCCTCTGACCCACCTCTCACCGTCGACCTCAACCTTCAAACTCGGTCCCATCAGTATTCCATGCCCCCTGTTCCATTTGTCTCCGATTCTCCATCTTTAGGTCCTATAGAGCCTCTGTCGACACCCAATGGTCCCTTGAAAATCCCTCCGCCCAAAGCCGAGGTTCATCCCAAGACTCCTAAGGGCCCCTTATGCCGAAATGTTGCTTATGGTCGGGCTGCCCATTCATACAGTATAGTAGATGATCTGGCCCAATCTCCTGCTGCCATTTCAACATTGGAACTCCTCCAGTCATGTCCTTATCAAAAGAAGGCTCTACTATTTTCCGTGGGTGTTGTAGATCCTGCTGATGACCAATTGATTGTTTTCGACGCCCGTCAGTCAAACCATCCCCCTCTTCCTCCTTCGGTTTCTTTCCAAATCCCAGTCAAAATCCGAAATGCCAATGTCGCTCGGTGTATTATTGATCAGGGGGCATCTACCTGTGTCATGTCCGCTTTGGTTTGGAAACAACTTGGATCCCCTAAGCTGGCCCCTTCCACAATCACCCTTTGTGCGTGGGGTGGCCATGCCTCCCAGCCAATTGGCCTATTCCGTAATTGTCCTATCACCCTTGTAGGTAAGACTGTTTGTGTCGACATTGAATTTATCGACGCCCCTCTTGACTACAGCATTCTTTTGGGGCGTAGTTACACCTATGCCATGTCTTTTGTCCCATCCACAGTCCACCGCAAGATGTTATTTCCTCATAATGGCAAGATTGTCACCATTGACCAGTTGACCTACCATGAACCAAAATCTCAGACCTCCCCTGAGTCCACCATCTCTACTGTCACCAATAAACCAAATTTTGATTCTTTGACCAAGAGCCATGCCTACAAAGATCATAGACTCCTCTTTGCTTGGAACTTTTCATGGTCCTCCCCCTCCTCCTGTCTCTGACCCCAGCTTAGCAAATGTTTGTATGATGCAATCGTCTCAGGCTGGCCTTCCACAACCTGCTCTAGCTTATCAACAACCTCAATCTTGCCCACCGCATCCTGCTCCTAGCCCTTCGCTTCAGTCGACCGAACCTTTTTCGCCTGGACCTTCCCATCCACCTCACACTCAGGAACCTCCCTACCCTCCTCAGTCGGTTCCCTCAGGTCTTCACCATATGGGATTTGTCCCTCCTGTTCATTACCCCGCCGGTCAGATACCTTTCCTTGGTCCCCCCCCCGGCATCTATTCGGTCCCCATCATGGCCACCCTTTCCCTCCCTAATTTAACCTTGGGAATTCCAGTATGGTATCTTACTCCTCCAGCTAAGACCCCACCGGGCCACCCCAAACCATACATAGCTGTGACACCAGTGAAACCGATCCCCTTCGCTCCTTCCACCACTATAGTGCCCCTAGCCCCTCCGCAGGACCCTCCCCACGCTACGACAACTACAGGCAAGAAAAGAAAAACTCGAAAGGGGGCATCCAAAGACAAGGCCACCGCACCCGACCCTACCCCTCCCCCACCCTCCAAGCCTTGTGCCTTATGTGATGGTATCGGTCATCCCACCCATAATTATCTTGAGTTGCCCTGTATCCAACCTATGGTTAAAGTCACGTTCCATGAATCTATGGTCTCTGAAACCTCTGTTTCTTCCTCATCCGCAGCCAAGAACCCAAAGACTCTTCGCACAAACAAACCCTGTGCTCAGTGTGGTGTCCATGGCCATTACTCTCACCATTGTCCTCACCTCACACATTACCGAGCCTCTTTAGAGGTCATTCGCGAGTACGAAGTTGAACAAAATCAATCCGCCTCTCCCATCCTTGCTCAATATGCACCAGGTCTACTCGAGTATCGCCCTGCTACCATTGGCATTCCTCCCCCTGATGTTGAAATGTTGGAACCTGCTGCTCCCCTCCTATACCTATCATCATCCGCACAACCCTCGGAGTACATTCCCTCTAAATCCACTCCATCTTTTCTCCTTGATCCTCCTTCAGACACATTCTCGGGCTCTTCATGTTTTGACCATCTTTTTACCTATTCTTCTGTCATTCCCCGTGATGACCCGTATCTGCGCCTCTCTTCCCATACTAATGATTTAGGTAGCTTTTCAGCGTCATATAGTCTCCTTGACCCTTCCATTTCCTCCCATAATGATGATCATCCCATCCATATCTTCAATGTTCTTCACAGCCTAAGTTCCCGCTCTTCATCCCATAGCTCTCATTCATCTCCCTCTCATCGATCTATGAGTCCTAGACTTCCTACCCAGGCTGCTCCCTACCATAGCCGTCAGTGGATGTCTATCCCCTACTCACGCTGCCATCCTTTTTCTCATCCCTCCCATTTCTTGTCTTATGACACTGTTACACCAGCCCTCTCCTCCACCCATTATCTTGGCTATGCCGATGGGGCAAGTCACTATTACTGAAATCTCGCTTCAGTAGCATGGGCCATCTTTACCCCCTTGCATACCCTAGTTCTTGAAAATGGGATCTGCATTGGTAATGCCACTAATAATCAGGTCGAATATGATGCAGTATGTGGCCTCTTAGTCGATGCCCTCTCTCATCACACCCTCCATCTGCATGTTCATTTAGATTCCCTGCTTCTTGTCTTACAACTTAATGGTGTCTCTCGTGTGCATAACCCTATCCTGTTTAGACAATATTTACGAGTGAAACTTTTGATACGTGAGTTTAGATTCATTACTTTCAACCATATCCCTCGACATCAAAATCACTACGTAGATCAAATCGCAAATCATGTTCTAGATTGGCATTTATCACACACAAGACAATAACATTTCACATCATCAACAAAATGTACATAAATCATATATATCATATAACATGTGTTTTTAGAGTCCATCTTCTCTGAAACATATGACATGCCCATAGCATGGTACAAAAAACAAAACTACAAAAATGGGGGGCACCACTTGCCCCTACATAAACGCTGGGGGGCACCACTTGCCCTCCATCTAATCACTCTCTGGAGGATCCCGAGCCAACGGCTCTACTCCCGTAGCTCGTAGATCACACACAGTCTGACCGGCCATCGCCATGCGTTGCATGATACCTCGCCATTTCGAGGGTAGCCCAATACATAACACTATGTTCTGGTCGTCAAAATCCTACCAACCACGCTCCAACACACCAGTCAGCAGCCCCTCACATCTACGACGGATGTCCTCCAACAGAGCGGCCATATCCTTGTTTTGTGTTGTCCTTGATCCACTTGCACCTATAGCTCCTGCTGCTGCCAGTCGTCCCATATATCCAGCCGGTTTTATCGGAGCTATATCTACATTCCGAAAAATATAAATACTATTACCATGAATACTAGTCACAAACTCTAAAATGCACATAACAGATTAGTTGCTTGCCACTTACCATCGGGACCCCACACTTGACCAAGCGGAAGTGGCAAGTCCGGATCTCCCCAATAACTCATCCCACTATAGGGATAGTCGTCTATGTATAGTGGCATTTGATCCCAATGGGCGAAGAAATCTGGTCGGAACACCTGTCTGACTGCCCCTCCCCCTCCTCTACACAGTAATCGTCCCCACCGACGCATCCGGGGCTCTCTCGGACCTCCATCAGGTAACTGTATGCGAGGTCACAAGGTCAAGATCTTCTCAAAGAAGAAAGAGCACAAAATCGTCCCATAGGCACAATCATGATTCACTTGCCGCTTGCATAGCGACAGCTGTCGTTTCACCGACACCAACATCATCTGGGCCCACCCATAGTAGGTCCCCCCCAACACACTCTCTACAATCATCATCTGCCCTCCAGTGATGTGATGGAACGCCTGGCTGCCAAAGATCCGCGACACTGCTGCGGCTACTGCTCGGGTCTCCAACCTCTCTAGATCCCCAATGGATATCCGAGTCCCTTCGACTCGGACACCTAGTCGAAAATGTCGCTCAACAAACTCCATAATGTTATGCCCTCGTGGTAACACTACCTGCGTATTTCGAGACCAGTCAAGAAGTACAGATCCTGGATCGTCAGCTCAATCATGTGCCCCTGCACTATAAATGCCTCATAATTGATAATTCGGGCCAACAAGGGCTCTCCAGCCCTCATCAAAGGGTTCTCCAAAAATTTCAGAACCCCATACCTAGCCAGTGCACGATGGACACCCTGATCCGCTTGGATTTCCGTCCGTAATGTACCTAAGTCTCTCTCTCTCCACTTGATCCATATATCTGCCATATCTGCACAAAACCATCATTTTTTTTAGTCTACATATCAGCAAACCTGCATTAATTTACACCAAAACTGAATCTCAACCCATAACAGCACTGAAACCTCCCACATCTAACAGGTCGCACTTTTTTGGCAAATCCTGGGCCAGGTCGCACTTTTCAGGCCAAAACCTGCATCCCAGGTCGCATTTTTTGCCCCAAAAAGTGTGGCTTGATCATAATTATGAAGTAGGGGTAGTTACTGAGATTTAAAACACTAATCTGCAATTTGAATCCATCAAAAACAAAGAGTAGGATTAGGCCTCTTACCTGCAACTGACGGATCACGATTCCAATGGTCGGTTTGTCCGCTACGATCGCTGCAAGATTTAGGGCCTTCTCTCCCCTCCACATTCACCATAGCTACACAAGCAAATGAATGATTTTGGAGGGAAAATGCCTTATTAGAAGAAAACCCCTGTTTTTTCTTTCACCCGCTGTGACCAAACCATAGTCCCGTTTGACACACCGTCCACACCGTTGGAAAGCCCTCACCAAGCACTCAAATGGGTATCTGTCAGTTTTCCATGTTTTGATACTTCACTAGGACACATTTTGTCCATGAAGGGTCTATTCACCTCTTCTCAAAATCGAATTTCTTCACTTACGACACTTGTACTTGCGGCACCACTTTGCCTCCTTACTCGTCTTCATTCGTGTTGATTTTCATCATGATCTACCCTATTGTACTCATGCTTTTATGGTCCCCCATTAGACCCTTACTATGAGGCAGCACCATCAAGTCGCCCTTGTTTAGAGAATCCAAGTCGAGTCATCATCACATTCATGGAGTCCATTCCGCGTCCCTTTGTACCCCACTATAGTCCTCCATCCTTTCTTGCTTGGTCCCTCTCTCGTGTCGCACATTATGGCCTTCAGTACCCTTGTCCCCTATCCCTCCTGATATTGCGTCATTCGCTGCCAAGCCATTCATGCCTTTTATGCTCTAACAAGGGAAGTCGTCCAAACGCTACTCTATATCCCTCATTCCATCATCATCATTAGTGTCTATCTGTTCGTCGCTCTACTATTTTCCCTCGTGCCTTAGTTGGGGTTCCCTTATTCCCTCACCTATGGCGGACCTACTTCTGTCGACATCAGCTCATTTACTCCAGAATCCAGGTCTAGGGGGCAGTGTACCTTGGTTTGAGCTCTTCTCATCATGATCGTGATCTATACACTTGATGGTCCAGTGATACAGTAGCAGCTATTGGTGATTCCCGAGCGTGTGTGAGATGTCTCAACCCTCATGAAGAGGTGGCCCTGCAGGTAGCCCCCCACATGCCCGGATGAATTCTTCATTTCCTCCCTTGATGCAGCTCCTCTCATTTGATGATATCGGCCTCAACCACTTGTAGCACCTCTTCGATTTGCACGTACCAGTCAGATGTTGCGAGCCCTTCCCCGTGTGTAGGGGGAATTTGGGTGTATTTGTATCTCATGTACTAAAATCTTCTTGCATAAGTCCTAAAGGTTATTCCAGGCATCGCATGTATGTGGGATTCATATTTTTATTTATCTGGCTCATGTTTAGGCTAGCACATGCTTCATTATTGCATTCTGTGGTTTTCCGAGTGCCTTATTCTTTGAACTATTGTCTCAGCGGGCATAGGTATGCCTTCCCCGCCACCTTTAACACTGGTACCACTTCATCACCTAGAGACTTGTTGCACCTGTAAGTCTCGTCTCCTCCAGGTCTAGTCCTTTAGCACATTAGACTACCTTATATTTCTCTCTCTCACTTCCCTCTTGATTCCTAGTGATTGAGTTCTTACAACGTACTTCAGTCATACGATTTGCTCCTAACACTCGTACGTTGGGGGGCAATCTGTTACACCATTTTTTTGGTCATCTAACCCATTATCATTAGATAAACTCAAGTACACCATGTAAGACCAAATTTACCCTAAGTAAAATTGCTTTCACCATGTAAAATAACATTTTTCCATATTTCCTGGTCATATTTAACCCAAAACAAGGAAATTAATTAAATAAATCATTATTTATTTAATTATTTCTTAGGAATAAGTTATTCCAATCATTATTTAATAATATTCCTAGTTAAATTTGACTAAATAATTTTTAAATAATTAAATAAATCATTATTTATTTAATTATATTCCCACCATCTCCCTAAAATAATAAATAAATCATTTATTTATTTATTGTTTATAAATAAAGGAATTGACCCAAGTCAAAAGACATTTTCCCTCCAACAAATATAATAAAATATTCCTAAAGGGTGATTCTAGAATTTGATTAATAATATTTTATTCATGCACCGAGTTCTAGAACACCCCAATATTTTGTTATAAATAGAAGGGTTTTCCCCATTCATTAGTGACCTCCATTGCATTAGATCACTTTGGATCTACTCTTGGTCAACATTTTCCATTTTTTTTTGTCTTGTGAGCTCCCATTGAGTTCTATGTTTTTCTGGGTTTTCTACACCAATAAGAGAGAGATTTTAGATCTAAAACACTGAGGAATTTCAAGAACCCATCCCATTGAGGAGAACCGGAAAACACCTTTCTTGTTTTCTTCTCAGGTGCCCCATTCTTTAATATAATATAAAATTCTTTTAAATACATTATTCTTGTCTTGTCTATTGGATGCATGGAGCCATATTATATTTTATCTTCTTAATGTCTTTTGTGCTTAGATCTGGATTTGTGCAGCAAACTTAAAGATATTTTGCAACCATAATCGATGTTAGGGCTATTTGTTATGCGTAGCTAAAGTGATCTTTTACGACGAAAGATTCATACTAATATCCTCCTCAATGACTCCATTGAGGAACGCAGTCGTCACATCCATCTAATGAATGTGCCATCCCATCTGCGCTAAGAGAGACAGGATGCTCCATATGGAAGAATACCTTGCTACAGGTGCAAAGGTTTCCTCATAGTCGATCCCCTCAATCTGTGAGAAGCCCTGAGCAACAAATATTGCCTTGTACTTCTCGACGCTCCTGTCAGCTGCTTGCTTCACTTTGTAGATGCATCTCGAACCTACCACTGATTTCCCTTTCAGCCTTGGGACAATCTCCCATGCACTTTTTCTGACAATCGAATCATACTCTTCCACCATGGCATCTACCCATACAGGGTCCTCCATAGCTTCCTCGAAAGAGGATGGCTGTCATGATACACTTGCTCATCAGAGCCATGTATCCAGTATATCAGTCAGGTGAATATCTCTGTCTGCGCTGTGATATAGGTGTTCCTACAATCTTCTCTGCATCAAGATTCAGTCGCTCAGCTTCTGTAGTGCACTTCTGCCCTCTGATGGTTGGCACTGTATGAGTGGTTTCTTCCACTCCATGAAACTCCTCTTGTGGCTGATCCACATCCTGAGGCTCATCCTTAGGAACTAATAGCTCCTCATCTGCATGCAAGTGTGGGTCCCTCTCAAGCGAACACTTCATGGCTTTCTCCTCATGAAATTTGATATCCCATCGCACAACAGTCTTCCTACTGTCTTGAAAATACACATGATAGTTGTGGGGTGTATTAGTGTACCCCACAAATATCCCAACCTTTGCGGTCGGCTCCAGCTTCTTCCTGGCATCCTTCTTCACATGAATGTAAACAGGTGAGCCAAAAATCTTCAAATGAGAAATATCAGGCTTCTTACCAGAAAAGGCCTCTTCGGGTGTACTCATGCCAAGTACTCTATGAGGACAACATTTTTTCACATAAACTGCAGTATTGCATGCCTCAGCCCACAAGTGTATTGGAAGGCCCTGATCATGCAACATTGCCCGTGGAGCACCCACGATCGTTCTGTTCTTCTGCTCAGCGACCCCATTTTGTTGTGGGTTATGAGGCGCTATGAGCTCTCTTCGAATTCCTTCTGCGTTGCAAAATATCATGAATTCACCAAAGATGAATTCACCACCATTATCGCTCCTAAGAGCCTTCACCTGCTTCCCTGATTCTTTCTCAACCAGTGCCTTGAACTCACAGAACTTTGAGTATGTCTCGCTCTTCTTCTGCTTTGCTGTCGAAGCTATTGATAAAGGTCCACACATGTCTGTGTGAATTCTCTCAAGGATCTTCGTGGCGTGACTATCCTTCTCATGAAAGGTGGCTTTCACAAATTTTCCCAAAGTACATCCCTTGCACTGATCTAACTGTGCAAGTGTACCTTTGGGAAGCCCGGTAGAAATCTGCTGCAAAATTTTCAAAGCACCATTGTGAAGATGGCACAATCTCCTATGCCATAGCTCGCCCTCATCCCGGCTCACCACTCCTTCTGCCTTGTCTGCCATTACTATGCAGCCATCTACCTACAACTGATAAAGGTTCTTAACTCGAACCCCTATCCTCCGGGTTTCACCAGTTGCCTTACTGCACAGGAAATCCTTTCCCTCGCTAAAGACAACATCATATCCCTTGTCTTCCAACATTTCCACAGAGATAAGATTCTTCTTCAATCCTAGAAAATGCATGACATCCTTCAAGATGAAAGGTTTGCCAGACTCCCTCTCAAAGGAAATGGTCCCGATACCAGTTGCATTGTATCTACCATCATCTTCCATCTCGATGTGCACTCCAAGATTTTTCTCATCCAGATCAGTAAAAAAATATTTGTCTCTGGTCATATGGAAAGACGCACCACTATCAAGAAACCACACTGAACCCATCACACTTGAGACCAAGCATGTGATCAGTGAAAAATCCAGCTCAAACTGCGAGGCTAAGGCCTCTCTAGCTGCAGATCCAGCAACCTGCTTCTTTTTCTTCTTCTGTGAACAATTTGTGGCATAATTTCCGTGTTGGTGACAATGAAAGCACTTCACCTTGGACATGTCCTGCTTCTTGCCTTTCACACCGGATTGAGAGGCATTCTTCTTGCTCTTCCCTTTCCTTTCTTTGGTAGCCAAAGCGCAATTTTCTTCATCTTCATTCTTCGATGAAGATCTGTCCCTGGTACTCCGCCTTATCTCCTCCTGCACAAGATCCGACCAAAGTCACTCCCATCCTGGTAGTTTCTCTCAACCATTGACAGAGTGCTCATAGGAATTCCAACTCTTCGAAAGCCCAAGGAGAGCCAAGCTCACCAATTCCTCTTCATCTACAGTAACCCCCACACTTCCCAGCTCATCCCTACACTGGACAAACTTTGTGAGGTACTTGGGTATACTATCTCCTTTCTCCATTTTTATCTTCCTGAGTTTATCCTTGAGCGCCAACTTCCTCTGGTCGCTCTTGCTTTGGAACAAGTCTGTCAAAGCTTTCCACATCAAGAATGGAGAAGCTTTACCATGAAGGCTGGACACTATGTGATCCTTCACACCTTCCAATAGAATCCTTCGACATTTTTTTGTCTTCTTTTGCCATGCGTCAAGTGCGGCAACATCGCTAGAAGCAGGTTTTGGAATTTTTGCATCTATGAACTCCTTCGACCCATTATTCTCCAGCACCGCCTCCATCCTATCCTTCCATGCAATATAATTCGAGCTTCCCTCAAGGGCATACTCCAATCGCAATCCGTTGAAAGACATCTCAACTTCGACACCAAGAAAACACTGCTGCAAATTCGAATTCTACCAACACAAAACTCAACCACTTCAATGATTTTCAATTGCTCCAATGATCAATATCGCTCTGATACCATGTAGAAATTATATAACTAATGCGTGATACATCCAAGATTATCCTGATCACACACTATTTGACTTCATGCATAATACAGAATCTCTTCTACTATTGATCATTACTTTCGGAAATTAAATCAATTGCATGCACACATTGAAACCATAAAAATTCACACATATGAACACAATGTTTTAACGGGAAAGCCTGAAGCTAAAAACCCCAACTATCTGTATATAATATATGTCATAGAGATCATGTAACAATCCTCATACAAAGCTGATCATGTCAAGCTCTCAGTACAATATAATCGCTACACACTAATCAGGCCCAATCTAGCAAATCCATGCACCGATCTTTGCCACCTGCTAGCTTGCCTCTACTGCGCAATCCCTGCTGAATATTAGATCTGAATGAACTCGAATTGGTCCCACCTTGCTCACGCAATCCTCATTAGCATCTCCAATCACTGTGTGTTGCAAATCATGCAACACTATAGTCACAACTGATAGTCAACCTGCTCTTTCACCTACCTCTCCATTGGTCTCCACTGAAACTGTCCATGCACTGTAGTTAACTGATGTATTCTTTAGTTGATTAATGAGTTAATAATTAGTAAAATTAATTAATAATTAATTCACACCACTCTCACTAGTGTATCAATCAGTTAGACTAGATACAACTAGCTCAACTGTGTCCAACTGAGTTAAACTAAACACAACTCCACCATCTACCTCAATAACTCCACCAAACTCTGTCACATGAGTTCTAACTGAAGTCTCCATGCAATAGCTCCACTTAACCCTCAAAAATAGCGTAATTCCTTCTGTCAGCTCATGTGCCACATCTGTGCACTTAACTGAAGTGCTCCAAGAGAATAAGATAATGTTTATAGTCCAAATATTATTAAGAGCTAATAATATTCGACGTATCTATTTTTAGACTGGCAATCTAAAAATAGATTCCGCCCAATATGTCTAAAAATAGAAGTCCATCTATTTTTCCAACTTGACCAACCATCCACAAATAACATCCTGCAACTCATAGAATATGATCGACATGTCTAAAAATAGACTTGCGCCAAAAATAGCCTGCGGGCCCACTTAGTGAAGGCGACTCTTTTCACTAAGCTCATCATCTTGTTGCAATCTCAACAATTCATGTACACCTATGAGTAAAATGTGATTACATTAATTTCATTATTAAATTCATTAGATGTTTTTACTCTATGAAAATTGTGATTTGTGTGGGCCTTAGCATAATACCTTGCCAATGAACCATTAGATGGATGTGAGCTCACAACTAGTACCTTGAGGTGAAGCGTAAAGTTTCAAGCAGAATAGATGAGTAGCCATGGAGGTTTGGACATGGAGTCCTAAATCCATGGAAGATAAAGATGTGGAATTTTGGATATATGAAAAATATTAGGGTGCAAAGTCCTAAATCTTTGAAAGATCAAGATGCAGGATCTTAGATCTATTGAATAGATAAGGGTATGGAGTCCTATATGCAAGGAATAGGGCGTGTAGTCCTAATAAATCTGGAGAGGAATGTAATAAGGGTGTGGAATCTCTATCCTCCAGTAGAAAGAAATACCACTCAAGGGCATAAATCAACACGGTAAGCCTACCTAGATTATCCTTGAATTAATCTAATTCCAAATTTACCCACTTTTATTGGGCTCTTCAATTAAATATTATTTTAATAAAAAGGAAGATTACTTATTAAGAAAATTTGATAATAAAAAATTACCTAGATAGGACACATGGAGTGATGAATATTAGATAATTAATGTAATTAATAATTAATAAAATTTGAGTCTTTGCCACCTCGAAGGAGGGTGATGAATAATAGGAAATTTTACAAATTAAAAAATAAATTAATTTCGCATGAGGGGTTATGTGTCACCCCACCAAGTGCTTACAAATATTGAAGTATTTTTCCATAGTAGGAGAGACCTAGAGAGTAACAAGATGCTGCTAAAATGCCTCTAAAAATTTCATGAACTTCCTAAGTAGCCTTACTTAGTTGAGTTATACATGAGTGGCATTGAGATTTTGTCTTCCTTGCCTGGGTTATCATATTGTCTTCATTGATATGGTTGGATGGAAAAAATGGATGGTTCAAATGAGTTGGTTAAGGAATCAAAGATGAAGCATGTTGAAGTTGAATATCTCATTGGGTATAAATTTAGTCTTGAAATTTTAGTATAGTATAAGCATAAAGTATTGTTGAAATTTAAATTGTTGTATGCATGTAATTTTGGTTTAATCTTATGTTATCTACAAACTTATTGGCTAAGTTGATAATGCAGACTAAGAGTAGTTTATATGTATGGATTTTTAGACCTCAAGTTGGAATGATTATTGGTGTAGTTTATTGTACTAATCTTGTTATTGTAGCAAATTAATGAAGACAAATCAAAAGCTAGCAAAAATAATTACAATAGAAATTTGCCAAAGCTCTTGGGTAATAGTCTCATAATTTATGGTTTTGTTTCATTTTAATTGAAATAGATAAATAGATGCATTTTTAGAAAGGTTTTCAAGAGATATTTAAGTGTTTAGAAAAATCCTTCAATGAATAATTCTATTATTTTTATTATATACAAATAATTATGTGTAAAAAAGTAAGTGCTAACTGCAACATATTTGGAGAAACTAATGAATGAGCATAACTCTTTTGAAAGAGTTATTAATCCATCTATTTTTTTTTTCTTTTCATATTCTTCTTCTCCTCATTGTTTTTTTTTTAATTCATTTCAATTATATAAATTTCAACACCATCTCCCACTTTTTCTAAATTTATTGTAACGTAATTATACATTTTTACCATAAAATTTCGCATTCTCATTTTTGGCTAAAAGAGATGACAACGATATATCTTAAATTTGACCGTAATTTATATTATCATATTATTTTGTTAAATATATCTTGAATTTGACAGTGATTTATATTATCATATGATTGTGTTAAAAATATATTTGAATATTTTCTCAAGCCTTACCCTTAGTGAACCGATCAACAGTGGCTTAAATGTTTCTGGAAAGTTCAACATCGGATCCAATGGAGCAATAACGTGTAGTTATGGTTAAAATGCGTTTATAAAATAATATTAACCTATAAAGTTTTAACTTCTTGGTGGTTAGTTGAACATCGGATCCAATGGAGCAATGACGTGTAGTTATGGTTAAAATGCTTTTATAAAATAATATTAACCTATAAAGTTTTAACTTCTTCGTGGTTTTTTCGTATGTCCAGATTATAAATTCTTATTTGTTATTGTGAGCGTTAATGTCTAGAGTATTTGTATAATTCCTGACCTAAACGTTTATTTGAGGCCAACTTACTCTACGAATAGCAGTATGTTAGTAATGTTTAATTTACAATGGTTAAAAAGCATTTTTCTTATGGTTGATTTGCAATGGTGAGTGATGTTTTTATTTGTTTAATTAGTGCAATCTGGGTGTGTTTAATTTACTATGGGTAAAAAATATTTTTCCTAATACTGATTTGCAATAGTTAATAATGTTTTTATTTGTTTAATTGGTACAATGGTTTGTTTAACTTATTACGGTTAAAATATATATATTTTTTACTATTGACTTGTGATATTAATCTTCTTCGTTACATGTATAAATTTTGATTATGATGTGATTAATGTCTCTTAAACATTTGGGCCTTTATTTTCTATGTAATTAAGTAATATGAAATTTGAGAGGGTGTGTTAGATAAAGTAGGTAAATTAAGAATTTGTTTAAATTTCATAAATTCAAAAGTACAAATGTATAACTATATAAAAGTGCAATTCTTGGAGTATGATAAGGGGTGAGATAGAGAGCAAATAATTTCAAGAAGAGTATCTTAGTTGTATATTCAAAGAAAGTGTGTAATTAGCTGAAATTATTATTGTATGTATTATTTTTTTAGTTTTTTTTAATGGAATTGATGTGCGGCCATTTCCGGCCATTTCCTTCCAACTCTACATATGTATATGCTAATGAATATTTAATCTTTGGATTAAATTTAAAACTATATGTTTGTAGATATAATACTATGTTTTAAGCATGGAATTAATGTCTACTACTATGGTCCAAGTTGTGTTACAGTAGTGGAACTTGGTTGAATCAATCTAATCAATATAAGTATGCAATCTAAAGGTTGAATACTCAACAAGGTTAAATCCTATTGGAATTCCACCTTTATATTTTTTAAACTTACATACACATAACATCAAGTGAATCAAGACATAGAGTAAGAGAAATAACTTATTGTGGTTGGTATATATATTATTTACTTGTCTATCAAATATATCGAATTAAAATAGATAATTTAAATAAATAATGAAGGACACAACCCAAAGCCCACACCCTATTTTGTTCTAATATAACATTTGTGTGTATACACCTATGTTTTTCTTGAATCATTATGGCTTCATATTACTATAGTTTCCAAGGAAAGGGATAGCATACACTATTTGAATCACTTTGTAGATTAAAGAGTGTAGGAGAAATATTTTGTTTTTTTCAATTTATTGTTAGGAGAAGTCAATCCTATTTAGAGAAAAATTGTCCATGAAAAGTTGATTGTTGTCCTATCGATGGAAGGGTTTTATATTTTGTTAGTTTCCATAGCTTTGTGGATAGTTTAAAAAGCTCAAATCAATCTAGTGAAGTTCAAAATTGTAGTATTATAACCAAATAATCTAGGGCTATTTCTATGGAAGTTACAATGGGATTGTATGTATAGTGTTAATCGGGCTCCAAGGTTAATGTGAAGTCCATACATATAAAATGAATTGTAGAACCAGGGCTAATAGCTCTTGATTTTAAATATTGGTTATAAGAGTCATCGTCGTATTTGACTTAGTGCTTATAAATTTTGTTTGGAATAAAACTTTAAGTATTTTGTAACATTTATGAAAGGGTCATGGTTTATCCTTGAATTATAAATTTTAGTTCACATGGTTACTCATAATAGTCCATGGGAGTATTTTGATGTAATGTTTTTAACATCATTTGTATTGAATATTAAACATTATTCAAAGTATGACCAAAAAAAAAATTGTCTTATTTGGAGTCCTTTGTTCAATGAGACCTTTAGGTGGGACCTTACGACTTAGTTGATTTTTCCAATCAGTCTCTATTTGTCAATGCAATTCCATAGACTCAAATAATTCTACCCTCTAGTTATCATTCTCATCTTTCCAAAATAGCCAACTCTTAGGGTATTCAAATAAAACTTCTTGTATGTCCTCTTAGATAATGTAAGAATTTACAGGGTAAGTTCCTTAGATCAAACACCAAAGGTCACCAATCACAAATAGATCACATATAAATACACTTGTATTTGACGTGGTTAAAACCATTGAAGAGGGAAACAATCCATGGCCTGAGCCAATGCGGCCACTTCAAGAAATTTATTAATATAAAGAAAGAAAATTTACATAAGCTTCTCTCATAAACGTTCACCGCACAAATGACCCTCCATGATATTTAAATAGATATCATGGACCAATCGGGTGTTAAGCCAGGGATCAAGTGTCGGTAATACCGAGGAGAGAATAAACCGTCGTATCACTACATATCGTGGCCATCTTTTTATAAGTTAAAAAAGTACATACTAAAGAAACACACTTTATCTAAATCTACGCTAGAAAATGTTATGCTTAACTATTTTCTATGTGTCAGAATATCCTAACATACCCCCTTAAGAACAACTTGGGATAGGATTGAAGGATTTACAAAGGTGACACAATAGGAGAAGGAAGGAAGCATTAGAGCCCATCCCCCCTTAATGATAACTTTCCTGAACTCCAAGCATAGATATAAGTTTGGAAAATTTTGCTTATGTGAGAGCCTTTGTAAAGATATCAACAACTTGATCATTGGTTGAACAGTAGTGCACTTCAAGAAAACGATCATGAATGAGATTTATTATGAAGTGTATGTGTAGTTCAATGTGTTTCGTGCGCTGATGTTGAACTAGATATTTTCATAGCTAAATGACACTCTAATTATCAAACCAAAGTGTAGTTGGATGGTGCTGATGAAGACCGAATTCAAACAGGATCTGACAAAGCCACAGGACTTCCTTGTTGGCTTTAACAACACCACAATAGTCTGCTTCTACCGAAGAAAGAGAGATGGAAATTTTTTTCTTACAAGACCATGTAATAGGTCCTGAACCGAGAGTGAATACATAACCTTCAGTAGACTTTCAATCATCAAGTTCACCAGCCCAATTAGAATCAGTGAAACCAATCAACAATAGAGATTCTCCTGCACTATAATGAATCCTGAACTGAACTCTACCTCAAATATATCGAAGTATTCTTTTAGTTGCGACTTTCATGAGGTTTGTGCATAAACTAAGAAACAATACCAATGAAAAAGGAAAGGTTATGACATGTATGGGTTAGATACAGAAGTTTACCAATAAGTTGATGGTATAAGGTAGCATCAAATTCAAGGGAAGTATAAGGGACTGAAATCTTGACTCTAGACTGAAAGGGGGAAGGGGTTGGCTTATAGTTTTCCATGCGAAAGTGGCGTAGAAGATCACATGAATACTTGGACTGAGAAAGGGTAATACCTTCTTTGGATTGCAAGACTTGAAGACCAAGGAAATAATGCAAGTGTCCTAAGTCTATCATTTCAAACTTCTTTTTGAGGTTATACTTCACATGATTTATATGGTCGGGATCACTACTAGTAAGGATAAGATCATCAACATAAATAACAAGGATGATTAAGGATTTACCCACTTTCTTGGTGTAGACAGTGTTGTCGGAATGACATCTAAAAAAGCCATCATCTAAGAGAAAGTTATCCATTTTGGCATACCAACCCCAAGGGGCTTGTTTGAGACCATAGAGAGACTTATTAAGGTGACAAACAAGGCTAGAGTCATTTTGGATAAATCCAAGGGGTCGTTCCATGTAGATTTCTTCATGCATGTCCTCATGTAAGAAGGCGGATTTAACATCAATTTGATGGACTTCCCATTTAAATGAGGTATCAAGGGAAAGAACAAGGCTGATACAATTCATTTTGGAAAAAAGGGAGAACGTTTCAATATAGTCAATGCCTTCAACGTGTGAAAATACTTTAGCAATGAGACGAGCTTTATGTTTATCCACTTTTCCATCTAGTCCGAACTTTGTTCTGTAAACCCATTTGCATTTGACCAGTTTTATTCCCTTTGGAAGAGGAACAAGATCCCAAGTATAGTTTTCCAATAAGGAATGATATTATTCATTCATAGCTACATCCCACCATGGATGACATGAAGCTTCTTCAAAGTTATCTGGATCATGATTTTCCAGAACTTAAGCCAATGAGGAAGAGCCTCTAGCAAACAAAGAATGTGTATGACATTGATCTACAGGGTCACCTACAAGAGAACCTGTTGCATCCTGAGTAGAGCGGACCCATTTTGGAAGTTTTGGAGCTGAAGGAAGATCCTGAGGAGGTGGAGGAGGATTGTCATCCTTGTTTTCATCATCCAAAATGCTATCAAAAGTAGAAGAGATAGAGAGAGAGGTGACACAGATGCTGAATCAGGCTCGCGAGCTGATATATTTTCTTCAAATTTTAAATCTCTTCTAATTATTACATTTTTGGATTTGGGTTGAAGAAGTCTATATCCTTTGAAATTTTCAGAATATCCAACAAAAATGATTTTTTCTCTCTTAGGTTATAAGGCTTTATGTTTCTAATCTAGAATATGGGCTCAAGTTTCACTTCCAAAAACATGAAAATGACTTACATATGGTTTGATTGAGCTCTAGGCTTTTTCTAGAGTGATATTCCTTAAAACCTTAGTAGGAGTGTGATTTACTATGTAATTTTCACAGTTAATTGCTACTGCCCAAAAATTAAGACTAAGCCATTTAGATTGAAGCATACAATTAGCCATTTCTTTTAGAGTGTGATTCTTCCTTTCAGCTACACCATTTTGTTGTGGAGTGTACGAAACAATATGTTGCAATTGAATGCCATGCTCAATGAAAAATTTGATCAATTTTTTGTTAACATATTCTCCTCCATTGTCAGATCTTAACTTAAGAATTTGATGTCCAGATTGTTTCTCAACAAAGGCCTTAAAGGCCAAGAACATGTTAAAAAATTCATTC
Source organism: Pinus albicaulis (assembly GCA_034641835.2). Lineage (NCBI taxonomy): Eukaryota > Viridiplantae > Streptophyta > Pinopsida > Pinales > Pinaceae > Pinus > Pinus albicaulis. Next base: position 1,683,751,531 of record CM076575.1, on the reverse strand, counting down.
CTGAGTTTTAAGAAGTATACCCAAGTTTTTCTAGAAAAATCATCAATGAAATTTAAGAAGTACTTGTAGCCAGAGAAAGAAACAAATAGAAGTGGACCACATAAATCACTATGCACAAGATACAAAGGGGTTGAAGCGTGCTAAGAGGCACGTTTTTCAAAACTATCTCGATGATATTTTCCTAGTAAACAACCGAAACAAACACCATCTTGGCAAGATACCATATGAATACTTTTCACCATATTTTCTTTACATAGAGTTTGAAGAGAGCGATAGTTTAAGTAACCAAATCGCTCATGCCAAAGTTTTCTCACTTCATCATTATGAGCAACAAAAACAGAGGGAAGACATGATGACCCAAAGTTGTCAAACTTATACAACCTTTTGGAATCATCGGCAATTCCAGTAGCTAAAATATGTCTAGGATATCTTGGGTCTTTAATTAAAACATCATGAGGTGAGAATTCTAAGGTTTTCCCTTCACCTAAATGAGTTATCTGATAAAGAGATAGAAGGTAGAAAGACAAGGTAGGAACAAATAATACATCATTAAACTGACCATTATATAGATGAATGGTTCCAGAAACTACAACACTAATATACCTATCATCACCAACATAAATATTTTTGGTGTTACAATCATTTAAAGAAGAAATCATGGCTTTATTTTTGGCCATGTGGCAAGAGGCTCCAGAATCAATGAGCCACTCATGAGAATCAGAAGAAGAAGATACATTCAATGCATAACCAGATCTTGATGCTTGACAACCACATGTAGAAAGTTCCATTCCTGGAGATGAAGTTGAAGAGTTCTCCAAATGGATTTTGTGCTTCTTCATTGCTGCTTCCAAGGCTTCCATATTCTTAAAACATTTTGACTCTATGTGGCCATCATGAGTACAAAAGTTGCAATGTCTATACATCTTATTCCCTATGTTTTTATTTTCCTTATCATTTTGGTGAGTTTATTTTTCAGTTTGCGACTAAGATTGCTTAAGACCCTTGTTTGGTTTAGGACCATTCTTTTTAGGATGCTACTTCTTAGGATTCTTTGGATTTGGTTGTTTTTGGGTTGCTAAAGCTTTCTTAGAAGACTTTCCACTATTAATAAGACCAAGGTGTAAGAGTTTTTCTTGTTCTCTTATCAAATAATCGCAAAAGGGTGAAAATGTGAATTTGGGTTACACGTTTTTCCCTTTTTTGAGAAAAAAATATCATTTTTTTCTGTTCTTCAACGTTTTGCAAGCCAAAACAATTTTTTTGTTTAGAATTTCATTTTACAATAAAGATAAAAGTTGTCAGAAATTTTATTTGCTTTCTATTACTTATTTTTTCGAATTTTTTTATACAAATTTGATATGTCAACTTAGCATTTCTTTGAGTGTGTGTTCTTTAACAATCAAAGGATTCATAAAAAGTCATGTTCAAACGCGTTGGTGTATTCTTTGAAAACTTTGTGTTTTTGAGAAACAAAATGTGTTACAACAATCTAGACAGAGTCTACTTCGTTTTCGTTATATTTACAAAACCAACTGATGCATAACATAATTACTAGAATTTTTTGAACTGATCCAATATGAAAAAAATTTCATATTTTGAATATGTTTCAGCTCGCACAAAATTTCTCAACATATAAGTTATAAACTAAAAATCTAAAAACTGCCCATTACATATGACGGACCAATGTAATGCACCATAATTTTTTCAATTTTTTTTACAGTGTATTTTGGAAGATACAAAATATTGATTTCATTGAACCATAATGACCTTTAGAAATTGTTTGCACCCTTTTTATTACAAAATTAATTAAAATTAGTAAATATTTACAAAATTACATAAAAGTTATATTTCCTGAAAGTAGATTGAATTCTACAAATTATTGTCTTAGTTCCGACAGTTAATTCATAAAGTTTCATGGAGTTTAATCAGTCCAAAGTTGAACCCCATATGTGGGTGACAGCATAAGTACGAATGACAACTGCCTCTCCCAAGCCCACGAGGACAAATATCTACAGTGCAGGTCCTCACCCAATGTGGAACCTCGTGATAGAAATCATCCACATGAGATGAATGAGATAAGGCATGATGAAGACACGCTTAGATAACATCACCCCCTCCAGGGTACCTCTCTATAGCAATCGTTCTAAATGATTACTTGGATTAACACGTCGATCAACCATAACTCTTCACTTGATCCCACTCATGAAAACTTTTATGGAACACAGTTGCGTGCGAGGCACAATCATGTTCTACCCCTTCGTATGTGTCACAAGCCTTTTAAAAAGAAGGCCCCTTAGCACAAAGATACACACAATCAGCTCCTTCAATTTTATTTGTTGTTGTATTTTTCACCCTCCTGCGCGCCTAGTACCCTGCGCAGCCCTCCTCCTAGAGCTGCACTGCGTAGAAAACCCTGGGTTGTGATTCCCCCCGCCTACGCATCTTACCCCAACTCCTTTTGTCCTACTAGTCTCATAAGTCATGGTGAACCCATTATCTCGTGCCCCTTGACGTGCTTTCCCCTTCAGTGCTCCCCTCGTCCTCTTGCGCTCCTCCCCTTATTCACACTTACCTCCCTGCTGAGCATTCCCCTAGCTCTGTAACTCCTCTGCTTTAGCTAACCATGGCACCTTGGCTGCGCCAAAGAACCATCCATGGGGGTTAGAGATTTGCGCTCCTCGGTCATTACCACTAAGGGCTAGATAATCACCTAGAGTATGTTGAAGGCTCCTCCTCGGGCAGTCATGCTGGAAAGAGCCCCGAACCTGATTAGGAGGAGGAGGCCCTCGTGCAGGTTTCGTAGAGAGGCAGAAGTGGACCTTGGAATTCCACCATTATGCACTAGGTGCACCCCCTGCCACGCACGACTGCACCCCTTCCGGCTCAGGAAGATGAGGGGGATGTCAGATGTTTCGATTATGGATTCTGAAGGTACCTGGACGCACGTCTCGGACGTAGAATACCTAGTGGCTCCCATCCTCTACGCACCGATCTCCAAGCCCCCACGTCCACTCACTAATATAGAGGAAGATGCTACGCAGATGTACGTCTGCCCCATAGTAGAGGAAGATCCAGATAGCACTAATGAAGCAGAAGACTAAGGATTGTGCAGTGGTTCAATTCTTCCTTATTTTTTGTCTTGCTTGCTATACCAAGGAATTTCTAGTTACACCAATGCTTCAGCACATTTTGTAATTTCTAGTTACACCAGTGCTTTATTGCATTTTGTAATTTCCTGTTTCATGTATTTGGGTTGGTTTCCTCCATAGAGGCAGCCCCTTATCCATGCAAAATTTTGGATTCGTTAAGCGCAGCTTACCAACTCAGCTTGTAGCATATTTACGGTTTATGTTTTTGAATTAATATAGATTATCCTCATTTACCAAAAAAAAAAAAAAATAGTCCAAAGTTGAAGAAATGTGTTCAGAGGCACTGCGTAATTGCAGACGTGTTAGTTCAGCCAAACTTTTAAAAAAAGTTTGGCCGAACTATTTTTTGTCACGACAGCCCGTCAAGTCTAACAACACAAAAGTTCGGCCGAAGTTTTTACAAAAGTTCGGCCAAAGTTTTTACAAAAGTTCGGCCGAATTGACTTTACATCAGCTGGAAAATTCAATGAAGCCCCTCCAAAAAAAACATTTCGCGACAATATAAATAGGCGTAAACGGATTCATTATTTTCACATAATTTCGCAAATTTCTTCATTTGGTCTGATTTTGCAAAGAACTTTTTTTGGGCTTAATTTTCAAATGACTCTTTTGGCTTAACATTCAAAGGAAATTTTTTGGAGGTCTATGATACATTTTTTGGATGCTTTTTGGGCTTAATTTTCAAAGGACATTTTTTTGAAGGTATTTGTTTTTAGAGGTTTTGGGCTTAATTTTCAAAGGACATTTTTTTGGAGGTATTTTGTTCTTAGAGGTTTTTGGGCTTAATTTTCAAAAGACATTTTTTGGACTTTTTTTTGGGCTTAATTTCGAAAGGACTCTTTTTAGGCTTAATATTCAAAGGACATTTTTTGGAGGTGTTTTTTAAATTTTTTTAGAGGCTTTTTGGGCTTAATTTTCAAAGAACATTGTTTGGAGGCATTTTTCTTTTAGAGACACTTTTTTAGAGGTTTTTGGACTTAATTCTCAAAGGACATTTTTTGGAGGTATTTTTTAAAGTGACATTTTTTAAGAGGTTGGGCTTAATTTTCAATGGACATTTTTTGGAGGTATTTTTTGAAATGACTTTTTTTAGGGTACGTGTTTTGGGTTGAAGTAAATCTTTTATAATGATTTTTTAAAATGAGTTTTTGTCCAACTTTTTAAATGAAATTTTTTTGGACTTGGAAGGAAATATTTTGAGATTCATTTCATTTTTAGAAGACATTTTTTCTCAGATTTTTTAAAGTAAGTGTTTTGGATTGAAGTATGTTTTTTGTGCAAAATTTTTAAATTGATTTTTTTTAAATTAAATCTTTTTGTGATGATTTTTTTAATTGAGTTTTTGTCTAAATTTTTGAAGGAAATTTTTTGAGCTTCATACTAAATTATCATGGGAAATCAAAGGAATTGCAAAAGAAAATATGATCGAACAAGAGACCCTGAGGAACGTAGAGAAAAGGGGAGAGAATATCGCAAAAAAAGAAAGAAGAACACTCAAATATTGAGAGGGAAAATCAACCTCAACTAGAAGTTGAAGCAGGTATGTAAATGTAAATATTATAAATTTGATATTTAAAATTTTCCTAGTGTAAATTCTGAAACTTAATTTTTATTTGATGAACTAATTTGAAAAATATTTTTCAATGTAAATAGAGAGAGAGATATTCCTCAAAACATTCATGATGAGATACAAAATTTTGAAAGAGAAAGTGAAATAGATATTGAACCAATGATTGAAGATGGTGAAAATGTTGAAAGAAATTCAAGTGAAGAAATTGAATCACTAGGTATGTATATATATAAGTTGAACACGTGTATTATTGAAATTATACATATTTATTAATTTAGTTATTTATTGAATATGTAAACTTATTATGTACATTTAATTCGAATATTTAGAGATGAAATCAAATCGATGATGAAATGTTAGAAAATGTTGACAGTCACACATATGGAGATAAAAAAGCTGACCATGTTATGGCAATCTTCCAATAATGTAGCTGCAAATATGGAATCTCTCCCAAGGTGGAAGTAATTCCTGATCATCAAAGATCAAGGAGTATCCCCTTTTCACCCTGATAGTTCCATCTCCTACTCCTGCAACATCATACAAGAAATGAGAGCAAATCTACTCTTTCTCTCCAAAGAATAACCCTAGCAACAAATGTTTTTGCCACTTCCTCATGCTCTCATCATACAAGATATGTGATGAAGACATAGTGTATGATATGAATGTTGCATCATCACTATGCACCCATACTCTTTGTTGCTCCATGATGCCAGCATCCTACCACATCTTCTCCATCCTTATACCCTTGGAAGGAATGTATGCCAAGTGATGGTCAAACTCCTTCAAGAGTAACCAGCGCAGCCAAGCCTCATGTTGCCCAGTATCATAAATCTGCAAGTAGCTCATCAACATCTTTCTCATCACCACAACCACTCAATCAATTGTGGATGTCTCCTTCCATCCTTCATCTTGGTACTCCTCCCATGTGGGCTACCATCATCCCAAATCAGATTCCTGCATTTCATGGGATATTGAAATGCAATCTTCCCGAGGATCAATTTGACCCTATGAGGTTCCAAATAGGTGGTAGGAAAAAACCTCCCATCATGATCTGCATGGCTCAAGGAATTTCCAACACAGTCATGAGAGATGTTATCGATCCGAAGATGTCCTCCATCTTCTATCTGTTCCTATGAGAAGGGAAGAACCTCCTCAAACTGTTGAAGAATCTTGCACTCCATGATGTGTGGGAGGGCACCTCCATTGAAATCTCTCTTTGAGATCTCCTCCTCATGCATGGTCCTCCAAAACCAAAGAGGCCTTTGATCTTCTTCCAGTAGAAGTATCTCTTTGAGTTGTGGCATGCTCATTGAGAGAGTGTCATCTAGAGAGGAGAAAGAGTTTCTTATCTCCAAATGTCTACTGCTTCTCACTACTTCCTCCAAGGCTTCCTGAATGAAGCTATCCTTTGAGTGCTCATATCAGGAATGGCTCCTCTTTTCTCCAACACTGCTCTTGTGCAGTGCAGTGCTATTCTGCTGCTCTAGGTTAACTACATGCAATGATATAGACCTATCCAAGGTGTTTGCTGAAATGACAAGAGATGGATTTTTAATCATACCTTGGTGAAATGTGGAAGCTCCTTGCAGGGTTGCAAGATTTTCATCCTCATAAGTGTTGGCCTCCCAAACTGTTGAAGATGAAGGATGCTCCTCCATGGTCTCAACAGCGCTGGTACATGCCTCATAAACTGGTGGTGAGGGCTCCTCCCTCCTTTTGCCAAATCTTCTGATTATTCTTTGAGAAAAATCAGCAAGAGTTGAAACCCTTGCATGGCTTAGATGGCTGATCCACCAAATATTTTCCTCACCTTCAAGGTGCATCGCTACAACTTCTACAACCTCTCTGTCTACTACAAGATGTATCAGGAAGAAAGTCTCTAGATTCTTCACCCAAACCTTTGCTACACATGTGAGTGATCCATCAAATGTGGACAATAGAAATCTATTGCCTCTCATCATCTCATAGTTGTGGGGTCTTCTTTCTTCTTTCTGCTAAATAAATTGTGGAAAAGCTAGAGTCTTTTGGAGGGCTCTAGGTTTAGCTTGGTATTTAGCAAGGTACTCACTTAGAATTTCGAACTCCAAGTGTTCTTCATGCTTTTGGTCTGCTTCTTTGTGAGATTAGGAAGTGCGTGGTCCTTCCTCTTCTTCTTCTTCAATCTTCTTGACCTCCTTGGAGAGGTCTCCTCTGGATCTGAAAATAGATGAGAGTAAACTCGTCTTCTTCTTCATCTTGATCTTCTTTGGCTGAGACTCATAGGTTGAGCCAGAGATCATGCTCTGATACCACTGTAATATTCCAAATTAGGAACAGCTACACTATTGGTAATATCTCAAGATATTACCAATGTGGAGATCAGCAATAAATAAACATGAGCTGGAAATAGCAGTGAATACAAGAATGCCAGAAGATCCACATAAACATTACATTAGATTATATAAGTAACAATGTATACAATATCTTGAGGAAATGATCTCTCAAACTAGGCAATGCAACCCCAATGAAACATATACATGACAAATGGAGAAATATTGCTATACAAAAGAAGCCCTGGTTATGACTACGTAATCCATGAAGTAGAACTACTGCAAATAGTGTCAATACAAAAATATGACAATATACAACTCAAATAAAGAAGGGATAGCAAGATCTCAACCCCTGGAAACAACAATACACAATCCTTAGAAGGATTGGCTGAAATATACACAAATTGGAAAATTTGCAGAAATGCCAGAGTTGCTAGGCAGCAGCTGCAACTCAGAAAATAGAAATGGATGGAGATAGATGATGATGTTGTAAATGATGGTTGAATCTCATCCAAAGGATCTCTCAGGTGAAAGGTTGATCCAATCCCTGAAGATCTCACCCTCCAAAATAGTGGAGCAAGTCCCCACTGCAATTACACTCAGAAATAACATAGTCTAGAGAAGGGAATGTGTTGTTTGTGAAGGGAAGTGCTTGGCCTGATGCCAATGATCTGCAATAAGCTCCGAAAATTTCCTCACTAACCTCCCAAAGTAATATAATCTCCCTCCTCTGAAATATGAGCCAAGGAAATGGTGTGTGGAGTCCTCCACTGCAACACCCAGCGACACTACATTATGCTTCAACAGGAACAACGCAGTGACTGAAAGGAGTAGCTTTGGCCTTGAGCCAAGAAATGTGAAGAATGAAAAACAATCCCTCAAGAGGCCTCTCAAGAAGGAGAAGGAATCCTAAACAGGAAATCCCCCAGCAATTCTTGCTAAACAGCAAAAGAATGCACAATGTCTGAATAGACAATGAAATCGGTAATTCAATTCATGCCTAACAATGGTTGCCTTGCCCTCCTTTTAAATAAGTGAAATCTCTCTCTCCATGGGCCCCACTCATTAGGGTTTCCTCCACCAAATATCCTCTTCCTCATTCACACTGCGTTGTCTTCCAAAGTTAGCTACTCCTCCTCTAGCAGCGCAGTTGACTTGGTCAAACCTGACCTTGTATTCATGCATTTTCCCCTTTTCACACTTGAGGATGCAAAATAAAGCTACTCTGATGATCCCTTTCACATTATGAGGGATTTTATTCATGTCTTCAATAATGGTTTCCCTTACCCATTTATTAAGCTGTTAGGTGATAAAAACAAAATTTTAATGTTCCATTTAACTGTGTGCTAAAATGGGAATATTACACCAAAATTTTCAAAAAAACATTCGCTAGAACATCCATTTATGGTTACGGAGGTTTTGGAAGAGCTTTTAATGGAAATTCAACACAACTAAAAAAAATGGGCGGACAGAGGTTATTACAGATGTTTTTTTCATCAGTGCGCTACTAAGGTTTCAATGCATTGGTGCGTGTCATCTAGAAGGTGGCCCGAGGCGGTCGAAAGTGCATGCACCGAGCTGTCAAGGTATAAAACCGCACCTGGCACAGTGTTGGTGATACAACGCACGGGGCCGTTCTAATTGGTCTTGGGATTTGTGCAGTGCCCATAGTTCGTCTCAACGCACCGAAACTTAGACTTACAGAAATGCACCGGTGCGTAGTATCACACAAATGCACCGAAATTTATAATTGGTATCGGTATTTGTGCGGTGCCCATAGGTCATACAAATGGACTGGTGCATAGTGCCACATAAACACACCGGTGCGCAGTACCGCACAAACGCACCGATATTTTTAATTGGTTTTGGTATTTGTGTGGTGCCCATAGGTTGTAGAAACACACCAGTGTGCTTCAGTATACAAATGCACCAGTGTACAGTAACTGACATGCACCGGTGTTCATTTTGTATTTTTTAGAAACATCGACCTATGACAGTGCAATTATTGTGATTTTTTAAAATTCATAATTCATCAAAAGTCGACACATATTATAACAGTGTTCATATTAATTAAATTTTTATTAATGCATTTGAATGTGATGTTTGGATTAATTTGTTATATCATATCATAATTATTGTGATTTTTTAAAATTCATTATTCATCAAAAGTTGACACATATATATCTTATAACAGTATTCATATGAATTAAATTTTTATTAGTGCATTTGAATGTGATGTTTGGATTAATTTGTTATATCATATCATCAAATTTCACATCTCTTCATTATAATATTTAATCATCTATAAATTTAATCAGTGGTGTTACATTTCACAATCTAATAATGATAGAAACTAACAGAATAAATTAGAACATATATATATATATATATATATATATATATATATATATATATATATTACAGTGTTTGTCACAAAAAATGGGACAGTTATTGGTATCCCTTTGTCTTTCAATTGGGACACTATGTCAATTACATAAAACAAAATGTCTGATTTCACAGACAAATATTTCAAAAAATATAATGTCTTTCTTTGATATCCAAACATAGTGATCATCATCCTTCGCTTGAACTGCTGACACTGCTAGAGCTACTTCCATGACTTGGGTTATTTTCAGGAATGTTTTGTTCACGATGTTGATTGTTTTCTTCTTCTTCACCTTCCATCTACAAACATAAAATTAAATTGTAATGAGTGTATATACATTGGTGAGAATAATGAAAATTGCAATATTAAATAATATACATCAATGTAAATCGAAAATAAATGATGTAACATAACAACAACTAACTCATAAACTATATACATTCTTTCAAAACCATGTACCATTCCATCTTTCAAGATTTCATCTATTGGCGTAGTTCCATACTTTGTTTCCTGCAAGTTTTATACCCCATAACAAATCATATATTTAATATAAAAGATTATTTTTTTCTATTAATTATAGACGGAGCTAAGTAAAACAAGATTGATAGACAAACATTTAAAAGAATATTACTTTTTCATTCCTTCTTTTTTGTTTTTGTACGTTTTTGCTATTAAAAGTCTGACATGTCTCATTGACCAATTCTCTGGAATCTCTTCCTGTAGTTTAGATAAAATTTGGTTCTTGGAATCATTAGATTGATTTTTATATTGTAAGTGGAAAGAATGTCTATACATTCGTTCCACTAGATCCCTCAAACTTTTGTAAAAGTTTTTCCCCCTTTCGTTAACCTCCTGCACCACTCGAGATGAGCTAAGGAGCAATTCATTTTCATTTTCATTTTTATTTTTTTTATTTTCTTAGAAAAACATTCCTTTTCTAAGTTGTTGGTCCCTGTGGAACATTAAACAGATGTCAATTAATAGATTTTTTGACACATTTTATCTAATAATTTTAAGTATATTATTAATGAAAATTAAAAAAAGAATCTCATATTGGATCGATAGTATTTTTTCATTCACCTGATTCATCCTTTTGCAATTTTTCCATCAAGCTTTTACGCTCTTCTATCCTAGATCAGAAATAATCTTATCGAGCTTCTTCATTTTGTGGCTCTGCATGATACACAGTAAACAATACATATTAGCTAAACTTACATATAGTTCAAAAATAATATTTTTTGTGAAAAACTTACAAAGAACTTTCCTTTTTTTCTTTTCTTGATGTGTTATTAGTATTTTTGTTACTTGATCTCTTGTCAGTAATTTCTTTATCAATCTGAAACCTATACCACATCATTCATTAATATATTTATAAAAAAATTATCAATTTTTCAGGTAAAAATATAAATTTCAAGAAATCAGTGCGCCATTCATGCTATACGCACCAACATCGGTGTGTGGGAGTCTTATAAACGCACTACACAAACAGTATAATAGATCATACGGTGCTCTATGTCAACAAGGAGCACCGATGTGTTACATGTTAACCACCGCACTGATTAAAAATCATCCAGTGCTAGTTTTTGTAGCATAAACACCCCGCGCAAACAAGGGACCATAATACGGTGCTCTTTGTCTACTAGGAGACCCAGTACGGTGCGTTATATGTTACATGGTGCACCGATTAACACAATAAAACATTTTTTTGCGAAACAGCATGTTTGCGGTGCGCCATAATGAAATAGCACAGCGATGCCATATTTTAAATATGGCGCACTAATTAAATATATATATTATCCGGTGGGATAATACAGTGCACCGGTGCGCTAGGTTACATTGCGCATGCCGATGAAAAAAAATATGTTTTTTTTTTTTTTAATTCGCGCAAGTGCCGACATGGATTGGGATCCGACTATGCAATTCGTCCCATGGGTTGGATGTCTTAAGCCTATATATAGCAATACAAACCCTATAAATCTAAAATGAAAATCCCTAATTATGAAATCACATAAAGAGGGAGAAGAAAGGGTAGAAACAAAAATAATGTAGGGTTTGTTTCTAAAAATGGAATTTTTTTTTTATTTTGTTTCTGAAAATGAAAAAGAAATTGAAATTTTTTCTTACTGCAGAAAAAGTAAAAAAACAATAAACATTGAAATTTTTTTCTTACTGCGTAAAACAAATTGCAGAAAAAAATTAAAAAAACAATAAAATTTAATCACGAGATCGTTTGAAATTATATGCTACAGGGTTTGAATCACCAAAGGTTTGGAATTTTTATTGTCTAAATACTTCTGTTCGAATGTATTTCGCTACTCCACGGTGCTCTCGTGCTCTGTTTACTCTAGATATGTCTCCTACAAATTTCTGGCTGAATTTTTTGCAAAAATAGTGAAAAAATGAAAATTGTTTAGTATTAAATAGTTATGTTATGAAATTAGATTTTTGAAAATATTTTTCCGCCCATTTTTCAATTTACTGTTTTTTTTTCACTTAAAAAAAATAGAGTTGTGCTTTTTTTATTTGTGGTTATTTGTCACCGGTGCGTCACTTAATAGCACCGCACCGGTGTGCCCGTTGATAACACGGCGCCGGTGCACATTAACTAAAACGCACTAGTGTGGTTATCTATACATTAACATCGATAACAAGAAGTCCATTTTTAAGGCACCGAAATTATTTTTAGGTGTGTACACCAAATTTATTGTTGATTTTGCTCAAATGCGGGGAGAAAATATCATAATTATATCGAATGGACAATTCTTCAAAATCTAGTTGGTTCCATAATATTTCTCAAATTCCATCACGGAGTTCTCCCTATCCATCTTGAGAAGTAATATTTACTTCAGATTTTATTTATATTTTCATTATCTAATTGAATTTATGTTTTTTATCCATGTTAATCATGCACAGCTCAATTAAATTTATAATGTATACAAATTTGCAGGTTCATGCAGATTCAGCATCGAGTTTAGATACACAAAATATTCAAACAGCTCCAAAACGTCGAAAGCTCTTATCAGGAGCAGCATACCGCAAGGCACATTTGGTAGATGAAAATAGACAACCGCTTCACCCTGCCAATTTTAACAATATTGCATCTTCTAGCCACAATCCTAGGAAAATGATGGTAATAATTATAATTGTTCGGTATATTGATTAATGTAATTATTTCAATGTCAAACCAATTAATCATGCAATATTGTCAACATGGTTACTAATTGATATCATATATTTTGTACTAATCATGTTCAAATATATTTTTTTTAATTATTAGGATTCTAGTGATGATGGGCGACCTACTTACCATATTCTGTTGCACCCCACGAAAATGTCAAATCGAGAGAAGATTGAATTAAGAGAAAAAATCAGAGAGGAACGATACTAAGAATGGTTGAATCAACCACCGATTCAATTCCCGCTACATCCAGATTCACCAATTAAGAATGACTACAACAATAGTAGTTCTTCACAAGCTGGCAATGGAGGCAATCAAATAGAGGTTGGTATGGATGATTACTTAAGGGATACGACTGCCATGGAGACAATGTTGTTAGATCCATTCCAAAACGATGATCATCTAGGGGATGATGCTCATATCGCTAACACCTTTTTCGAAAGCCTTAAATTTTCTTCCACCACCCCTCTCTTTGGACCTGGCGGTCAGTCAAATTCTACCCAGTTGGGGACAATGATGTTATTGTACAACTTGAAAGAAAATTTTGGCTTGTTGAATGCATGTTTCTCGGAAATTTTGAGGCAAGTTACCATAAATTACTCCCTTATATAAATTTGAAATATAATTAGTACACTGCAATGAAAATTAAAAATGGTAAATTTTATGAACGTTAATAATTATATCGGCATTAATGTACATTTATTAATATATTTTTCCATTATCACCAACTATAGGTTATTCAAAGATATGGTTCTTCCAAGTGATAATGCCTTTCCTGGTAGCTGCGAAGAGGCAAAGAAATTGTTGAAAATGTTGGGTGTTGAGTACATATCGTATCATGCATGTCTAAATGATTGTATTCTATATAGAGGAGAATATGCAGACAAAGAGATTTGTCCAAAATGTGGGCATGACAGGTATGATAAATCAAAAAATAAGGGTAAATCATGTACTGGTCCTCCTTTTAAGATATTGAGGCAGATGCCTATAATCCCAAGGATTCAAAGGCTCTTTCATTGTAAAGAATTAGCTATGTTGCAGGGATGGCATGCCTCACACAGAAGTGAGTTGGGAGTTATGTGAATCCCAACTGATTCAATATCCATGAAGCATATAGAGGATACATGGCCTGAAAATTTCAAGGATGAAGTATGAAGTCTACGACTCAGCATAGCCATGGATGGCGTCAACCCATATTCCCTCCAGAACACCAACTATAATGTATGGTCTGTAGTGGTGATCAACAAAAATATCCCCCCATGGTTGTCCGTGAAGAATTAACATCTTATGTTGGCTCTCATAGTCCCTAGTAGATGACAAGTGAATAATATGGATGTCTACTTACAACCATTGGTAGATGAATTGAAGTAATTATGGGATGGGATAAATTTATACGATTTATCAAGACCCATCATATCAGAGAGGATTTTTACGTTCTATGGCATATGTGCTTACATGACACATGATTATCCAGGCTTAAGAGTTTGCTCTGGTAAATTATATGTTTAATTTATTGATTTTTTTATATACATAACAATATTCTTTTACATATTATTTATTTAATTCATTGTAATTGTTCTGATATTAATGATATTCTTTAACATGCCATGCATATTAATTTTATACAATAATATCGCAGGTCTTGTAACAAAAGGGTATTTTGGATGTAAATGTTGTGGACCTTCTCTGAAAGCTAGATGTTCCAAGGACCTACAAAAGCCAGTGTATGATTTCTCCAGGGTATTCCTCCCAGAAGAACAGCCTTACAAAAGAACAACATCCACTTTCAATGGTAAATGAGAGAGAACCCAAAGGCCTCCAATAACGACACCAGCTGAATGGCTTAGAACATATGAGAGAGAGAAGGAGAAGGAATTCATAGAAATGTTCGATTCAAATGGGGAGCCTATGTTTGATGATCCAAAATTATTCGACACCTATGTTGAGAAATTTCCCATTGGGATGAAAAGGAAATCTATCTTTTATAACCTTCCAGATTGGGAGCATCTTAAGATTACCGACTTATTAGATCCCATGCATATATTTAAAAATGTTTCATCTTCTTTATGGAAGCACATATCATCGAAACAAAGTGACACATCGGTTGTTAGGAAAGATCTTATTACTTCAAAAAATAAAAAGAAACATTGGCCAAGACGATTAGAAAGTACGAGATCAGAGGCAGGCGCTGGTCCCTCTAATTCATGGTTTTTCAAAGAAGGTGATGTCCCATGGATTTCTAAAAAATATGATATTTCTTTGGTAAAGGAAGTTATAATGGGTATGACGGTGCCAACTTCATACGGGTCTTCACTACAGCACTGCTTCACCATGTATGACCATTTGTCGGGGTTGAAATCGCATGACCATTTGAATCTTCTAAGAGTACGTATAATGTCAAAATCATGATTTTATTATTTGTTATATTAATAAATTTTATCCCATGCGGGGCTCATAAAACATAACTAATTTTGTATATTATTGCACTTCTTTATAACTTTGCAATGTCATTATCCTTTGTTTGTGTGTAAGTGTGTGAAACATGAATTCCCTCAAGACCTGGGATGTGCCATATCTAAATTATCTGCATTTGTACATTGGATCACATCAAAGGAGATTCATGTGGCTAGCATTCCACTATGGCGTCAAGAGATAGTTGAGATTGTTTGTATGTTTGAGAAGGAACTGTCGACGAGTTTCATGGACTTACAGGTTCATCTTCTAATCCACCTAGTCGATGAGTTTGAAGTAGTTGGGGTGGTTTCTTGTCATTGGATGTTCTTCTTGGAGAGGTACATGAAGAAATTGAAAAGTTTTGTTTGACAAAGGGAAAAACCAGAGGGGTCTATGGCAGAGGGGTACATATCGTATGAGACTTTCTATTATGTTAGTGAGTACATCAAGCATATCGACAATAGACCAGGTGCGGTGATTTGGGACAATGAAACGGATGAAGACAAAAGAGAAGGGGAGTTGCTCCAAACGAGTGGAAAAAAGCTCTTGATAAAGAGTAAGCAACTTATAATTTTTCAAATTTACAAAAAGTTAATATTCATGTTGAACTTCGATATAATGTATATTTTGATCTCTAAGTACTATATAATGTAGGTTTGATTTCATCAATGAATGCAGAAATTGAAGCAATCAATAAATTTTTTCTTTACAATTCTGAAGCGACACAACCGTGGGTCGCATTGTACGAAAAAAAAAGAGGATGAAATGGGATAGTGACAAGAAGGAATTCATATGGTTTAATGGTATAAGCATGCCTTATCCCAATCATTTAAAATAAAATATGCTGTAAAATATGCCTGGGCAGCTGGGTTGTTGGACTAAGTCGTAGAGAAATACAAAGGTAACCAGGCTGTTGGCCCATGTGTGTAAGAGGATGTGCTATTCAAGAGGGATTGGGTGCAGCAACTCGGTAATAATCTATTTAATTTATATGTACATTTGAAACTTATAAGACATCTATATTTCATATTTTAACTGTTGGGTTATTATAAGACACATGACACTATGATTTTTTAAACTTTTTTATAATAGGTGCATTTGTTCCCATCTATGTGGGCATATGGACACCATTTTTGCATAGAAAATGCCGATGTTGGAAACATCACACAAGACTGTGGAGTGGAAGTCGAGTTCAATCAATCTATTCGATCTAGCCACCATGATCAACAACTAGTAAGAGGGACGTTAGGTTACGTCGGAAAGATACAAGAGATCATTGAAGTGGATTTTTCTTCTTTCCAATGTGTTATTTTTAGGTGCAAGTGGTGGGACACCTTTGATCGGAATAATGTAAAGGAAAATCGCGATAGTAGGCTGATATGTATCAACTCTAGAAAGATGTGGGATGAAGCTAAGGAGCCCTATGTTTTCCCTAAACACTACAACCAGGTGTTTTTTTACCTAGATGTGTTGGATAGGGATTGGTGGTTCGTATTGACACATGACCCTAGATCAAAACATATTTTTGAGAACAATAGTGTTATCATGCCATGCGAGCTAGAAGATAATGAGGGTGATCATGAGAACCGAGAGTGATATGGTACATGTGTTATTTCATCAATATTTATACTTTTTAAGATGGGTTTTTTGAAACATTATAGTATGTGTTTTGAATTAATTGGTAATTTGCATTGTGTTAATGTTAAAATCAATATTTCACTTGATAATTTGCAATTATGTTGATCTCAAAAACAATGGCGTACTGTATAAAGTTCTTTTTTTTGTATGTAAGATCATAATAAAATAATCATAATTCTAAAGTACATGAATTTATTTGCATTATTTTCTAAACTTTATTATGTTACAATAATTCATATTATTCTAGATTTATTATTTTACAATTATTTAAAAGTTTACAAATTTAAAATTTTAAAAATTTTAATAAAATAATTTCACATTAATACAATTAAAATTTTACAAATATTTTACATACGATTACCATTAAAATCACAATTACAATTTTACAATTTCACATACAATTACAATTACAATTTTAGAATTTTACATACAATTACAATTACAATTACAATCAATTCACAGTAATACAATTTAAATTTTACAAATATTTTACATAGAATTACAATTACAATTTTACAATTTCACGTACAATTACAATTTTAGAATTTTACATATATACAATTACAATTTTACAAATTAATAATTTACAATTACAATTACAAATTTACATATATACCATTACAATTACAATTTTCTAATTTTACATATAATTAGAATCGCAAATATTACAATTTTACAATATCATGATCATTTAATATTAAATTAATTAATAAACATCACATTCATGATAACCATCATACAAACATCATATTTGACTAAAAAACACATTCAAATTCGCTAACATCATCGTGATCATGATCATCTAACAAAACACAATTAACATTATATATTAACATCATCACAACACAAACAACAAATATGCATCCCATGTGAATAACTTCTATCACATACACATCTATCTGCAAGTTGCACATTAAATGAACATATCTAACATGACCTAACAATATACACATCATGATGATCACCAACATGTAAATTAAGTACAACTCCAACATGAACATAAAATACATGGACCATATACATTATAATATATATATATATATATATATAATGTCAAAAATATACAACTATAATATAATTGCCATGCATCAGCTGGTGGTACATCATCAATAGAAGTACTAGTAGAGGCATGCTCAATCAATGGTGCAGCCTCGACGGTCAATGGTCCAGCCTGCTCATGATCATGAGTATTGTTGGATGTTGCAGGCTACTGACTGGACATGGCCGATGGTCCAGCCTGCTCTCCATGATGACTGATGCTTGACACTAGTGGAGGCTTCTCATCTGGCATGGTGCGAGGTGAACGATCATCAGATGATGCATTGCTGCTCGCAGATTATCGATCACGTGTTGCATCTCTACCACACCTATAACATGCAATAGTCCTACTCAGTCGCGTAACTAAGATCATAGCTCCTACGACATGTCGCATCAGGCTGTACATGTCACGTGGCATGCCTCTCCACATATGTAACAGCCTACCATCGGCCTGTATGTCTCTCATAGTAGCAGGCCTAATGCCTGCCTCAACATTCAATGCAGTGAGTTGTCGCCCAACTCCATGTTATTTCTGCTATCAAGCCGACCGCGCCTAGCAAAAGGAGGTACCGACGCACCAGCGAAAGCAGGTCTCTCTGCACTGGCCTCCTGATGATCCTCGGCATCTTGCATACCCTGATCGTCAATAGGATCCACACCTAGATCATGTGGTGGTGTTGGCATGTCCTCGCCATCAAAATACCCAATGTATGCAAAATATATACAGGTACGTAATAATAATTAGACAATTTCATTACACAATGTAATAAAAACAAGTTAAAGAACATGTTAGAATAAATTTAAATAAAACAGTAATATTACCTCTATCATCTGGCAGCTCATCATCTATGAAGAGGATGTTGGCACACCCTCGCCAATCCAAACCAACATAAGGACACGGGACCATAATGAAGGGATGCTCATCAACACTGGCTAGCAACTCGAGTGCATCATGTGATATCCTCATGGAAAACATAATCTCTCCCCTCTTGAGCATCATCTATCCCCAAATGTGAATATGTGCCTTGAACATCGGCCTACGAGGTTTCCAAACAAAAGTAGGCCTCGTCTCTGGAAACCTCTCAAAAAATAAATAAAAAAGCTCTGAAGAAAAAGGGAAGTTGACCCTCCCTTGTGCATGAGCACGACATCTATCTAAGGCTATACAGAACTGCCACAAAAAAATGGCAGACCACCTGACAAGTCATGGCTCATGTACTAAAGAATCAACATAATATAGAAGCGAGTAACTAATGTGTTGCCTGTCACTAGTGCTATGTGAAATGGTCAAAATCAGAAGTGAGAGGCACCTCACCTCCTGACTACCAAATGCACCAATATGTAATGACCTCCCGAGACCTGAAAATTGTAGAAATTTATAAACATAATAATGTATTTCCAGATTCTCCTGATCTAACAATTTAATCTTATGTTAAATACAGAATCCTTCCACTTAATTCTTTGCAGAAATTAAATCGCCAATTGCAAAACACATATGAAGCAAAATCGATCGCACATAAAAATATTTTTTACCGGGATATCTTAAAGATAAACACCCCAACTATCATATATTATGTATATCAATGGAACATGTAACAATATCATACAAAGCTCTGCTCATAGATCTCTCAGTACAATATACAATCATCACACATTGTCATGCAGAAATTTGCATAACTATGCACCAATTTCTTACCTCCTGACAGCCTGCCTCCACTGTGCAATCCCTGCTGAAGAAGATCCCTGAATGAATTTGATCTTGCCTTGCTTACACTACATAATCCTCATTGGAATCTCCAATGTCTCTGTAGATGCATTTTATGCATCACTATAGTCACAACTGATAGTCCATCTCACCCTTTCACCTATCTCTCCACTGGGTCTCCACTGGATCTGACATGAAAGTATTTAACTGATGTATTTGTTTAGTTTCAAGTAAGACACTACTTGTGAATTAATTAAATAATTAATTCACTCATCTTTCACTAGTGTATCTTTAGTTACAACTAGAAAATTTGATTTTAACTCACTTAACTGAGTTAAACTAAATAAAATTTACATAGACCATTTTTCCAATCATATAACTTATTACTGTCATTATATTCAAGTCTTCCATGAAGAGTAGGTGCACCCACCCTAGGAATTGTAATATTTCTTCACCTCTATTGATGCCAAATATAGTGTTCTATCAAATAAGTGCCTTTATATTAGTTATTATTTATTGTCTGATTATTATGAATTTCGATATCGTATTAAGAATTTATTTTTAGATTATTATTCATAAATAGACTTCTGTCAATATTTTCTTTCAAAATAGAATCATCCAAAGACAGGTGAATTTTTATCAACCATCTACAAATAACATCCTCCAACTTATAGAATATGCTCACCATGTCTAAAAATAGACATACACCTAAAAATAGCCTGTGGGCCCCACCTAGTGAAGGTGCTTAATTTTCACTAGGCTCATCATCTTGTTGAATCTCAATGCTCCCTCTCAACAAGATAGGGATTATCCTTCACCCTGATCCTGCCTCTATGGTATTCGAATTTTCTCCTTGTGAGCACCTTCGTAAGAATATCTGCATCCTGATCTTTCGTAGGAATGTACTGAAGCAACATGATCTTCCACTACACACAATCTCTGATATGATGATACCGGATATCTATATGCTTAGATATATCATGAAAAATAGGATTAATCGAGAGTTTAATGCAACTCTGATTATCACAATGAATCACTTTAGGATCTAAATGAGAACCGAACAAACCAACCAGGATCTTCCTCATCCAGATAGCCTCACATGCAGCTTGACTTTCTTCCATGTATTCTGCTTCCGCTGAACTGAGTGCCACAGATATTTGTTTCCTGTTGTACAAAGAAATAGTTGTAGATCCGATACTGAGAACCCCTCCTGATGTGCTCTTTCTGTTGGTTGGGCTACCTGCCCAATCTGCAATCCATGAAGCCATGCAACTTCACCTCATCCGTCGGTCTATACCATAAGCCATACTCATATGTGCCCCTGAGATATCTCAGGACATGCTTCCCCACCTTCCAAAAGAGCTTGGTAGGCTTAACCATTGCTTGACTAAGCTGGTTCACCGCATAGCATATGTCTGGTCTTGTATTAACTAAATACATGAGCGAACCCAGCAACTGTTGATAGACAGTAGCATCCACTACCTCTGCCTATGTAGAATCCTATTTCCTCTAGTTTCTTGGAAGAGGAGTATCCATGGGTTTGTAGTCCTCCATGTGAAACTTACCGAGTATCTCCTCAGAATACTTGCCTCAAGACACAAACACATCACCTTCTTGTTACCATATTTCCAATCCAAGGAAATAATGAAGGAGACCCATATCCTTCATCTCGAACTCCTTTGCAAGGTCCTCCTTGCATGAGTGTATCAATTTCTCTTCACCAGTCAGTAGTAAATTATCAACATAAAGAACAATGATTAAAATCTTACCCTCCACTACAATTTGGTATACATTTTCATCGGCCTCACTCTTGGTGAAGCCAAGTCCAGTGAAATAGTTGTCGATCCGAGTGTACCAAGCACAGGGTGCTTGCTTCAGCCCATACATCGCTCTTTTGAGTATGCACGCATGCGATTTGCTACTGAATATCTCAAATCCTTCATCTTTCTCATTGTACACTTCTTCCTCAATGATCCCATTAAGGAATGCAGTCTTCACATCCATCTGATGAATGTGCCAACCCATCTGCACTAAGAGAGCAAGCATGGTCCTTATGGAAGAATACCATGTGACAGGTGCAAAGGTTTCTTCATAATCAATCCCCTAGATCTATGAGAAGCCCCGGGCAACAAATCTTGCCTTATACTTCTCGACGCTCCCATCAGAAGCTTGCTTTACCTTGTATATCCATCTTGAACCTACCACTGATTTACCAACCGGCCTTGGAACAATCTCCCAAGCACTGTTTCTGACAATGGAGTCATACTCCTCCACCATGGCATCTACCCATGTGTGCTCCTGTGCTACTTCCTCAAAGGAAGATGGCTTTGTCATGATACACTTTCTCATGAGAGCCATGTATCCAGTATATCAGTCAGGTGACTATCTCTGTCTGAGCTATGAAGTAGGGACTCCTACATTCTCTGTCGCATCAAGCTTTAGCCTCTCAGCTTTTGTGGTACGCCTTCTGCCAGTTCTGATGTTTGGCTCTACATGAGTGGACTCCTCCACTCCATGATCCTCCTCCCTGTGGCTGATCCACATCTTGAGGCTCATCTTTGGGAACCATAAGTTCCTCCTTTTCATGCAAGTGTATCTCCCACTCAAGTGACAACTTCATGCCTTCCTCCTCATTGAATTTTATATTCCATCACACCACAGTCATCTGAATTTTTGGCAAATACACACGATAATTATGGGGTGTTTTTGTGTACCCCACAAATATCCCAACTTCTGCAGTCGGCTTTAGCTTCTTCCTAGTGTTCTTGGTCACATGAACATAAACAGATGAGCCAAAAAACTTTAAATGAGAAACATCAGGCTTCTTACTAGTAAAAGCTTCTTCAGGTGTACTCATGCCAAGTACTATATGAGGACAACAGTTTTGCACATAAACCATATTGTTGCATGCTTCTACCCACAAGTGCATTGGTAGGCCCTAGTCATGCAGCATAGCTCGTGCAGCACCCATGATCGTTCTATTCTTCCTCTCCGCGACCCCATTCTGTTGTGGGTTATGAGGCGCTATGAGTTCTCTTCGAATTCCTTCTTTGCTACAGAATTCTTTGAATTCGTTTGAAATATATTCACCACCATTATCACTTCGTAAAGCCTTCACTTGCTTCCCTGACTCCTTCTCCACCATTGCTTTAAACTCGCAGAACTTTGAGAATGTTTGATCCTTCTTCTGCATGAATAAGATCCAGCATCTACGAGAATATTCATCAAAAAAAATAACATAATACATGTGTTTTGTTGTTGAAGCAACCGAGAATGGTCCACACAGGTCTGTGTGAATTCTAAGCCAGGATCACCAAAACACGGTTCTCTTTTTCATGAAAGGTGGTCTTCACAAACTTACCCATAGTACATCCCTTGCACTGATCTATCTGCACAAGTGTACCCTTGGGAAGTCCAGTAGAAATCTCCTGCAAAATCTTTAGGGCACCTTGGTGAAGATGGCCCAATCTCCTGTGCCACAATTCACCCTCATCCTGGCTCACCAGTTCTTCTTCTTTTCCCACCATTGCAACACAACCATCTACCTGCAACTTGAAGATATGATTAACTCAAATACCTATCCTCTTGGTTTGACCCATTTTTTTGTGTCATAGGAAAGCTTTTCCCTCGTTGAAAAAAATGTCATAACCTCTGTCGTCCAACATCACGACCGACACCAAGTTATTCTTTAGACTTGGAACATGCATAACATCTTTCAACAGAAATGGTTTACCTGAATCCCTCTCAAAGATAATGGTACCAATGTCGGTGGCATTGTATCTTCCATCATCACCCATCTCTATATGCATTTGGAGATCTTTCTCCTCCATCGTCGCCCATCTCTATATGAATTTGGAGATTTTTATCCTCCATTGTCACCCATCTCTATATGAATTTGTAGGAAGCACCACTATCAAGATACCACACCGATCCCATTGCGCTTCAAACCAAGCATGCGATCAAAGAGAAATCAAGTTCAAATTGTGAGGCAAGGGCCTCACCAGCTGCAGCTCCAG
Source organism: Pinus albicaulis (assembly GCA_034641835.2). Taxonomy (NCBI): domain Eukaryota; kingdom Viridiplantae; phylum Streptophyta; class Pinopsida; order Pinales; family Pinaceae; genus Pinus; species Pinus albicaulis. The sequence goes on along the minus strand of CM076575.1, from coordinate 1,683,728,088 downwards.
CAGCCTTCTTGTTCTTCTTTTTTTGTGGGCAGTTAATGGTGAGATGCCGATGTTCGTGACACTGAAAACACTTCACCTTGGACAAATAAAGCTTCTTTCCTTTAGCCTCAGATTTTGGATGGGTTTTATTCCCCTTCCCTTTCCTCCCTTTGGCAGCCAAAGCACAATCCTCTTCATCATCATATTTTGATGAAGAGCCATCCCTGGTACTCCGCCTTATCTCCTCCCGCATTAGATCTGACCAAAGTCGCTCCCAATCCGGCAGTTTCTCCCGCCCATTGACAGAGTCTTGATAACTGTGCCAACTCTTCGGAAGTCCAAGGAGAGCCAAGCTCACCAATTCATCATCAGTAACTACAATTCCCACACTCCCCATCTCATCCATTGGACAAAATTCAAGATATACTTAGGAATAATGTCGCCCTTCTCCATTTTGATTTTTCTAAGTTTGTCTTATAGCTCCAACTTCCTATGGTCATTGCTACTTTGGAAAAGATCTGTCAAAGCCTTCCACATTGAAAATGGAGTGGATTTCCCGTGAAGGCTTGACAAAATATGTTCTTTCACACCTTCCAACAGAATTCTTCTTGTCTTTTCTACTTTCTTTTTCTAGGCGTCAAGTAATGCAGCATCCGTCGAAGTGGGCTTAGGAACATCGCTATCGATGAACTCCCTCAAGCCATTATCTTCAAGCATCGCCTCCATCTTGTCCTTCCATTCTATGTAGTTAGAGCTGCCCTCGAGTGCATACTCCAACCACAACCCATTGAAAGCCATTTCAATGTTTACTCAACTGTTGCACCAAGAAATTCTTGCAGTAAATTTGAATTTTCCACCAGCACAAAACTCAGCATCACTTCAATATTGCAATCTCCAATGATTAACACTGCTCTGATACCATGTAGAAATTTATAAACACAATAATGTATTTCCAGATTCTCCTGATCTAAAAATTTAATCTTATGTTAAATATAGAATCCTTCAACTTAATTCTTTGCGGAAATTAAATCGCCAATTACAAAACACATATGAAGCAAAATCAATCACACATAACAAGATTTTTTACTGGGAAAGCTTAAAGTTAAAAACCCAAAATATCATATATTATGTATATCAATGGAACATGTAAAAATCTCATATAAAGCTCTGCTCATAGAGCTCTTAGTACAATATACAATCGTCTCACACCGTCATGCAGAAATTTGCATATCTATGCACCAATTTCTTGCCTCCTAACAGCCTACCTCCACTACGCAATCCCTGCTGAAGAAGATCCCTAAATGAATTTGATCTTGTCTTGCTTGCACTGTGCAATCCTCATTGGCATCTCCAATGTCTGTGTAGATGCATTGAATGCATCACCATAGTCACAACTGATAGTCCATCTCACCCTTTCACCTATCTCTCCACTAGGTCTCCACTGAATCTGACATTCAAGTAGTTAATTGTTGTATTTGTTCAGTTGCAAGTAAGACACTACTTGTGAATTAATTAAATAATTAATTCACTCATATTTCACTAGTGTATCTTTAGTTACAACTATCACAACTGAGTTTAACTCACTAACTAAGTTAAACTAAATAAAAACTCACATGAATACTCTTCCAACTTTGTTACAACTTGCCACTATCAGTTATAACGAAGTGCTCCATGCATGAGTCACCAACCACCCTAGAAATTGCATAATTCCTTCAGCCCACTGATGTGCCACATCTGTTCACTAAAATAAAGTGCTCCAAGAGAATAAGTTACTATTTATTGTCTTATTATTATTAAGGGCTAATAATAACCAACATGCATTCTATTTTTAGATTAGCAATCTATAAATAGACTTCGACCATCTTTTAAAAATATAAATTCATCCAAAGATAGAATTTTCTCAACCATCTAGAATCAGCATCCTGCTAATTTTAGAATATTCTCACCATTCTAAAAATAGACATACACCTAAAAATAGCCTGCGGGCCCCACCTAGTGAAGGTGCTTAATTTTCACTAGGCTCATCATCTTGTTGAATCTCAACAAAAATCTGAAGGAGATAGTATATATGCACTAATGTATCTCTGAGAGAACACTAACTGAATCCTAGTTGCATAGCCAACTGGAACCTCTAGGAACGAGGGAAAATCCACCCCTCTCCTCGATAGCACTGTAATGAAATATATGTCCTCCTCAGTGGGCATGTACCACTGGTTACGACCAACCCTGAAAGCCTGTCGGTGGGCATTCCACCTACGAATAAGATGTCTCAAAAACAAACCATGGCCCTTTAGGGAAGTAGCCTCCTCATAGAACTTGAGGAGACCTACCTGCCTTAGGAGTCCCTGGGTAGCTGTTGTAATAGGGCGAGGGTACGCATCTCTCTCCTCTCTCGTGCCTCCCACAAGCGAACCATGTTATACTACTCCACCTGTTATTGTTGTTGTTCCCCCTCTTCTTTCCTTTCACGTCTCTGAATAATTGACATATTAATTACAATTTTTTTATTAAATGATACATGTATTTAGGAATATACATATATAATTTTTTTTGGAAAAACAAAAAAAAATAGTAGGTGCGCCACAAAAAACAAGCAGGCACTGGTCCCGATGCATATTTTTCTGGAGTGCACTAGATAATATTCAGCGCACCGGTGGCGATGCACCTGAAAATTTTTAGCGCACCATTGACTATGTATGATGTCAGGAGTGCAATGCATTGACTAAACTCTACGCCCCGGGGCGTATAGTTTGGTCAGCGCACCGACCTCTTGACATCATTACATATTCAACGGTGTGGTATTTTATGAGGTCACACCATTGACCCTGTCAAAATTTGGAATGAGGTGTATTGACAAAAATACCCGCCCCTGGATGGATATTTAAGTCAACGCACCGCGTTGCCGCTATTCCACTTGGTCAACGATGCGGTCGGGTAACCGACCGCACTGCACTTTTTTAAAAATTTTAAAATAACATGGTGCACCTTTGGTACTGCCCTTGAACCGATGCGGATACCGTTAGCATTGATTGCGGTGCGGCCTGTAAATTTACAAGCAGCACTGGGAACCGGTGCGAGCCGAATGGCTCGAGCACAACGCACGACAATTTTTTTTTCTTTTAAATGGTTAATTTTAAGGTAATTTGAAATTCTAATCTGCTAAAAGGCTTAATTATGGAAAAACAAGAAAAATACATGTACATTTCGCTGTGGAGGAGGCATATTGGCTAAATAATTTTCAAAAGAAAAATTTCCCACCATTTTGAAAAATTCAAGCTGGAGATTGGTGGGAAATGCACAATAGCAGTGCGTGCAATGGGTGCAATGGGAGCACCGATGTCAGGGAAGCTTAGACAAGGATAAATTGCATTGGTGCTTGAGAGCTTTGGAGCACTGAGAAAAGTGAAAAATGTGGTTTTTTTGTCGTAATATTTTTTTTTACTTAACCTTGTTTCGGTGCGCGGGTTTTTATAGGCGCATCGGTGCGATTTCTTAAGACCACACCAAGTGGTTTCTATTTTGGCGTGGGGTTTTAGGATGCACCGGTGTGGAATCTTTGAAAAGCACCGGTGCGCTACAGTAATAATACACACCAGGTGGGTGTGTACAGAGCAAACGGTGTCGGGTGTGCCAATTTTTTGTGCGCACCGATGCTTTCTCTTATTGAATGCACCGGTGCGGCTTAGGATGATAAGTGCACCAGATGAAAAACATCCACAAAAACCTCCGCCCACCAACCTCCTCTAGTAACCTCTGCTAGAAACGGATTTCTAAGGTATTTTTATAAGGAGTTCCTCAAAAACATCCACTAGAGGGTCTTTTCCTCGTAGTGCATGTTGCAATGGGTAAAAAATCACTTCCTCTTGATTGTTGAAAAGGAATCCTTCAAATATGAAGGACAGTCTTCATGCTTGATGCCAAGAATCTGATCCATTATTTTGACCATTACCATGTGTTGCTCACAAATAGGCACACAATGGTCAGTTGCATCACAAAAATTGAAAGGATACATGTCCCATAAATAGTCAAAATCACCAACATTTGGAAAACACCCATGAGATTTATACATGTCCCTTGGGCTGCAAATTTGAAAATGTGACAAGATGATTATATGCAAGGTCCTTTGAAGCATTCATATCTCTTAAGAGACAAATTAACATTGTCACCACCATCTTGGTGTGACAAATCATCCTATGATGATTGATTTTCCTCAAACCATTTAGAGCATTCTCCAAACTCTCTTTGACCATATCCCAATCCTTGATATCTTGGTCTCTCTTCCACCGTGATTGGATTAGTGATCCCTTGGCCATTAATTTTGAGGCCTTCTCCTTCATAACCCATCTAAGATAGAAACTTCATACCAATGCCTTTGGTATGTTGTTCAAATGCTGCAAAATATGTGTTATGAACATAAAAAAAATGATTTGAACTTGACTTGCTAATTAACTCCTTGAACTTGCCACCCATCTTTTCTGATTCAGATGATGATGACGAATTTTCATATGAATAAGGCCACCCAATTTTTCCAAAATTCATATGATGAGAATCTTCGAGATGCTTACAAACTATAGATGCATCATTTTCCTCATAACATCCACAACCTTTGTTTGAACCATGCCCACATATTGGCTTCACTTTAAATGTATCCTTTGTTGTCACTAGAGTGGAACTCTCTCCAACTGGTTCCTCAAGCACATGTTGCAACTGAAGGCATGTATACCTCTTCCCCTCTTCAGGAATTTCAAGCATTATTCTCAATTCAATGTTCTCCATTCGAAGAGACAAATACATCTCCTCTATCTCTTGGAGACACTTCTTTCCAATTCTTGAAAATTGGTCAAACCTTGCTCTGATACCACTTAATCCGAAAATGGAGGATAAATTCTCCTTCCTAAATATGATCTTATTCTGACGCTTTGCAAGGAAAAATTAGTTTTATGACAAAATAACATTTTAAGGTCTATCCAAGGACTATGAGTTAGTTTTTTCATGTAAACAAAACTTAAAACATAAGCAATATCTCATCATTTAGCTCATATAGGAATTCGTGAAGAGAAACAACAAAGAATTTGTTGAATAAGGTCACCCCTCCTAGGCTACATTTTTGGGCCTACTAACACAATTAGACCGCTCCATATATTCAGTGATGAAAATCCCATAATTTTTTGTTGACAAAACAAGTGGCTTGTTTCCCCTTCAAGGAAATGTTCTCTTGCAAAGAAATATCACTCTATAAAGCATTAAAACCTACATTCAATCATGAAACCATCAGTAATAAAAGGGTTCTCCTAAAAATACCCTGTACTCCATCTGAAAATTAGCATACATGAGCATACAAGTACTACAATTCCACATTGAAGTACAAAAAGAGAGATTTCCTCAACAAAACATAGTGAGAAAAGAAATTATTAGTTGAACCCTACAAGCCACAGTTGTTGCAGTAAACATATGAAGGTAACAAAACCCCTACAAGGCCTTCCCCAAGCTCAAAAACCTTCAATAAATCCTCCAAAACACTGATTTATCATGACACCCATGGACTTGAACCTGCAAAAATTCTCTTCATATGTGCTTCAATCAGTAAATAGAGATCACCATTGGATCTAGAATGTTCAAAAACCCTTATCTGGAATCTTCTTGAACTCCAAAATTCCAAGCTCTGAACTAAGTTCTTATGTTAGTTTTCCTACAAAATGGATAAAATGTCTAATAGAGCTACAAAGTTGCCTTGTCTTCCGCTGCAAAGGCGAATAATCCGCTCGCCAAAGGTGAATTTTTTTGGACCATTAAAACATCCAGTAACCTTTATGTGGAATAATCTGGTCACATGGGTGCATAAATTTGTAGGCTAGGCATAACCGCCTACCCCCACCAGCCTAGGCCCCTTAACTGTCGGGCATGTGGTATTATCAGCGCCCATGGGGCTAAGGGCCAGGCCAATGGCCTACCTTTACTGCCAAATCCCTCTTCACACTATTTCAGGGTCATATGGATTTAATAAAACTAGGGTTCAGCCCCCATATACAGCTCCCCTTTGGTTTAGTGTCTTTCAGTTATGCCTGTGGAGTTATGCAAGTTCCCGTGACCAGAGACCAAGGCTGGTCCCAAGCCCCACACCCCTTTGGCACTTCTCTTTAGCTCCACATGTGTTCGTGTGGTAGACAGTTACCAGGGGTCCAGCTAAGTCCTAAGCCCCACTCCTTATGCTTCGCGGTCTCGTGAGTTTGTAGGTAACTGGGGGTCAGGGTTGACCGCCCAACCCATCCTCCAAATACGCGCTAACTTCAAACTTAAATATCCATGGTGCCACCTATGGTTAATAACCACACACGTTTCTCAATGGTAAGGAACTTTAGTTTTGGATGAGAGGTCACACTTTTTAATCCGGCTGAGGTTGTATCATCGTTAACCAAATTTTGACCAACCACGGGGTGCCACGTGGGATACCTCATTGGCTACCACAACCAACCAATAAAAAACAAACCAATTCGCCCAATACGAGGTTGCCACTTCGAATATCCTCATTGGTCTATACCTGCACAATATACATGCTGATGTCAACGGTACGAATGCCCAGTCAGTAGCCCAGTCAACAGACAAGCTAATTATTTAGTTGTTGATCGAAAACTTTAGAACATCATAAGTTTGTCATACGACAACGGATTGAGGTGAAAGAAGTCTCGTTGGAATAAAAATGATGAACACTTTGAATTGACATCGGTTTTGAAATATTTTGGGCACTTTCCTTTTTTAGCTAAATTTTGATCACCAGATAATACCTTCTCGCTATGAACTTTTGGACTCCAAAAGTTTACTTCTCCTAGTAAATAAAATGAGGCTAAAATTAAAAAATTTCCCAAAACTCAATCCTTAATGCTTTGTTTTCAATTCATTCCCTTCAAGCTCTAATCAAGGTACTCCACCTATCTTCTTCATGAATAACTTATCTTCATGTCAAGAATCGAGCCAAAATTATTATCATGTAGTAATAAAAACATTGATGAGTGGAATCTGAACATTCTCTTTAAACCCATATTTCACGGCTCAAATAACTTCATCTTGAAGTTCCGTTGTTGAAGACAAACTTGACTTTCCATATTGGAAATCAAAAACAATTCAATTCCTACCATGCATTGATACAAACTTTGATTTATTGTCCTCAAATTGTGCCTATACACAAAATTACAGTGGCTACAAAAATTCAATGATACAATTAGCTTTGCCTACAAAAACATAGTCATATCTTTTACAATATTTAAGAAATATTTTATTCACAACAAGATTCACCTTGAACACTTTTATCGGTGAGTACATGACAAATTTGGACGACAAACACTATACATCCCAAAATTCCTTAAACATTTGGACTCATAAACAAGCCAACATACATAAAATTTGAATGAAAAATATACTTGTTTCACATAATGATTATTCTTGTTCACTTTACAAAAGTACCCAAAATAGGTAAACAACAAGAAGTATTTACAACTTGCAAAGCAACAAACTATACAAACAGTCTACCCAATATTGCCTCTCTTGGGCATATGGGTTATCTTTTTTCATCTACTTTTCTTTGAAGGTTACCTTAGGAACGATGTGATTACTCTTTGCCACTTATTTCTTTCCTTGCATTGGTTTGCATAACCTCTTTATGCTTCTTTTGACGAAGCTCTAGATGTAGTTTCCAACATATTTCATTCCCATTCCCATGCATGTTGTAGTGCATACAAAATCACTTTATCTTGCTTGTCGAAAAGGAAGTCTTCAAATGTGAAGGATATTCTTTATGCTTGATGCCAAGAATCTGATCCATTATTTTAACCATTACCATTTTTTGCTCACAAACAGCCACAAAATGGTCAACTGCATCACAAAAAGTGAAAGGACACATGTCCCACAAATAGTCAAAATTACCAACATTTAGAAAACACACATGAGATTTATACTTGTCCCTTGGGCTGTAAATTTGATGATGTGGATTAGACGATGACATGCAAGGTCCTTTGAAGCATTCATCTCTCTTAAGAAACAAATTAGCATTTTCACCGCCATCTTGGAGAGAAATATCATCCTATGATGATTTTTTTCCTCAAACCATTTATATAATTCTCCAAACTATCTTTGACCTGTAGAAAATTTGAATAACTGATATATTATTCACCAATATTCTCCTGATCACACACTATTTTAGCTTCATGCATAATACAGAATCTCTTCTACCATTGATCATCACATGCGGAAATAAAATCAATTTCATGCACACATTAAGACCACAAACAATCACACATATGAACACAGTATTTAATGGGAAAGCTTAAAGCTGAAAACCCCAACTATCTGTATATTATATGTCATGGAGATCATGTAACAATCATAGTACAAAGCTCCTCGCAAGCTCTCAGCACCACCTCCAATTGCTACACACTATCAAGCTAGATCTAGCAAAACACATGCTCCAATATTTTGCCACTTGATAGCCAGCCTCTATTGCGTAATCAATGCTATAGGATGGCTCATTAAATAACATAAACCACCTGGCTTGTACTGCGCAATCCTCATGGGCTTCTCTAATCACTGTGTGTTGCAAATAGCAACTGTATAGTCACAACTGATAGTTAACCTGCTCTTTCACCTATCTCTGCACTGGTCTCCATTGAAACTGTCCATGCACTGAAGTTAACTGATGCATTCTTTAGTTGATTAATGAGTTTATAATTAGTGAATTAATTAATAATTAATTCAGACCACTCTCACTAATTGTATCAATTAGTTAAACTGAATACAAATAGCTCAGCTATGTTTAGATTAGTTAAACTGAATACAACTCCACTAACCTCCTCAATCAACTCCACCAAACTCTGTCATATGAGTTCTAACTGAAGTATCCATGCAATAGCTCCACTTAACCCTCAGGAATAGCGTAATTCCTTCTGTCAGCTCCTGTGCCACATCTATGCACTTAACTGAAGTGCTCCAAGAGAATAAGATAATGTTTATAGTCCAAATATTATTAAGAGCTAATAATATTCGACATATCTATTTTTAGACTAGCAATCTAAAAATAGATTCCGCCCAATATGTCTAAAAATAGAAGTTCATCTATTTTTCCCGACTTGACCAACCATCCACAAATAGCATCCTGCAACTCATAGAACATGATCCATATGTCTAAAAATAGACATAGTCTAAAAATAGACTTTGCGCCAAAATAGCCTGCGGGCCCACTTAGTGAAGGCGACTTCTTTCCACTAAGCTCCTCATCTTGTTGCAATCTCAACACTCCCTCTCAACAAGATAAGGATTATCTGCAACCCCTATCCTGCCCCTGTGGTATTCGAATTTTCTCCTGGTGAGCGCCTTCGTCAAGATATCAGCATCCTAATCCTCCGTGGGAATGTATGAAAGTAACATGATCTTCCGCTGCACACAATCTCTGATATGATGATACCGGATGTCAATGTGTTTAGATCTATCATGAAATACTGGATTAACCGAGAGTTTGATGCAACTCTGATTATCACAATAAATCACAGTAGGCTCTAAGTGTGAATCGAACAACCCGACCAGGATCTTCCTCATCCATATAGCCTCGCATGCAGCCAAACTCGCTGCCATATACTCGGCCTCTGCTGAACTGAGTGCCACGGATCTCTGCTTCCTGTTGTACCAAGAAACTGTTGTCGACCCGATACTAAAAATCCCTCCAGATGTGCTCTTTCTGTCCGTTGGGCTCCCTGCCCAATCTGCATCCGTGAAGCCACACAGCTTCACCTCATCCGACTGTCTGTACCATAATCCATATCCCGATGTGCCTCTGAGATATGTGCCTCTGAGATATCTCAATACATGCTTGCCTGCCTTCCAGAAGAGCTTGGTTGGCTTAACCATAGCTTGTGAAAGCTGGTTAACAGCATAGCATATGTCGGGTCGTGTATTGACCAGATACATAAGCGACCCCACCAACTGTCGATAAAAAGTGGCATCCACTACCTCCGCCGAAGTAGCATCCTCCTTCCTCCATCCACGAAGGAAGAGGAGTATCAAAGAGCTTGCAGCCATGCATGTTGAACTTCTCCAGTATCTCCCAGTTTATGCCCACCACTGAGAAACAAACATTCCATCATTGTCTTTGCCAAATTCCAATCCCGAGGAAATAATGAAGAGGCCCAAGTCCTTCATCTCAAACTCTTGCAAGATCATCCTTGCATGAGAGTATCAACCGGTTCATCACCCGAATCAAAATCAAATCTACATAAAGTAAAATGATCAGCAACTCACCCTCCACCACAATCTGGTATAGGTTAGGATCCGCCTCACTCTTGGAGAATCCAAGTCTGGTGAAATAACTGTCTATCTGTGTGTACCAAGCATGGGGTGCTTGTTTCAACCCATACAGCGCTCTCTTGAGCCTGCACACATGCAACTCGCTATTGAAGATCTCAAAACCTTCGAGTTGCTATATGTACACCTCCTCCTCAATTACTCCGTTGAGGAACGCAGTATTCACATCCATCTGATGAATGTGCCATCCCATCTGCACTGAGAGAGGAAGAATCGTCCGTATGGAAGAATACCTTGCGACAGGTGCAAAGGTCTCCTCATAATCGATCCCCTTTATCTGTGAAAAGCCTTGGGCAACAAATATTGCCTTGTACTTCTCCACACTCCTGTCAGCTGCCTACTTCACTTTGTATATCCATCTCGAACCCACCACCGATTTACCCTTCGGCCTCGGGACAATCTCCCATGCACTGTTTCTGACAATCGAATCATACTCTTCCACCATGGCATCTACCCATGCGAGATCCTCCACAGCTTCCTCGAAAGAGGATGGCTCTGTCATGATACACTTTCTCATGAGGCCCATTATCCATTATGCAGTCGGGTGAGCATGCTCTATGCAACATTTGTGATGTAGGTGCTCCAACGACCTTCTCTGCATCTTGAGCCGGTCGCTCAGCTTTTGTAGTGCGCCCCACACTTACTCGATGGTTGGCGATGCTTGAGTGGTCTCTTCTACTCCATGAACCTCATCTTGTGGCTAATCCAATTCCTGAGACTCATCCTTAAGAACTAATAACTCCTCATCTGCATGCAAGTGTGGCTCCCTCTCAAGCGAACACTTCATGGCTTTCTCCTCATTCTTTAGTTGATTAATGAGTTTATAATTATTGAATTAATTAATAATTAATTCACACCACTCTCACTAATTGTATAAATCAGTTAAACTAGATACAAATAGCTCAACTATGTTTAGATTAGTTAAACTGAACACAACTCCATTAACTTCCTCAATCAACTCCACCAAACTCTCTCACATGAGTTCTAACTGAAGTATCCATGCAATAGCTCCACATAACCCTTAGGAATATCGTAATTCCTTCTGTCAGCTCCTGTGCCACATCTGTGCACTTAACTGAAGTGCTCCAAGAGAATAAGATAATTTTTAGAGTCCAAATATTATTAAGAGCTAATAATATTCGACATATCTATTTTTAGACTGGCAATCTAAAAATAGATTCCGCCCAGTATGTCTAAAAATAGAAGTCCATCTATGTTTTCCGACTTGACCAACCATCCACAAATAGCATCCTGCAACTCATAAAACATGATCCATATGTCTAAAAATAGACTTTGCGCCAAAAATAGCTTGCGGGCCCACTTAGTGAAGGCGACTTCTTTCCACTAAGCTCATCATCTTGTTGCAATCTCAACATGACCATATCCCAATCCTTGATATCTTGATATCTCTTCCACCATGATTGGATTAGTTATCCCTTGGCCATTAATTTTGAGGCCTCCTTCATAACCCATCCAAGATAGCAGCTTAATACCAATGTCTTTGGTATGTTGTTCAAATGCTGCAAAATAGGTGTTATGAACATAAACATAAGGATTTGAACTTGAGATGATAATTAACTCCTTGAAATTTCCACCCATATTTTCTGCTTCAAATGATGATAAATAATTTTCAGATGACTCAAGCCACCCACTTTTACCAATAGGAATATGATGAGAATCTTGGAGATGCTTATAAGCTATAGATGCATCATTTTCCTCATAAGTTACATAACCCTGGTTTGAGTCATGCCAACATATTGGCTTCACTTTGGAGGTATCCTTTGTTTTCACTAGATTGTAACTCTCTCCAATTGGTTCCTCAGTCATATGCCGCAACTTAAGGTGCATATGACTCTTCTCCTCTTCATCAATTTCAAGAATTCTTATCAATTCAATGTTCTCCATTCGAAGACAAAATTTCATCTCCTCTAGCTCTTGGAGACTCTTCTTTCCCATTCTTGCAACTTTTTCAGACATTTCTCTGACACCACTTGATGTGAAATTGGAGGAGAACATATCCTTCCTAAAAATGATCGTCCTCTAATGATTTCCAAGGGAAACTAGGTCTTACAAAAAAACATGTTTTTAATGTCTCTTCAAGGACTATGAGTTATTTTTTTCATGTAAACTTAAAACATAAGCTACATATCATCATTTAACTCATATAGGAATTCATGAAGTGCAACAAAAAATAATTTTTTGATGGATTTCACCCCTCTTGAACTACATCTCCAGGCTTACTAACACAGCTAGACCGCTCCATATATTCAGTGATGAAGAGTACATAAAAGTTTGCTGACAAAACAAGTGGCTTGTTTCCCCTTCAAGGAAAAGTACTCATGAAAATAACTCTCATTCTATAAAGCATGAAAACCTGCAGTCAATCATGAAACCATCAGCAAGAAAAGGGTTCTCCTACAAAGTCCTTGTACTCCATCTGAAAATGAGCATACATGAGAATACAAGTACTAGAATTCCACATTGAAGTACGAAAAGAGAGATTTATTCAAAAATACATAGTGAGAAAAGAAAATATGAGTTGCACCCTACAAGTCACAGTTGCTACAGTAAATATCTGAAGGTAAGAAAATGCCCACAAGTCCCTCTCCATGCTCAAAAACCTTTAATAATTTCTCTAAAACATTGATTGATCATGACACCCATGGACTTGAACCTGCAAAATTTATCTTTAGATGTTCTCCTATCAACAAATATAGGTCACTATTGGATCCAGAATGTCCAAAAACCCCTATTTGGACTCTTCTTGAGCTCCAAAAGGCCAAAAACTCACCAATTTTTGGCTCAAACAAGCTCTAAACTAAGTTCCTCTGTTATTTTTCCTACAAAATGGATAAATTGTCTAACAGAGCTACAAATATGCCCTATGTTCCACTGAGGTGGAGACAAAGTCGCCCATTGAAGGTGCATTTTATTGGATATTTAAAACTTTCAATTAACCCTAATGTCAAATATTCTAGTCACGTGGACACATAAGGTCATGGGTTGGGCCTAATCGCCCACACCCCCACCCCCACCCCACCCCCCCCTCGGGCCTAGGCCCCTTACCTATCGGGCATGTGGTCTTATAGGCATAATAAAACCAGGGGTTGGTCCCCATATACATCTCCCCATCAGTTTAGATCCTTTTGGTTCCTCCTGTGGACTTATGCAGGTTCCTATGACCGAGGTCCAGGGTTGGTCCCAAGTCGTGCACCTGTTGGCACTCTGCTACAACTCCACATGTGGTCGTGTGGTGGACGGTGACCAGGGGTCAAGCTAATTCTTGAGCCTTGATCCTTATGCGTCATGGTTCTGTGAGTTGGTAGGGGACCAGGGCTGACCGTTCGAACCCTCCTCCAAATATGTGCAAACCTCAAACTTAAATAGCCATGGTGCCACCTATGGTTAAGAACCACCCGCATGGAGCAGTGGCAAGGCACTTGAAAGTTGGATGAGTGGTCGTAAGTTGTCTAACCCTTAACCAAATTTTTACCACCCATAGGGTGCCATGTGGTGACCTCTATGATCTAGATGGATATTGGTGGACAGCCACCTATTCCACCTAGACCTCCAGTCGGTTTCATCAGTTTCCTTGTTTATATCATCATTTACTATTTTTAGCATTTTTCGGGTTCTAAACTTATAGAGCAGTTTTGACCCCCTAAACCACGTTCTTTTTAGCTCTGCGAAAAATCCACAACTATAGACAGAGGATTGAGGAAAAAATTGTAGTACTCAAAGAGATATTTCCAACGATATATTATATGCACCAAACAAAGATAATATGACCAAGTTATGACCCTAGGAAGTTGGTTGCCAAACTAACCCCAATGGGGCCCACAAAATCTTGGTGTTTCATCTCCTCGGATTAAGGTTTTGGTTGTTTATGGTTTTCCCATGTTGTTAAAAAATAACAAGGCCCTTAAGCCTCATTGTAACATAGCTCAGAGGCATGTAGCCACCACATATCTTCTTAGAGATAAGCTATCTTCACCCGAGCTAGTTTATTTTCCATTCTATTTGTAATATTATTTCAGTTATTTGATATTAATGAAATGAAGTTTTATTTCTGATGCATCTCTGCATTTATGTTTATTTCTGTATTATGTTTTTTTCTTGCATAAATCTGAATTAGTGGTATCAGAGTGGTCTTCTATTTCTCTATTTTTCTTTGCATGTCCCCAACGAAATCGGGGTATAAGTAGTTAGGACTCGATTTAGTTGAACCTTTGCAAAATCAGCCTCACAAACCCCGATGTCCTCCCATGGAGGAAGAAAAGAAAGACAAGGGAGAAAGATATCCTATCAAAATATTGCTTCAGGAGGCCCTCGAGAAACAGAGGAATGTGATGATGGATAACTTTTCCCAGATCCTTCGACGGCTACCCACCGACGATGCATTTTCATTTGGTTTCCACTCTGGAGGTGCCACTTCTTTCACGTTACAAGTTAACTTCGACATTCTCTATCTGAGGGGAAAATAGATGCAGATGCCATAGATAGATGGTTGAATCTATTAGAAGGATTATTTTGGTTTCATGACTTTTCTAATTGGAAAAATATTACTTTTTCACTCCTCAAATTCGCCCCCCATGTCAAGGACTAATGGGAAACCTACTATGAAAAAAAGGACGAGATGGAATCCTCCCTATTCTAGGCCACAACCACTTGGAATTATTTATGATATGCCATCAAGGAAAAATAATACCTTGTGGGGAGCTATGAGGAAAAGTACATACGACGGACTACGCTGCACCAACAAAGGGACCAAGATGTACATGAGCTGACAAAGCTATTCCATCCCTTGTGTTATCACTCGGATAGAACCTCAAGGCTGAGAGAGGAAATCCCAAGGTAACATCAAACCAAGTTATATAGGGATCTCTCGATAGAATCACAACCAAGGGGGCTGGATGAAAAAAAAATAAGGCTAGCTAAGGAATACAAGGGGTTTTGATTTTGATTTTAGGGTTGGGTTTCACTGAACAGGGATTAGGTCAAGGGGAATAGATCAGGACCAAAGGGATGAAATTTCAGTCTTTTTGATGGGGCAAGGTAGGTAAGAGGTTTAACATTCAAAGAGGATTAAATGAGATGAAGAGACTGGTGAGGAGCTAGGGAAAGTATTTGAAATGTATTTTCCCTAAACTGAAGAAAATGAACACGTTATACTGAATTTCCCAAAATAGAGAATAAATAAATATGAATTATGTCTTTCAAACCTGAAATAAACCATATTATAGATGTGAAATAGTTTATTAATTAACAATACATTCTAACAAATCAATAACAGAGAGGAAACTGTGTTTAAAACTCATACCATAGGGATCCCAAGAAAATAGCTGCAATTTTCCATTAATGTCCAAGCCAAAATGATACTTAATCCATACAATCTCTCCCACTGATTCAAACCATTACAATGACTTAAAAACTACACCTTATAGACCTCAAAACCACTTTCTGCGATCCTCATGGGTCGAATCCATCAGGTGAGGGAGTTGTTACATCAAAATCTGAACTGAAAGCTAAAGTCTAGGATGAGGAAAGTGACTCATTCCTATCTTTAAGAACAAATACATTTGACTTCAAATAATGATTTTACCTAATGTATCTACCTTAGGTAAATGTAAAATATGACATTTACATTGGTAAATTTATCATTTACCCAAGTAAAAAGTGAAACAGAGGTGAAACTTCAAAATTTACTAAAACTAGTGAAAATGTAAATTTCCTAGTAAACGCGCAATGCCATGACAGAAAAATGACATATTTTGTAATCCATGGTTGGAGGCCTTCCTGTTGTCCAAATAAGCTCCATGATAGCTCATTGGAAAGGTCTCTAAGTCTAGTTTCCAAATATGCTTTCACTTTCAAAAATGGTTCCAACATGCCTTGTAAAAAACCTGTTCTCCAAAGACTGGTAAACGCCCAGCGCCAAGGCCAAAAAGAGGGCAGAAACATGATTTTTTGGTGGTTTTTTGCCTCTTTAAGTGACTAGTTCTGCTCCAAATCTCCTGAAAATTTCTGATTTTTATGTACTCATCATTATTAACATGACAATTTTTCAATTGGATGTCCCAAAAAAGAGCGCAGTGCGAGTGGCGCTGCTCGTTTAGCAAATTTTCTGAGTGCTAAACTGTCCAAAAAATCAAAATTTGCACCTAGAGTGCCACATATGCCAAAATTGTGAAATTTCTTGCTGATTTATGGGTTAGAGGCATAGAGACACCTCAGAAATAATTTTCAGCTTCTCTTTCTCCTTTGACGCAGTCAAAGCCTGAATCTTTGCATGGGCTCATTTGAGCTTGGCCCTTGCAATCATGTTTCTCATGGCATAGTGTTTCGCCATCTTCCTCTAAATGTCATTATCATTTTTAGCCTTGTTCATGAGCTGCTCCAAGTGTTGGTTGACCCTCTCCAACCATGCTTCTTTTCCTTTAAGAACTACATTGGTGATTTTGTCCTCATCTTCCTCACCTAGGTCAACTAACTGAAATTCATGCTTTGTCTCATGTTTGCCTTCCTCGTCGTCAATGTTTGGCTCTATTACCTTTTCCTTACCTTTGTCTACCTATTGTTTTGATGAAGAAGGCATGGCCTCTTTCACACCATGTGAAGCAAACACATGCCTGTGGCCTCTCTGATATGTCATGGGAAATGGCTCCATGTCAGTCATTTTAGTGCAAGCTGCCTCAATGTCCCTTTCACTACTTGATGCCCTAGTATCATGATGTGATGGTGAAAGGTTATATAAAGGTGATGAGGTAGTATCAACATGAGGTGAATGGATGTGAGTGGGTGGTGATGTATAAAGAGCGGGGTTTGATGGAGAATTGGATACGAGAGGATGAGATGATGAAGGGATATCCTGCTCATGATGGTTAGGTGGGGTAGTGAAAACCTCATTTTCAATGAATGCATCCCATGAAATCTTTTTCTGCTGAAGTTGATGCATGACCACCATTTTGATGAGTGAATGATGAAATAGACTCTGCATTTGATGATTGTAATCCCTCTTTTGCACAATGTAAGCCATCTTGTCAATGTTGCGGAAAATATAGTAAGGTATGTGTAGCATTCTAACTCTAGTGAAATTCATGAGTCGGATATGATAAGTAGAGTCGAGAAAACCTCCCCTAACAAGTGAATTATTTCATGATTATCCTCATCATGGGAACATACTGGTCAAGGAGATGAGAAAAAGGGAAAATTGAATTCTTGTGATCCTTGTACCTAGGTTTGAGGTACAGTTCATAATAGATCATATCCAAGTTTTCTTGTTTAAACCACCTCTCTCCCACACTAGGGATCCCTCTATCAGCTGCAATAGCATTGGTGGACATACCAAAAGTGACCCCTGCAAGAGTGACCTGTTTGTCATGTATATTGGTGATGAGCAGTCCTGTTAACTCTGGGTGATTTTGTATTTGTTGCACTCTCTCACAAAACTCAAAAAATCCCACATGTTTAAAGCAAGACACAGTGAGAGGAGAGGCCATAAGTTCTCTAGTAGTGATGGGTTCAAACCTATTTATTTTCCCTCCTTTGTGATCATTCCTTCTTGGCATTTGTGCCTCACCAATACCATTATCTTCTTCTTATGACATCTTAAAACTCTGACTTATGAAACCCTAGGGTATAAATTGGAATGGAATGAAAGGGAAGGGAATGAGATGGATAACTTGAAAAAGTGAAGGGAATGAAGTGAACGGACAAACTAGATGAATGAAAACCCTATGTCAATGAAAATTACCCTGCCTATGACTGATATTTTGTTTAGGAGGATAAACAAGGTGTATGAACATTTAACACAAATTGAAACTAGGGTTTCATTAGGGTTTCATTTCAAATCATTCAAGAGTCACCAAATAACTTAGAAAAAATGTCATGAATGAGCACTTATTGTTTAGAACTGCATGGAGGATTTTAGGAGAAGTTTGGAAATTTATTTGAAGTAGTTTGAAGTGACACAACACTCAGAAGTCTTCACTGTGTAGGCGCACAATGCCACTGTCTGAGGGCGTAGTGCCTATCCAAATACACAGTGCCTCTATCTGAGTGTGCATCTCCTTCAAAATTTACACTGGGATCTCCTAGCAAGGGCGCATCGCCACTAGGCAAGCATGCAGCGCTGGTTCAAACACGCAGTGCCAACCTTCTAAACACGTAGTGCCAAGGCAGCACTATTTTGTAAACCACATTTGGAGGCTTTCCTGGTGTCCAAATTAGGCTCAGGATAGCTCGTTGGAAATTTTATCCTGTGTGATTTCCAAATATACCTTTTTTTCTCCTTTTGGAGTTGATTTGAATTGTCAAAATTTGATTTTCCCAAGACTGGTAAAAAAGTTCTGAATGAAGGTGCAGAAATGCAGAGTGCTAGTGCAGGAAGGTTTTGGAGGCCTTACTCAACTCCAAATTGATCTCATGATATCTCATTGGAAATATCTCTCTATCTATTTGTCATTTTACTCATCAAGAAAGTCATTTGGACACTCCAGCTATGAGAAAACTTGATTTTCCCAAAGTCACTCCATAAATGCAGCAACTCTCCTGTGGCACCTATATTTTTCACATTTCTCTAAAACCATGACACCTATGTAAAATTTGAAGGATTTTTTTCTCCTTTTGCCTATTATGGACAAAAACCTCTCTCACTTTTGTAAAATTCATCTATGTTTGTTCGGAAACATAGTTTGAAGCGAAATTGGCCCTGTGTGTGGCAAATGATTTGTCCCTTAGAATGATTTATTGAAAAATGATGGAGGCATGATGTTTATGAGTTGGGATGGCTTCATACTTGCTAAAATGACCTCCCTTATGCCTCCTCTACTCATATGTCTTTGATTCCATAGAAAACCCTAGCTTAGTAGGAAATGAAATTAGGGTTTGGTGTAAGAAAAATAGGGGATTTAGCACTGCCTTGTAGAGGGAGGGGAATGAAGGGGTTAAGGCATATCTAAATTCTTGGGGAAATTGTGGTGGATAGGGATATATGTGAGAGAGTAGTAGAAAGTGGAATTTCAAGGATTTAGTGAGGGGAAGGGGTCAAAAAGGGAAAAACACAGGCCTAGTCTCCAAAAAGTTTCAAATTGTAGCAATAGGCTAGGGCTTGTGGAAAAATGATGATTTTGAGGGATAGGAGTGATGGGAAGTGTTTAGGAAGGTATATTAAGGATAGGGGAAAGTGTAAGAGCATAGGGATACAATTCTTGTTGATTATTTAACCATGGAAGTCATGAGACCAAGAAAAATTCCCTCAAAACCCTAGGAGAGGGAAATGAGCTTTCCAAGCACAATTGAGAGACAAATATGATAAACACAAAACCACTTACTTGGAAATGATAGTTTAGAACTTAAAATTTTTGAATACATTTGACTACTGCTACTCCTTAAAAAGATGAATTTGATGGTGAAATGACCAATTTTCATGATTTTGACCCTATGACCTAATGGGACTTCTTTTTGACCTGACTTTTGAATGAGACTTTGACCTTTTACTTTAAAGACTTCCAAGTGAATAGAGAATTTCCATAGGTGTTATTATGCTCAAGGAGACATGACAATGAGTCAGCCAATATAATATTCTAAGGGAGAAGGAAGCCTATTTGACTAAGACAACCACCAGTGGAACAATTTTATATCATGACCTGATGGAATGATGAAAAATTTATTCAGAATGGGACATATAAGATGAACATTCAAATGTGTTTTGATCCTTGGTGGAAGTATGCAAATACTGACACTAACATTGGCTCCAGTTGGGGATGGTATCTCCTTGGAGGTGCCAAGAACACCGTAGACCAAGTGCCTATTTCATTGGCAATGGAGTCAATAGCTAAAAACCAAACTAAATACTGAAAGAAAATTGACTCAATAAACTGAACTGACTCAAGACTGACTAAAAAAAGACTTAAAAATTGAACTTACCCTACTTATTGATGGTTGTACATCACCAAGACTTGAGGGCTTGAAATCCTTGTGAAAACCACCTATATTTTTGAAATCATATGTACAATCAGGCGATATCAAAATGCCAGTGTAACCAATCAAGCAAATGCCTCCTTGATTGATTCTCCCAATCAGATTCTCTGAACAGCAATAAATATTTACAATTGGGCAGCAAAAAACATAGCTGATAATGATCTCCATCATCACTTAATACTGCAATAATTACCTTCACTGCTGACTGCAATAGATTTTCCATTGGATCCTGAAAAACATGAAAATTTACCTCTTGCTGATCTAGAAGAAATAAGGTACCTTTTTCTCTTGAATCTGATCTCTTTTCATAATGTACCTCAACAAAAGTGTGTTCCTGGTCTTCAAAAAATTCTGAACAATTAGGTGAGCATATTTCTTATTGAAAAAACACTTCAACGCATGAGACATGGGAAGAAAAATCTGAATGACATTCCTCAATGCTCTGGTCCTCTACAATTTGAATATATTGTTGATCATCTTCATATGACATGGCAACCAGATTTTCATGTTTGTTATCACACTCATTAGTCATAAGAGGGAAAACTTTAGATTGTTCTTGAAACCCAAAACTGACATTTCTATCATCTACCATAGATTCATCCAAAGAACATTTTTCACTTACTTGAACAAAGATCTCATCTTGTTTTTCATAAAGGGAATGGATTACCTCCTCGTGAAGACTTTATTCTGATGGTCTGAGAACACTTAGGTATATAAATATGTTTTCTTCATTCGAAGTGACCTCAATAATAGAGCTCTCCTTCATGGGATCTGGATCAACATACTCTTCATCATCACAATTTGAATCTAGATCTGGATCAGCCAGCTTGACTTTACCACAATCTGAGATTGGAACCTAATTTTCATGCATACCATCTTTTGCTGCAATCAGATCTGAAATAAGACCTTGTCTTCCATCATTTTCAACTGTACAAATATATTCAGCCTGTTGCAAAATTTCCTGAGCATCTTGATAAGTATCCTCTGAGATTTATTTATGTTGTTGAAATGGATTTTCATACAAGGCTTCCATGATTTCATCATCCATGAATTCATCATCTCCATAAAAATTCTCAATATTTTCAATAAAACGATCAACATGTTTACAGCAGTTCTGAACTAATATTAAGGATGGACAAAATTCTTTATACCTTTCAAATAATATGGTATGAAAATCCTTTAAACAGTAAATACAAGTAGGCAGCAAACTTTCATACCAAGATTGAGCTTCATCTTCCAGAGTGGCCATGAATATCTTCGTCAAGCAATCTTCATGAAAATAAATCTTTAATCTACGCACATGCATGTGAAATCTCACCAAGTGAAGAGTAGCATCATTACCTTTCACATTTTTTAACATAGGAAAATTCCTTTGCCAATCTACCTTAGGCATTTTATTTTGGAAACCTGGAATGTGATCTCGGCTCATGGGAGAATACCTTCTTGCAACAGTTTCCATCTTGAAAAATACTGAAGCCACTAATCTTCATGTAGTGGAGTCACCATAAGGTGTTGATTTTTTGGATCTTTGAGTGAATGGAGTCACCAAGTGAATGGTTCAGCCTTCACATGCATGTGACCGCTATCCACCATCAGCAATCAGATCTAAACTTACTTTTTCTTCTCCAGTATGGTCGCCAAAATGTTATCACTCGGATTAAACCTCAAGGCTGAGAGAGGCAATCCTGAGGTAACCTAAAACCAAATTTTGAACTTGGTATCTAGCCCTACCAAGTCAGAGAGGGATATCTCGATAGAATCACAGCCAAGAGGGTTGGATGAAAAAAAATTTAGGCTAGCTAAGGAATACAAGGGGTTTTGATTTTGATTTTAGGGTTTGGTTTCACTGAATAGGGATTAGGTCAAGGGGAATAGATCAGGGCCAAAGGGATGAAATTGCAGTATTTTTGATGGGGCAAGTATATAATAGATTTAACGCTCAAAGAAGATTAAATGAGATGAAAATACTGGTGAGGATCTAGGGAAAGCATATGAAATGTATTTTCCCTAAACTGAAGAAAATGAACACATTATACTAAATTTCCCAAAACAGAGCATAAATAAATAAGAATTATGTCTTTCAAACTTGAAATCAAGTATATTATAGATGTGAAATGGTTTATGAATTAGAAATACATTCTAACAAATCAATAACATAGAGGAAACTATTTTTAAAACTCATACCATAGGGATCCCAAGAAAATAGCTGCAATTTTCCATTAATGTCCAAGCCAAAATGATACTTAATCCATGCAATCTCTCCAATTGATTCCAACCATTAAAATGAATCAAAAAATACATCTTATAGACCTCAAAACCACTTTCTCCCATCCTCAAGGGTCGTATCCATGAGGTGAGGTAGTTGTTACATCAAAAGCTGAACTGAAAGCTAAAGTTTAGGATGAGGAAAGTGACTCATTCCTATCTTTAAGAACAGATACATTTGATTTCAACTAATGATTTTACCTAATGTATATACCTTAGGTAAAAGTATAATATGACATTTACATTGGTAACTTTATCATCTACCCAAGTAAAAAGTGAAACGGAGGGGAAACTTCAAAATTTACTGAAATTGGTGAAAATGTAAATTTCTTGGTAAACGCGCAGCACCATGACAGAAAAATTGACCTGTTTTGTAAGCCACTTTCATAGGCCTTCTCGTTGTCCAAATCAGCTCCATGATAGTTCATTGGAAATGTATATAAGTCTAGTTTCCAAATATTCTTTCACTTTCCAAAATGGTTCCAATATGCCCTATCAAAAACCTATTCTCCCAAGATTGGTAAACGCGTAGCGCCAAGGCCAAAAAGAGGGCAAAAACATGATTTTTTGGTGGTTTTTTGCCTCTTTAAGTGACCAATTCTGCCCAAATCTCCTGAAACTTTCTAAGGTTTATGTACTCATCATTATTAACATGACCATTTTTCAATTGGATGTCCCAAAAAAGAGCGCAGCACTAGTGGCGCTGCTCGTTTAGCAAAATTTCTAAGTGCTAAACTATCCAAAAAATCAAAATTTGCACCTAGAGTACCAAATGTGCCAAAATTGTGAATTGCTTGCTGATTTAGGGGTTAGAGGCATAGAGAGATGCCTCAGCAAGAATTTTCAACTTCTCTTTCTCCTTTGACTCGTTCAAAGCCCGAATCTTTGCATGGGCTCGTTTGAGCTTGGCCCTTGCAATCATGTTTCTCATGGCATAGTGTTTCGCCATCTTCCTCTGAATTTCATTATCCCTTTTAGCCTTGTTCATGAGCTGCTCCAAGTGTTGGTTGACCCTCTCTAGCCATTCTTCTTTGCCTTAAGAACTACAATGGTGATTTTGTCCTCATCTTCCTCACCTAGGTCAATCAACTGAAATTCATGCTTTATCTCATGTTTGCCTTCCTCATCATCAATGTTTGGCTCTATTACCTTTTCCTTACCTTTGTCTACCTATTGTGTTGATGAAGAAGGAATGGCCCCTTTCACACCATTTGAAGCAAACACATGCTTGTGGCATCTCTGATACGTCATGGGAAATGGCTTAATATCAGTCATTTTAGTGCAAGCTGCCTCAATGTCCCTTTCACTGCTTGATGCCCCGGTATCATGATGTGATGGTGAATGGTTATAGAAAGGTGATGAGGTAGGATCAACATGAGGTGAATTTATGTGAATGGGTGGTGATTTATGAACAGCGGGATGTGATGGAGAAGTGGATACGGGAGGATGATATGATGAAGGGATATCCTGCTCATGATGGCTAGGTGGGGTAGTGAAAACCTCATTTGCAATGAATGCATCCCATGAAATTTTTTTCTGTTGAAGTTGATGCATGGCCACCTTTTTGATGAGTGAATGATGAAATAGACTCTGCATTTGATGATTTCAATCCCTCTTTTGCACAATGTAAGCCATCTTGTCAATTCTGCGGAAAATATAGTAAGGTATGTGTAGCATTCTAACTCTAGTGAAATGCGTGAGGAGTCAGATATGATATGAGTAGAGCAGAGAAAACCTCCCCTCACAAGTGAAGTATTTCATGATTATCCTCATCATGGGAACATATCGATCAAGGAGATGAGAGAAAGGGAAAATTGACTTCTTGTGATCCTTATACCTAGGTTTGAGGTATGGTTCATAATAGCTCATATCCAATTTTTCTTGTTTAAACCACCTCTCTCCCACACTAGGGATCCCTATAGCAGCCGCAATGGCATTTGTGGAAATATCAAAAGTGACCCCCGCAAGAGTGACCTGTTTGTCATGTAGATTGGTGATGAACAGTCTTGTTAACTCCAGGTGATTTTGGATTTGCTGCACTCTCTCACAAAACTCAAAACAACCCACATGTTTAAATCAAGACATAGTGAGAGGAGAGGCCATAACTTCTCTTGTAGTGATGGGTTCAAACCTATTTATTTTCCCACCTTTGTGGCCATTCCTTCTTGTCATTTGTGCCTCAGAAATACCACTATCTTCTTCTTCTGACATCTTAAAACTCTGACTTATGAAACCCTAGGGTATAAATTGGAATGGAATGAAAGGGAAGGGAATGAGATGGCTAACTTGAACAAGTGAATGGAATGAGTGAAGGGAATGAAGTGAATGGAAAAACTAGATGAATGAAAACCCTAGGTCAATGAAAATTACCCTACCTGTGACTGATATTCTGTTTAGGAGGATAAACAAGGTGTATGAACATTTAACACAAATTGAAATTAGGGTTTTATTAGGGTTTCATTTCAAATCATTCAAGAGTCACCAAATAACTTAGAAACAAGTTCATGACTGAGCACTTACTGTTTAGAACTGCTTGGAGGATTTTAGGAGAATTTTGGAAGTTGTTTGAAGTAGTTCTAAGTGACACAACACTCAGAAGTCTTCACTGTGCAGGCACGGTGCCTATCCAAACACACACCGCCTCTGTCTGAGTGCGCAACACCTTCACAATTTACATTGGGATCTCCTAGCAAGGGCGCAGTGCCAATTCAAATGCACAGCGCCAACCTTCTAAACGTGCAACACCAAGGTAGCATCGTTTTGCAGACCACATTTGGATTTGAGTTTATTTTTCCTTTTGGAGTTGATTTGAATTGTCTAAATTTGATTTTCCCAAGACTGGTCAAAAAGTGTTGAATGAATGTGCAAAAATGCAAAGTTCTGGTGCAGGAAAATTTTGGAGGCCTTACTCAACTCCAAATTGAAATCATTATATCTCATTGGAAATATATTTCTGTCTATTTTTCATTTGACTCATCAAGTGAGTCATTTGGACACTCCAGCTATTAGAAAACTTGATTTTCCCAAAGTCACTCCAAAAATGCAACAACTCTCTTGTGGCACTTGTATTTTTGACATTTCTCTAAAACCATGACACCTATGTAAAATATGAAGGATTTTTTTCTCCCTTGGCCTATTATGGACAAAAACCTCTCTCACATTTGTAAAATTCATCTCTGTTTGGTCATAAACATAGTTTGAAGCGAAAATGGCCCTGTGTGTGGAAAATGATTTGTGCCTTAGAATGATTTGTTGAAAAATGATGGAGGTATGATGTTTATGAGTTGGGATGGCTTCATACTTGCTAAAATCACCTCCCTTATGCCTCCTATACTTAGATGTCTTTGATTCCATAGCAAACCCTAGCTCAGTAGGAAAGGAAATTAGGGTTTGGTGTAAACAAAACAGGGGATTTAGGACTACCTTGTAGAGGGAGGGGAATGAATGGGTTAAGGGTTGTCTAAATTCTTGGGGAAATTTTTGGGGATAGGGATAGATGTTATAGAGTAGGAGAAAGTGTAATTTCAAGGATTGAGTGAGGGGAAGGGGTCCAAAAGGGAAAAACACGGGTCTAGTCTCGAAAAAGTGTCAAATTGTAGCAATAGGTTGGGGCTTGTGGAAAAATGATGATTTTGAGGGATAGGAGTGATGGGAAGTGTTTATGAAGGTATATTAAGGATAGGGGAAAGTGTAAGAGCATCAGGATACAAGTCTTGTTGATTATTTAACCATGGAATTCATGAGACCAAGAAAAATTCCCTCAAAACCCTAGAAGAGCGAAATGAGCTTTCCAAGCACAACTGAGAGACAAATATGATAAACACAAAGCCACTTACTTGGAAATGATATTTTAGAACCTGAAATTGTTGAATAAATTTTACTACTACTGCTCCTTCAAAAGATGAATTTGATGTTGAAATGACCAATTTGTAGAAATTATATACATTAAGCATGCATATGTCCTAGATTCCACTGATCTCACAATATTTAACTTCTTGCAAAATACAAAATCATTCCACTATTAATATTTTGCGGAAAATTAATTGCACACACATGTGAAGCATAAAAACAATCGCACATAACACAGTTGTTTAATGGGAAAGCCTGAAGCTGAAAACCCCAACTATCATATATTATGTATCATGGAGATCATGTAACAATCCTCATACAAAGCTTAGTACATCAAGCTCTTAATACAATCAATCGTCACACACTATCATGGAAGAAATCTGAAAATCCATGTACCAATCTCTTCCCTCCTGCTAGCCTGCCTCCACTGCGCAATCCAAGCTGATTACAAAGACCAATTCGATGCAATCCCACTCTCCTTAACTGTGTGATTATCATTGGCAACTCCAATGTATATCTAGATGCAATCCATGCATCACTATGGTCACAACAGATATTCTATCTCACCCTTTCACCTATCTCTGCACTAGGTCTCCACTGGATCTAACATGCACTGTAGTTAATTGTTGTATTGTTCAGTTGATTAATGAGTTATTATTTGTGAATTAATTCACTCCACTCTCACTAGTGTATCATTCAGTTAGACTAGATGCAACTAGCTCAATTGAATCTAACTGAGTTAAACTGAATACAACTCCATGAACTACGCTTCCAACTCTGTCATAACTTTGCCACTTCAGTTCTAACTGAGTCCTCCATGCATGAACTCTAGTAAACCCTTAGGAAGTGTGCAATTCCTTCAGCTCACTGATTTGACAAATCTGTATATTGAAATTAAGTGCTCCAAGAGAATAATTTGTTGTTTAGAGTCTGATTATTATTAAGAGCTAATAATAATTAACATGCATCTATTTTTAGATCAGCGCTCTATAAATAGGCTTCACCCAATCTTCTAAAAATGTAATCTCATATATTTTTCACATTTGACCAACCATCTACAAATAGCCTCTTGTTACATATAGAATATGCTCACCATGTCTAAAAACAGACATACACCTAAAAATATCCTGTGTGGCCCCCACCTAGTTTAGGTGATTATTTTCCAACTAGGATCAAGGATGATGTTTCAGGAAGACTCCTTCAGTATTTCTTGTTGCAATATTCAACACAATTTTCATGATTTTGACCCTATGACCTAATGGGACTGCTTTTTGACCTGATTTTTGAATGAGACTTTGACCTTTGACTTTAAAGAATTCCAAGTGAACAGTGAATTTCCATAGGTGTTATTATGCTCAAGGAGACATTAGAATGAGTCAGCCAATATGATCTTTTGAGGGAGAAGGAAGCTTATTTGACTAGGAAAACCATGAGTTGAAAAATTTATATCATGACCTAATGGAATGATGAAAAAATTATTTAGAATGGGACATCTAAGATGCACATGCAAATGTGTTTTGATCCCTAGTGGAAGTATGCAAATACTATCACTAACATCCTGCGCACAAAGTTGGGTATCAAATATTCAGAGAAACATTTGGTGCTTAAGTACCGTAGTTTTCTGCATGGGATACATCCAGGATGAAATGGAGTTCCTTGACATCTCCTCACTTGGTGAAGCATACCGGTATGCTACCAAGATTGAGCAGAAATTCAAACAGAAGAAGTGAAATTTTGGATCTATGAATCAGAAGCAAGGGAAAGGAGCCCCCAAACCGCAAAACAAAGAACAAGGCCAAGGCAGGGCAGCCCGAGACAACCTGTTTAATCGAAAAGAAATAAAAAACACCATAAAGCCAAAGAAGGGCATGGAAAAGTGGTGTGAGTTCCATAAGAGCTCCACTCACAACACAAGTGAGTGTCAGGCCAAGTATTCATTGGTGGTCGAGCTGAAGGCTTATGAATCAGATGCATGTTTTGACTCTAAGTCAGAACCTCACAAGGGGAATTAAAAAGGGGATCATATTATTAATTTTGATCCCAGTGCCATCGTAGCCACCACTAATTTCGAGAAGTAAGAACCTGAAGATCTAGAGGAAGGGGAGCGCCTCTTCCATTCCCAGATGTGAGTAAAGGGTTCCCCACTGCAATTCATTGTTGACAACGGGAGCCAAAATAACCTCATTTCAATGAATTTTTTGAATCTGTTAGGCCTTCCGATCACAGAACACCTACAGCCATACACCATCGGGTGCCTTCACCAAGGATGGGATCTTCTCGTCATCCAGAAGTTTCACCTCCCCTACAGCATCAAGCCCTTCACGGATGAGGTATTATGTGATGTTTCTCCTCTTGAAGTTTGAAATGTATTATTAAGACAACCATACTTTTGGAAGTGATATGTTTTGTATGAGTCTCAGCCTCTCACTATTATTGTTACTTTGGGTAATAATTTGTATAGAATACCAGAGGTAGCACCGCCAACCGCCATATCTTTGATCACTGCGAAGAAATGCAGTAAACTCATTTCCCAAATTGGGAAATTTGTCTTCCTTATGATCTGCCCTCAGGGTAGGAATAATATTGTGGCCATAACCTCTAGACAGGGCTCCTCCATACGACAACAACAGATGGACAAGGTCATGGAGTACACGGACATATTCACCTCACCTGCACTGGTGCCTCTGCACTGTCAAGTCAAGAACTCCATCGATTTGACCCCAGGTGTTCCTCTACCCAATGGACCAACCTATCGAACTTTGTTCTTGAGAACGAAGAAATCAAGAGGAATATTCAGGATCTGTTGTAGAAAGGTCACATATGGCCGAGTCATCGCCTTCTGGGAGCCCGATCGTGTTGGTGCAGAAAAAGTATGGGACTTGGAAACTTTGTATTGATTATCGAACATTGAACAAGATCACTTTATAGAATAGGTATCTGATCCCATGTATTGATGACCTTCTAGACCAACTCAAGGGGGTCAAATATTTTATTAATATTGACTTGAAGTCCGGTTATCACCATGTACCAATCGAACCCTATGATGTGTGGAAGACTACCTTCAAAGCCAAGGAGGGCCTTTTTGAATGGTTGGTCGTGCCTTTCGAGTTGACGAATTCTCCTGTAACCTTCATGAGGCTAATGGAAAAAATATTGTGACCATTCACTAACTCATTCATGGTGGTATATTTGGATGGCATCCTGATCTTTAGCCAGAGTTGGGAAGAGCACCTCCACCACATTCGAGAGATCTTTCATAGTTGAAGCGTCGCCTCTGCTTTGCACCAGTGCTCACATTACTAGAATTGTAGCAACCATTTGAGATCAAGACAAATGCCTCTATCTATGCTATTTTGGAAATACTTACTCAGCAGGGGCATCTAGTGGCATATCACATTGATACACATTCAGACAGAATCTGAAAGTATCCCACCTATGACAAATAAATTTACTCCATTGTGCAGGCCTGGAGACCATGGAAGCATTACATTTTGCGAAAAGAAATGGTCATCCACACAGATCACTGACCCCTACAGTTCATACAGACACAAGGGAAGTTGCAAAATGGCCACCATATAAATGGTCCACATACCTGCAATAGTTCCATTTGAACATCAAGTACAAGAAGGGCGGCACCAATAATTTTGCAGATTTCCTCATCTGACCGCTGATTATGGCGCTAACCATTGTGCTCGACTCTTGTGAGCACGAGACTTCGAGTTGGCTAAACCTCTACAAAGGTGATCCAAAATTTGGCAACACATACCAGATGCTCCTAGAGGGTAAGCAAGTTCCAAATTTTCACCTCCGAGATGCATTATTATGCCACCTAAGACACCTCTGTGTTCCTTCAAGTGAGTGTGCCAAGACGATTTGGGAAGCGCACTACATTCGATTCGCTAGACATTTCGGGAGTTGCTAGTACTGCAGAAGTATTTCTATTGGTCAAAATTTCGACATGATGTCAGGAATTACATCAGATCCTGCACTTCCTGTGCCATTTTCAAACCAACCATCAAGAATTAAGGCCTATATACTTTGTTTCCTACCCCTAGTCGACCTTGGGAATCCATCTTTGGGCCTTCCTTCTACCAATAATGGCAACGACTACATTTATGTGGTCGTCGACAAATTCTCTAAGATGGCCATTATGGTGACCTGCAAGGAGAATATCACAGCAAAATCCACTACTAAAATCTTCTTTGAATGAGTGTGGGTACACTTTGGGATCCCACAGTCCATTATCTCAGATCAGGACATCAGGTTCCTTAGTACATTTTGGTGAAGTCTCTAGTCGATGATGGACACCAAGCTCACTAAGTCCACAGCTTTCCACCCTCAAACTGATGGCCAAACAGAGGTCGTCAATAGGATGATCATACACATTATGTGCATGTACAACTTGAAGCATCCACGCACATAGGTTGAAATCCCCCCTATGTCTAGCACAGATACAACCGAGCTCTCCACATCTCAACTAACCATAGCCCCTTTCAGGTGGGCTTGGGATTCTAGCGACTATGTCCCATTGATGTGGTGATATCATTTGCAGCTACTCAGGAATATTTGGCTCATGTCTAGTCTGAAGCGTACAAGGTGAATAGCTTCATTGAGCACATTCAGAACATCCGCCAAGCAGCGGCATGATCAGCATCGGGCTATGACACAAGTTTGAGGTGGGTGACAAAGTTTGGCTACATTTGCAAAAGGAGCACCTTGTTGGGCCCCACCGCAATATTTTCCTACACTAATATGGTGCATACACCATCACAAAGGTGGTAGGGGAAAATGCCTTCGAGCTCAGTATTCCACCATTCCTTGGTTTGCACCTAGTGTTCAATGTGGATTGCATTTTTCCCTACTTTCCACCATTGTTGGACACATCCGACATTGCAGAACAACTCACACCAACAGAGTTAAACCCAGATTGCATGGAACATGCCATAATTGATCAAATCATGGACACAAATATCAAGAACACCTTCCAGTAGAGGATCCATCTATATCGTGTTTTCAAATTAGACCAACTCCTTCACGAAGGTAAGTGGTTCACCAGGGACCAGATTCAACAAAAATTTCCTCTACTCATGGAGGCTCTACACGCAATGGGGACCAATGCTTCCTAAGGGGGGAGGAATCATCTTGGTGGCCACCCACCTATTCCACCTATAACTCTAGTTGATTTCACATTTTCCTTGTTTATAGCGGTATTTACTATTTTTACCAGTTTTTCGGTTCCTAAACTTCTGGAGCAGTTTTGACCTCCTAAACAGATTTTTTTACTTTCGCAACAATTAGAAAAACTTGTAGTACTCAAATATAACTTTCAAATGATATATTTTATGCACTAAACAGAGATAATATGACCAATTTACGACCCCGGGAAGTTGGTTGCCCAACTAACCCCAACGAGGCCCACAAACTCTTGGTGTTTCATCTCTTGGGGTTAGGGTTTGGTTGTTTATGTTTTTCCCATGTTGTTCAATAATAAAAATGTCCTTGAGCCTCATAATAACCTAGTTCAGAGGCCTGTAGTCACCACATATCTTCTTAGAGATAAGCTACCATCACCTAAGCTATTTTATTTTCTACTATGTCTGTAAGTTTATTTCAGTTATTTGATATTAATGAAATGAAGTTTTATTTTTTATGCCTTTCTACATTTATGTTTATTTTTGTATTCTGTTGCGTTCCTGCATAAATCGGGATCACTCTGGTTGGGCTACATGGCATACCTTCATTGGCTACCACAACCCACCAATAAAAAATGAACCAATTCGCCCAGTACGATGCTTTCACTTAGCATATCCTCATTGGTCCAGACTTTCACAATAGACATGTAGATGTCAACGGCACGACTTCCTAGTCAACAGCCCAATCAAGAAAACCTGCTATTTTTTAAGATTTTGACCAAAAACTTTAAAACATCATAAATTTTTCATACGACATTGGATTGAGGTGAAACAAGTGTCATTTGAATCAGAACGATGAACACTTTCACTTGAATCTAGTTTTGAAATATTCTAGGAACTTTCATTCTGAGTTAAATTTTGATCACCGGATCATACCTCCCCACTAGGAACTTGATCCAGGTGGATATTGGTGGTCACCCACCTATTCCACTTGGGGCTCCACCATTGTCTCTTTCAGTTTTTCAGTTTCGGCACAGTTTACTATTTTTAGCAGTTTTTCGGGTCCTAAACTTCCGGAGCCATTTTGAGGCCATAAACGACTTTTTTTGGGAAAACGGAGAGCAACATGGCTTCATGGACCAATTTTTCTCATTAAAAATTTGTATTCCTCGGATAGATCTTTCTAACGAGGTATGATACGCGTCAAACAGAGATCGTATGCCAAATTTACACCCCTGGGAAGTTGAAACACCAATTTACCCAAACGGGGCCCATAGTTTTGGCGCTTCATCTCCTAGGGCTAGGGTTTTGGCTGTTTAGGATTTCCCATTGTTTCTAAATAATAAATATGCCCTCAAGCCACATTTTAACTCAGTTCAGTGGCCTGTAGCTACCACATCTCTTCTCAGAGATAGCTAGCAGTGCCCTAGCTAGTTTTATTTCCATTCTGTCTGTAAGCAAATTTCAGTTCTTTGATATTAATGAAATGAAGTGTTATTTCCGCTGCATCTCTGTATTTATGGTTATATGTTTATTCTGTTGCGTTACTGCATAAATCCGGATCAGTGGTATCAGAGCGGTCTGCTTTTTCTCGATCCTTCTTTGCATGTCCCCAATGAGGTCGGGGTATAAGGAGCTAGGCTCGATCTGGTGGAACCTTTGCAAGATCAGCCTTGCAAACCTCGACGGACGCCCATGGGGGACAAAAAGAAAGATGAGGGAGCAGGAGATCCTATCAAAATATTGCTCGAGAGGCCCTTGAAAAAAAAAGAAACTGATGATGACAACTTCTGTTCATCCTTCAACGGCTACCCACCGGCGGCGCATCTGCATCCAGCAGCCACTCTGGAGGTGCGACTCCTTTTAAGGTACAAGTAAATTTTGAAATTCCCATATTTGAGGGTCAAATAGACGCAGATGCCGTAGATAGATGGTTGAATCTGCTAGAAGGATATTTCTCGGTTCATGACTTTTCAGACCAGGAAAAGATTATTTTTTGCACTCCTCAAAGCTACCCCGCATGTTAAGGACTGGTGGGAAAACTACTGTGAGAACAAGGACCAGACAGAACCCTCTCTGTTCTCGGCCGTACCAACTTGGAATTCTTTCTGAGACGCCGTCAAGGAACAGTACTATCCCGTGGGGAGCTATGAGGACAAGTACATACAATGGACCACACTCATACAACAAAGGGATCAAGATGTGCATGAGCTGACGAATTTGTTCCATACCCTGCGCACAAAGTTGGGTATCAAAGATTCAGAGAAACATCTAGTGCTAAAGTATCGCAGCTGTCTGCACAGATACATTCAAGAGGAAATGGATTTCCTCGACATCTCCTCACTTGGTACGGCATATCGGTATGCTGCCAAGATTGAGCAAAAATTCAAGCAAAAGAAGCGAGACTTTGGATCTGCGAATCAAAAGTAAGGGAAAGGTGCTTCCAAACCGCAGAACAAAGGACAGATCCAAGGCATGGCGGCTAAAGACAACTCATCGAAGCCACAAGAAAATAACAGCACCGCAAAGCCAAAGAAGGACATGGGAAAGTGGTGTGAGTTCCATAAGAGCTCCACTCACAACACAAGTGAGTGTCGAGCCAAGCAGTGGCTAGTGGCCGAGATGAGGGCTTCTAAGTCAGATGCATGCTCTGACTCCGAATCAGAACCTGAAAAGGGGAATGAAAAAGGAAAATAGATTATTGATGCGGAGCCCAACGCCATTGTTTCCACTACAAAGATCCAGAAGGACGAACCGGAAGATCTAGAGGAGGAGGAACGTCTCTTCCACTCCCAGATGTGGGTAAAGGGCTCCCCGATACAGTTCATTTTCGACAATGGGAGCCAAAAGAACCTCATTTCAGTAGACACCGTGAAGCGATAGGGCTTGTCGACCACAGCTCACCCACATCCATACACCATCGGGTGGCTTCACCAAGGACGAGATCTCCGCGTCAGCCAGCAGTGTCGCCTTCCCTATAGCATCAAGCCCTTCACGAATGAGGTATTATGTGACGTTGCTCCTATTAATGTCTCTGATGTATTATTAGGACAACCATACTTGTGGAAGCGTCATGCTATGTATGAGTCTCGACCTCGTGCTATTATTATTACTTTGGGAAATAAGTTGTACAGGATACCAGAGGTACCACCTCCTGCCGCTATCTCTTTGGTTACTGCAAAACAATGCAATAAGCTCATTTCCCAAACTAGGAAATTTGTTTTCCTGATGATTCGCCCTGAGGGCAAGAAGAAGACTGTGGCCACGACCTCCAGACAGGGCTCCTCTGCACAACAACAACAAATGGATAAGGTTGTGGAGGAGTACGGGGACATATTCACCTCACCCACAGGGGTTCCTCTGCACTGTCAGGTCAAGCACCCGATTGATCTAACCCCAGGTGCGCCGCTACCTAATGGACCGATCTATCGGCGCTCTGTTCTGGAGAATGATGAAATCAAGAGGCAGATTCAGGAGCTGTTGCAGAAAGGTCACATCAGACCAAGTTCATCGCCCTGTGGGAGCCCGACCGTGTTGGTACAGAAGAAGGATGGGACGTGGAGACTCTGTATTGACTATCGGGCGCTGAACAAGATCACTGTCCGGAATAGGTACCCAATCCCATGGATTGATGACCTTATGGACCAACTCAAAGGTGCAAAATATTTCAGCAAGATCGACCTGAAGTCTGGGTATCACCAGGTACCAATTGAACCCTCCGATGTGTGGAAGACTGCCTTCAAAGCCAAGGAAGGCCTTTTCGAATGGCTAGTCATGCCTTTCAGGTTGACAAATGCTCCCGCCACCTTCATGAGGATGATGGATGACATCTTGCGGCCATTCACCAACTCATTTGTAGTGGTGTACTTGGATGACATTCTGATCTTCAGCCAGACTTTGGAAGAGCACCTTCACCACATCCGACAAGTCCTCCAAACACTGCGGCAACACAAGTTGTGTGCCAATTTGGAGAAGTGCACTTTTGGCATGACCCAGGTTCAATATCTAGGATACATTATCGATGAAAGGGGGGTGCATGTGGATCCAGCCAAGATCTAAGTCATTCGGGATTGGCCAAATTTCAACCGTCATAATTGAGGCCGCAACTTTCGGGTCTCTACAATTTCTACCAGAGGTTCGTGTTGGAGCCCTTCTCATATCACTTGGCCCAGCAGCCGGGGGCACTGCTGTTTTGGTCGAACTCTGCTTAAGGCGTTCATAGAATTGGAAATCGCTCAGTATTCGCCCCGTTCTCACTTTACCGTACTTGCAACAACTATTTGAGAGTTCATATTTTCGCATGCTCGACTATGCTATTGGGGCGTCTATCAACAGGACATCCAAGCAGCATTTCACAAGAGACATTGTCTCATTACGCTCGCAAGTATCCCACTTATGACAAAGAAATGTACTCCATTGCAGGTCAGTCGACAATGGAAACCAACACCCATTGGGAAGGAACACCCATCCACACGTGCATCAATCGGCCCTGCAGTTCATACAGACACAAGGGAAGTTGCAGAATGATCGCCATCAGAAGTGGTCCACATATCTGCAACAGTTTCATTTTAACATCAAGTACAAGAAGGGTAGCACCAATAATGTTGCAGACTGCCTCAGCCGACCACCGATCGTGGCGCTCACCACCGTGCTCAACTCTTGTGGGCACGAGACTTCTGATTGGTCGCTTCTCTATGAGAGTGACCCAGAATTCGGCCAAACTTACAAGGCACTCTTGGGGGGTACGCAAGTTCCAAATTTTCACCTCCAAGATGCACTTTTATGTCACATGGGACACCTTGGTGTTCCTTCAAGCGAGCGTGACAAGATGATATGGGAAGCACACTACAGTCGAGTCGCTGGGCATTTCGGGGTCGAGAAAAAAATAGCAATCCTGCAGAAGTATTTCTATTGGCCGAACCTTCGAAAGGATGTCGAGAAGCACATCAGATCCTGCACTGCTTGTGCCATTGCCAAACCGACCATCAAGAAGCAAGGCCTATATACTCCTCTACCTACCCCTAGTCGACCTTGGGAATCCATCTCCATGGAATACATGTCGGGCCTGCCTTCTACTAAGCAGGGAAATGACTGTGTTTTCGTGCTCGTCGACAGATTCTCGAAGATGGCCATTATGGCGACCTACAAGAAGAATATCACAGTAGAAGCCACTGCTAAACTCTTCTTTGAACGAGTGTGGGTGCACTTTGGGATCCCACAGTCTATCATATCAAATCGGGATAGTAGGTTCCTCAGCGCATTTTGGTCCAACCTCTGGTCAATTTTGGATACCAAGCTCACCAAGTCCGCATCTTTCTATCCCCAAACAGATGGCCAAACAGAGGTCGTCAACAGAATGATTGTACACATTCTGTGCATGTACAATTCAAAGCATCCACGCACATGGGACGAGAGCCTCCCCTATGTACAACATAGTTATAATCATGCTCTCCACAGTTCAATCGGCCATAGCCCCTTTCAGGTGGGCTTGGGATTCCAGCCACTATGTCCCATTGACGTAGCCATGCCATTTGCAGCTACTCAGGCCAATTCAACTCATGTCCAGTCTGAATTTGACAAAGCAAGTAGCTTCATCGAGCACATTCAACACATCCACCAACAGGTTCATGATATATTGGACAGAGCCAATGCCAAGTACAAGCAACGCCATGATCAACACCGGGTGCCACACAACTTCCAGGTGGGCGACAAAGTATGGCTACATTTGCAGAAGGAGCGCCTCACTGGACCCCACCGCAAGCTTCGCCCGCTCCGATATGAGTCGTACACCATCACCAAGGCTATAGGGAACAATGCCTTCGAGCTCAGTATTCCACCATTCCTTGGTCTGCACCCAGTCTTCAATGTGGATCGCCTTCGTCCTTACTTCCCACTTCTACTGGACACCTCGGACATTGCAGAACAACTCACACCAACAGAGTTAAATCCAGACTGCATGGAACAGGCCACCACAGATTGTATCATGCACATGCAAATCAGGAACACTCGCCAACAGAAGATCCAACTATATCGGGTTGTCAAAGCTGGCCAACTCCTGCACCAAGGAAAGTGGTTCACCAGGGACCAAGTTCAGCAGAAATTTCCTCATCTTATGGAGGAACTTAACGCAATGGGGACCATTGATTCCTAAGGGGGGAGGAATTATCCAGGTGGAAATTGGTGGCCACCAACCTATTCCACTTGGGGCCCCACCATTGTCTCTTTTAGTTTTTCAGTTTCGGCACAACTTACTATTTTTAGCAGCTTTTCAAGTCTTGAACTTTCAGAGCCATTTTGAGGCCCTAAACGACGTTTTTTTGGGAAAACGGAGAGGAACATGGGTCCATGGACCGATGTTGCTCATTAAAAATTTGTATTCCTCAGATAGATCTTTCTAACGAGGTATGGTACACATCAAATGAAGATCATATGCCAAAGTTACGCCCCTGGGAAGTTGAAACACCAATTTACCCAAACGGGCCCATAGTTTTGGCGCTTCATCTCCTAGGGTTAGGGTTTTGGCTATTTAAGATTTCCCATTGTTTCTAAATAATAAATAGGCCCTCGAGCCTCATTGTAACTCGCCTGGGGCATGTAGCCACCACATCTCTTCTCGCAGACAGTTACCAGCAGCGCCCTAGCTAGTTTTATTTCCATTCTGTCTGTAAGCAAATTTCAGTGCTTTGATATTAATGAAATGAAGTGTTATTTCCACTGAATCTCTGTATTTATGGTTATATGTTTATTCTGTTGCGTTCCTGTATAAATCTGGATCAGAACTTTTGGATTCCAAAAGTTTACTTATCCTAGTAAATATATAATGAATAAAATAATATAAATAATTATTAATTAGTTCATTAGTAATTAGGTTGAAAGGGCATGTCTAAATGAGACATGACCTTTCGTGAAGAGGCACCTATGTAGGTATATAAGTAGGCCTCATTTGTAACATTCATCAATTCATTATTCATACTATTTAATATAATATTTGTATCCTCAATGGATATTTTGATATTCCAAGTCTTCTGGAGTATTTAACATGAGAAGGAACTTTGTTCACTTCATTTAGTATCAAAGTTGTTTGAGCCTTTGGCTGCTTAACCATTGCACAGAGCCACGCTCTTCGATCCAGGTCTTTGACCATAAAAATCGTCAACTTGGTTGCCATCATAATCGAAGCATTTCATTACATACTTGGAGCTTCTCCATTCTGTTATCACTATAAAAGAAAAAAAAAATTAACTCTGAAAGTTTACCTTGTTTCTAGCTATGGTGTTAAATGGGTCTTTAGTCATTTCATTCTTAAAAGGGTAAGTGATAGGGTTTGAAGTCTTAAAAGTATCATTTTCATTTCCAAATAAAGTTTAGAAGTCTCATTTCATGGTTTAAAGGTCCCATCATTCATTTAGAAGTCTTGTTTTAACCTTTGAAAAAAAAAAATTTGCAATAAGCCACGAAACCGCACTTTCATAGCACAGCTAGTTGAAAAAACTAGTTTTGCGCTACGAAAGCGCTGCTACTTTCATAGCGCATATCACTGAAAATGCACTAAGCACGCTACGAAAGCCCAGATTCGTAGGGAAGTCATATCAAATCATCAAATCAGTCAGAATCTATTAAGTTTTCATCATGAGGTGTCAGTTAGGGGTCATTTCCAAAACATGTAGCCATTCAAACTCATCATTGCAATCTTAGAGGTCTCATTATGTAAGGCAAGTTCGAATTTGAAAAGGCTGGTTACTTATTCTAGTTTTCATGTAAAACACTTCAACCCATCTTTTTCAAGTGTCAAGCTTATGGTCATCTTACACCAAAGCTTTCCTCATCCATTATCAAGTGAGGCTGACTGTTCTATCAAGCGAGGCTGACTGTTTTGAATTCAAGCGAGGCTGATAATCAGATTCTATAGGAAGCAGACTGAAATTTCTGAATGCAAGAATGACAGAAGAGAAGAAAAATCACAGGTCAGGGCATTGCTTAAGGTTGGAACCTGAAAGCATAGGAGCCCTAGCTAAGGACAAAACAATGTTAGAGGCTTTCAGGAAGGCAGGGTGTTTGAATTTTTGTGAAAATTTGCAGGGAGGACACAGTCAGGTAACAAAGGAATTTGCCTTGCATTTCAGTGGTTCAAACACAAAGATTGGAATATTAAATTTATTAGTTACTCCTGAGACCATAACCTTGGTAACTGAGATTCCTAGAGGGCAATTCCCAAGAGCTGCATCAAAGAAAACTAAGAAAATCTACTCTTCTATATCCAGAGGTATTTTACATGTGAGGGCAGGTATCATAAAGTTTATTCATACCATTTTAAACTTCTGTTACATTTTACAGGCATGATATCTTTAGACTTGACATTTTTCCTGTATAGAAGCATAGATAAGATGGCAGACAAAGTTCAAATGAAATATGAGGGGTGTGAAACTTCTTTATTACACCATGGTCTAATCAAACTGATGGTCTTAAATGAACTCCAAAATATTAACAAATAATGGTCATCATTTTTATTTTTATGTGGATTTGGAGTAGAAGCTCAAACTACAGGCAGTAACCCTAAGGGAAAAGAAACTCCACCTGCAGAATCCAGCAAGCCAATAATGACAAGGACAAAAAGGTTTGTGAAGTTAAAACCTAGGAAACAGGTGAAAGAAAAGGTAGGAAAGACATCAGTTGTCATTAAAGAAACTTCTCAACCTACAAAACAAAGGTTAGATGAAATTGAAGAAATTGCACAGAAACAGTCAGCTGATAAACAAGTTCAACAGAGATTGACTAGGAGTCAAGTTGCAAAAGCAAAGGGGAAAGCAGTGTTGTCAGGAACAAGTGACAGTCCAGGTTTTAAGGGAAATTTAGATGTTATATTGCAAGCCATTGACATAGAAGAGTCCCCTTTGGTACAAGCTAACTTCGTAAGAATTGATGAAGATAAACAGAAAAAGATGAAGTCATCTAACAAGTTGGAGTTCAATTATGAGGATGTAGCATATGTCTTCAAGGCTAGGAAGCCTCTAACCAGACAATCAAATAAATTGCAAGAGATTAATGATGAGCTAGAGGAAACAGAGGAAACATTTATTGTTCATGAAGAATTTATAGATCTTTCTTCACCTATACCAGAAAAGGCCAAAAACAGAGTATTCTCCACACAAACAGAGAAAATCAGTTATGAAGAGATGGAGGAAAAGTTGAAATCAGCTAATTATGAAATTTTCAGATTAAAGAAGAGAGCTAGAAATCATGCTGTTGAAAAAACAAGTTTCAAGAGGATGAAAGCCCTCTGGGAAGGTGATAAGGTTTCTAAACTAGAAATAATTAGCAGTGAAGCACAATATTTCACTTGGACTGTTCGAGCCATAAAAGAAGCAAGATTTCTAAGGGTTATGAATACTCATTTGAGGACCAACAACAGGAGACTAAGGAGACAGGTTGAAGACTTAGAAATCTAGCTAACAAGATCTCAAGAAAAGCTAAAGCAACAGTGAAACATGGTAATGGAACAATGCAGAAAAATGATAAATTTTAAATCAGTTTTTCATTAAGGTGAAGACCAATTTTGATAAAAATCATCTTTTTGAGGTTAATTTACCATGTTTTTTTATATAAATATCAGTCCTTGTGAAGTGTAAATATCCTCAACTTAAAAAATTTCTTAAGATTTTTTTGAAATAAGCTTACACAGCAGTTTCGTAGCGCGCTACGAAACCGCTGAAGATGACTTTTTGCACTTTTACATATAAATTTGGAGAAAAGGTTGATGGGTTTTGAGTTTAAATGTTGCTGGTGGAAGCATGAAGGTTACAGGTGAAGGTTCCAATTGTAAAACAGGGGAAAAAAGGGTTAAAGGAAAGTTTTTCAATTACCTACAAAATGCGCTACGAAAACAGGCTACTTTCGTAGCGCAAACATATTCATACCCTTCTACACTATTTCAGAGATTTTTCTTTGCATAGGTAGAAGATTAAATGTTTCAAGGAAATGATTAACACATGTGACACATCTGAAACTAAGCTATCAATGTTAACAAGTTTTCGAAGATGAAAATGGAAGTTAAGGGCTAAAAAGCAGGAAACATGTCTCCTGATTTTTAGGACAGTTTTTGGCATCATCAATAGGATTACCTCAAAGGTGGAAGCATCATAAAAGTTCAAATACATGGGATTGCAGCTGTCAAACAAAGTATTTAAGTTTGGATAGGGATGTTGCAAGAATATTTAGGAGTTTCACTCCTATAAGAACTAGGACTTTTCAAAGGCAGTAAAGTTGTCACTTTGTAATTAATGGCATGTTTAAGATTAGAAAATGTGTCAAAATAAGACAATTTGAATTCTCTAGTGGAGGATCAAGGAATCCTAGATTGTAAATTTTCTGTATATAGCATGAAGTCGAATTCATAGAGGTTGGGCATTTTCATTAGCAAGTGACTGTGTTATTGTAGTTGACTGTGTCTTTTTCAACTTAATACAGAGATTTGTTTTGACAACTCAAGATTCATAAGGAGTTTATGTGTATCATCTTTCTATGGATTTCCTCAATTATCTATTTGCAGTAGTATTTGTAGGTGTTACTTAGAATTCATTTTAAAATGCTCTAACTTCCTTCACATGCAAATAGACTATGTGTTTCACTATGTTACTGTTATATTCATTAAACTAGACTCCAAGTGCCTTGACTTCCATGCTAAACAGATTATGATGTTTTTTTGAAGAATATCTTGACTCCATGGCCCAATGAATGTTTGCTAATTTGTGATACAACCAGTTATCCATTTTATCCTTTTATTTTAGAGTTAGCGATCTATTCATTAATCAAAAATCATAAACTTTTGAGAGAGCCCTCTCAGGTTGAAGAGACTAAGCCTTAGCCAAAAGATTGGTCTGAAAGAGTTACATAAAGTCTACTTGGTGAGCAGCTTATCAGGATCAGATTTTGTGATAACACATTCCACCAGATTCGCTGGCAAGCCTTTGGCCATAAAAATAAAAATAAAAAATAACCACCATAGTCGTCATTATACCTGCCCGACAGGGCACGATTTTTTCACAAGAAAAAACATAAAAAATAATATATATATATATATATATATATATATATATATATATATATCAAAAATAAATAAGTGTAAACGCAGACGTGTCGGCAGCCACCACACAACATTTGACTACGGCTCGATTTTTTCCGCTAATCGAGCCGTCGAGCACACCGGGTCGTCGAGCTGTTTCCACCGTAACCGTCCGACGGTGCTATCATTGTGTTGGATCACCACATCCACCACTGCTGCTGCATCCCGAGCATCCTCCGTCGTACGCAGCAACGCCCGCCAAACAGCACTCCTGCACACCGCCGAAGTTCGGCCATTGGTGCCCACAATCCATGATCTATCTCGCCCACCGTGCTTTTCCGTTGAGCCCTGCTACGTATGCACGAAGTCATGGACTAATCATTGCTTCACCGAAGCAAGCCACCATTCTATTATTTTTTTCCGCACGAAATATTGTCATTGTCGTATAATAGTGCAAGTATCTGTACACAGTGCCACCAAGAGGAAAATCTGGACATTGAGAAAATAAACACAGGGCGACCAGAATTAAAATTGAAACCTCACTCATACGAATATCTCAAATTTTATGTGTTAAGCTTTGAGTGTTTTGGAAGAGACGTGACTGGCCCAGAAATTTAAAGGTTAATTGCCTCCAAACGACTCTATTATGAATTGAATTGTTGTTGGCACTTGTATAATTTCGACAACCAATATATTATTAATGCGTCATGCATTGAATTGGGGAATTACAAACTAAAGGATAGACAAACATAAAACAATTACTTCCCCTCGAACTATTAAGCAAGAATATTTATTGAAGAAGTCATTTTTATACA
Organism: Pinus albicaulis; assembly: GCA_034641835.2. Lineage (NCBI taxonomy): Eukaryota > Viridiplantae > Streptophyta > Pinopsida > Pinales > Pinaceae > Pinus > Pinus albicaulis. The sequence goes on along the minus strand of CM076575.1, from coordinate 1,683,684,664 downwards.
GTGAAACATATACTAGTTACACAAAGAAGCACCATATGATAAAAAGTTAATTATAAAAGGAAAATTAATCGAATTTAAGGTGACCTCGTGGACCATTATACCAAGGTACCTTATACCCCAAAATTTATAAAGTGAATTATATTAACGTGTGATTTATTCCATAAACATAAGGGTATACATTAATATGCTTTGAGTAAGCCAAATGATAAGCAAGGTATATTTCATAAATATTATAAAATATCAAATCTTCTTTTGAGGAAAAAGAGAAGACAAGAAAAATGGAAGGATATATATATATATATATATATATATATATATATATATATATATATATATATATATATAATCTATTTTATATTTGATATATTATTATAAAAATAAAAAAAGGGAAGGAAGCTTTAGAGAAAAAAATAACTATTAAAGTAGGAAATAATAATATTTTATTATAGAGATTAAGAAGGGTTTGTCTTCAAAAATTTTAAGTTTATCTTGACTCAAGCAAAATGGAATTTAATTTGGGATAGAAGAAAGGAATATTTTTAGAAACCTTACCCACCAACGCTAAAGTGCTATTTAAATTTAAAGGAACTCTCGCAGGAAAATATGTCACTATTGCTATATCGCCTGCCAAAGATAAAAATCATATAAACCCTAAAATTTCCAACCAATTGGTGATTCTTGAGTTAATAAATATAATCGAAAAATTATACTTTTTCAGCAAAAAACAATACGAAATCACTAATTTAAAGATAAACATTGGCGACTATACATTTATATCAAAATTCCTTGTTCAATTCTTACTTTTGACGATAGTGTCATTGTGTTGGGTTCACCCTGGATGGAAACTCTAGGATCCTTTATCCTAAATATGAAAAAGAAGTTTTTTACATTCTCCCACAAAAATAAAAAAATAACGCTATAGGACATTAACTTAAAGCCAAATTCAGTGACGCCTAAAGACATACAAGAAATTTCAAAATTAATTTTTCAAGAAGGTAAAAAGGTGATACAAAATATGCAAAGAGAAGTTGACAAAAGCACTGCTGAAAAAAATGAAGAAGTTTCGCGACTAAAAAACCATAGCGAAAAATTAATAACACTAATAAAGAATCTTAAGAAGGATAAGAAGTTGTTGGAAAAAAAAGGTGCAATAATTTGTCGAAAATGAAGCGTCGAAATCTTCAAATGTAGAAGTTCAAGTTGAAGAAAAACAAACATTGATCTAGTAAATGCCACAACTCAAGAAGAAGACAAGAAAGTTGCAGAAAATACAAACTTAGATATTGTAGTTCAGACAAGGAACATTCTAAGTGAAGGTTCTGTAACCAACTCAATAACATCCTCACTAGAAGAAAATCAAAAAATTACCACACATCTAATAAGGGAAATTCAAACCAAAAAAGTTCCCTATAGACATCCAAATCACGGGAGCAGACAACTCAACAAAGCTATGTATTCAGAACAGAAACAACAAGCTGATGTTTTGAATAATACTAATGTCAGTGCAGTCCTCTCAAGTGATAATTCATCGCAAGTTTCAAGTCTTCGTAAGATTCCACAGAAGATTGATTTAGGATGGTCTGATCCATTCTCAGTGCGACAGTTTTTTTTGTCTCTTAGAGGATCATATCAACTTGTACCGAAAAAGATCACTGCCCCGAGACTAGAAGACATTCATAGCAAGAAAGGGGATCAAGGCCTTTCATCAACAAGATTTGAGGACAAAGCTTTTTTAGGAGGAAGACAATATAATGAATAAAATAATATAAATAATGATTGATTAGTTAATTATTAATTAGGTTGAAAGGGCATGTCTAAATGAGACATGACCTTTCGTGAAGAGGCACCTGTGTAGGTATATAAGCAGGCCTCATTTGTAACATTCATCAATTCATTATTCATACTATTTAATATAATATTTGTATCCTCAATGGATGTTCTGATATTCCAAGTCTTCTGGAGTATTTAACTTGAGAAGGAACTTTGTTCACTTCAAAATAAAATGAGGTTGAAACTCAAAATTTACCCCAAAACTCAATCCTTAATGATATGCTTTCAATTGGTGCCCTTCAAGCTCCAATCAAGGTACTCCACCTATCTTCTTCATGAAGACCTTACCGCCATTTCAAGAATCAAGACAACATTCTTATCATGCAGGAATAAAAACATTGATGAGTGGAATCTGAACATTCTCTTTAAACCCATCTTTCATGGCTCAAACAACTTCATATTGAAGTTCCATCGTTGAATACAAACTTGAATTTCCATCTTGGAAATTGGGAGCAATTCAATGCATACCATGCACCCATACAAACTTTGGTTTATTGTCCTCATACTGTTTCTATACACGAAAGTACAGTCATTGGAAAAAATCAATGACACAATTGGATTTGCATACAAAAACATAGTCATATCTTATACAATCATTAACAAAGATTTTATTCACAACAAGTTTCATCTTGAACACTTGTATCAGCGATTACATGAAAAACTTGGACGACAAAAATTGTACATCCCAAAAGTCTTCAAACATTTAGACTCATAAACAAGCTAAGATACATAACATGTCAATGAAAAACATACTTCTTGCACATAATTATTATCCTTGTTCACTTTACAAAAGTACCCAAAACAAGTAAACAATAACAAGTACTAATTAAGAAACAAACAAACTATACAAACAGTCTACCCAATCTTTGCCTCTCCTAGGATTATGGGTTCTCTTTTTGCATCTACTTTGCTTTGAAGGCAACCTTAGCAACGATGTGATTCCTATTTGTCACCTCTTTCTTCCCTTTCATTACTTTGCATAACCTTTTTCTCCTTCTTAGGATGAAGCTATGGATGTAGTTTCCAACATATTTCATTCTCATGCCCATGCATGTTGCAATGGGTACAAAATTACTTTCTCTTGTTTGACAACAAATAAGTCTTAAAATGTGAAGGAGAGTCTTCATGATTTATCCAAGAATATGATCACTTCTTTTGACCATTACCATGCATTTATCACAAACAGCGAAACAATGGTCAACTACATCACAAAAAGTGCAAGGACACATGTCCCACAAATAGTCAAAATTACCAACATTTGGAAAACACCCATGAGATTTATACATGTCCCTTGGGCTGCAAATTTGACAATGTGGACTGGACGATGACATGTAAGGTCCTTTGAAGCATTCATATCTCTTAAACATTGTCACAACGATCTTGGTGTGACATATCATCCTCTAATGATTACTTTTCCTAAAACTGTTTAGAGAATTCTCCAGACTCTCTTTGACCATATCCCAATCCTTGATATCTTGGTGTCTCTTCCACCATGATTGGATTATTGATCCCTTGGCCATTGATTCTGAGGCCTCCTCCTTCATAACCCATTTGAGATAGAAGCTTCATACCAATTCATTTGTTATGTTGTTCAAATATTTCAAAAGAGGTGTTATCAACTAAATAGAATGATTTTAACTTGAGATGCTAATTACCTCCTTGAACTTGCCACCCATATTTTCTGCTTCAGATGATGATGATGAATTTTTAGATGACTCACGCCGCCCACTTTTACCAACAGTCATATGACGTGAATCTTGAAGATGCTTTCAAGCTTTACATGCATCATTGTCCTCATAAGGTCCATAACCTCTGTTTGAAACATGCCCACATATTGGCTTCACTTTGGAGGTATCCTTTGTTTTCATTGGAGTGGAACTCTCTCCAACTTGTTCCTAAAACACATGTAAAACACATGCTACAACTGAAGACACATATGACTCTTCTCCTCTTCAGCAATTTCAAGCATTCTTCTCAATTCAATGTTCTCCATTCGAAGAGAAAAAATCATCTCTTCTAGCTCTTGGAGACTCTTCTTTCCCATTATTGCAACTTGGTTAGACCTTGCTTTGATACCACATGATCTGAAAATGGAGGAGAACTTCTCCTTCCTAAAAATTATCATCCTCTAACACTTTGTAAGGAAAATTTGGTCTTATGACAAAACAGGTTTTTAAGGTCTCTTCAAGGACTATGAGTTAGTTTTTTCATGTAAACTTAAAACATAAGCAACATATCATAATTTAAATCATATAGGCCTTCATGAAGAGCAAAAACAAATAATTTTTTGATATATTTCACCCCTCCTAAGTTACATCTCCAGGCCTACTAGCACAGCTACACCACTCCATATATTCAGTGATGAAGAGTACATAAAAGTTTGATAACAAAACAAGTGGCTTGCTTCCCCTTCAAGGAAATGTTCTCCTGCAAAGAAATATCACTTTAAAAAGCATGACAACTGACAGTCAATCATGAAACCATCAACAAGAAAATGGTTTTTCTACAAATACCCTATACTCCATCTGAAAATGAGCATACATGAGCATACAAGTACTACAATTCCACATTGAAGTACAAAAAGAGATCTTTCCCCAACAAGACATAGTGAGAAAATAAAATATGAGCTACACCCTACAAGTCGCAGCTGCTGTAGTAAACATTTGAAGGTAATAAAACGCCTACAAGGCCTTCTCCATGCTCAAAATCCTTCTAAAACTACTCCAAAACACTGATTTATCATGACACCCATGGACTTGAACCTGCAAAAGTATCTGCAAATATGCTCTAGTCATCAAATAGAGGTCACCATTGGATCCATAATGTCTAAAAACCCCTATCTGGACTCTTCTTGAGCTCCAAAATTCAAAAAACTCACCAAGTTATGGCTCAAAGAAGCTTTGAACTAAGTTCCTCTATTATCCATCCTACAAAATGGATAAATTATCTAACAAAGCTACAAATCCTCCATGTTTCATGTTTGGAGGCGAAAAATTTCCCCACCCTAGGTGCATTTTTTTGGACCATTAAAATGTCCAATATCCCTTATGTCGAATAATTTGGTCACATGGGGGCATAATGCCACGCGTTGGCCTAACCTCTCGCCCATATCGGCCTAGGCACCCATGGGGTTGAGGGCCAAGCCAATGGCCCGCCCTTACCACCAAAGCCATATTCACATAGTTTTGGTGTCCTATGGGAATAATAAAACCATGATTTGGTCACCATATACATATCCCTGTCGGTTTAGTGCCTTCTGATTCCACCTGTGGACTTATGCAGGTTCCCGTGACTAGGGGCCGAGGTTGGTCCCAAGCCCCACACCCATTGGCACTCTGCTTCAACTCCACCTATGATCTTGTGGTGGATGGTGACTAGGAATCATGCTAAGTCCCGAGCCCCACTACTTATGTGTTGTGATCCCGTGGGTTGGCAGGCAACGCGGGTCAAGGTTGACAGCCCGGCCCCTCCTCCAAATACGCACCAACCTCAAACTTAAATAGCCATGCTGCCACCTATGGTTAAGAACCACCCACATGGCGTAGTGGCAAGGCGCTTGAGTGTTGGATGAGAGGTCACAGGTTCGAATCTGGTTGAGGGTGTCTGACACTTAATCAAATTTTGACCAACGACGGGCTGCCATGTGGCAGCTTATGGTTGGGCCATGTGGCATACCTTCATTCTCTACCAGAACCAACCAATAAAAAATGAACCAATTCTCCTAGTACAATTTTTCCACTTGGAATATCTTCATTGTTCCATACCTGCATAGTAGACGTGTTTATGTCAGCAGTGTGACTACCCAGACAGCATCCCATTCAGCAAACATGCTAATGTTTTATTTGTTGACCAAAAACTTCATAGCTTTGTCATGCGACATCAGATTGAGGTGAAACAATTGTCGTTGGAATCAGAACAACGAACACTTCAACTTGACGCTAATTTAAAAATATTTTTGGCACTTTTATTTTTGAGCTAAATTTTGATCACCATATCAAGGGTAATCTATCCAGGTGGGACTAAGATGGACTAAAGCTTCAGCCAATCTAGGTACCATCAAGCTTACTAACTAACCATAAACCCAGGGATATAGGTGTGTATTCAAGGTTATAGCTCTAAGACTAATGCCACCCTCCCTCTTTGGGATCTAGACATCAAACACACATAGGCCCGCAAAATTTCCTCCCAAGAATCCGCCATTAGATATTTCAACTCTCCCTAAGAAACTAGGTATATCCATTTGTCCAAGCATGGTTCTGGATTTTTCAACATATTTATGGAGAGAGAAACAGAAACCCCAATCAACAATAAATTATTAAATATACATATACAAGTAAACACAAACCTTCGAGGTCCTAAATAATCCTGATGCCACTTATATCAAGTTATTTATAACTATTCAGAAGCTTTTCTTCTTTCATTTCTTCAGTTGCATCAATACATTCTCAAAGCATTATAGTACTTTCATTCATTCTCCAATTTATTCTTCAAGGTATCCATCATGACTATAATATGTTCTCCCTCTCAACTAGGGAGATGTGTTCTTTTATTTTATCAAGGCTCCCTCTCAACTTAGGGAGATCAACTAATTCTTCTTTTTATAACATCAGAAAACTTCATTCCTTCATTTGGAATCAAGGTTATCTTGATTATAATCATTCATTGAACATCTTCATCATCTTGAATATTATGTACCTGCACAACTTAAACAGCAAGTACAACCGTAATACAAAACTATATCAGAATCATGTCAATACAATAATGGAAGCATTAGACTTTAGACATCAAATACCTAAACCTAGTGAGGTTCATAATCAGCAAGAGAAGCATACTTCCAAACTTCAACTTCTTGTTAGGGTTTTGTTGAGGTTACCTATTTCATCGGTAACATTGTTACTATAGCATAAAGTAACTTAATCAATAAATTGGTCTCATTCTATGTAGGGCCTCAATATTATTTTTAGATATATATAAAAAATTCTACTATGATCCATTACAAACCCAAATTCCATCTTAGAGACACAGATCCTTAGATATTATCAATTAATCAAATAACTATTCTATTATACATTTTAGACTCTACTATGGTTTTCTGCACACCCTAGATTTTATCATCATATATGAAACAATATAATCATATCCTAGAATATCAAACTTCTACTAGGGATTGGTTACAAACCCTAGAATTTATAAACTATGAGCATCAAAAATTTGGTTAACATATATATCTAGGATTTCGTAATCATGCAAAAGCATATCACAACAATATCTACTAGGTAAACCCAAGACACCAATATCAATACATTAAATTTATACAACAAATTTGACCAGGCTAGGGTTTAAATCATACAGACGAATATATACCTAAGGTTTCATTCCTAGGACATCGTCTTAGCTAATATAAGGGTCTTGCTTATAAACCTTAATTTACCAAACCCTGAATATCTAGGGCTTCAATACATAACACAACAAACCATAAAGTACTAGGGTTTCCATTATAACAATACCAAAACCCTAAACATCAAAAGAATAGTATTTTCTAGATTTCATCATTAACCCTAAGTAGACTAGGGTTTAATAATTAATATTGACATACCCTTAGGTTAGGATTTTACAATGAATCTTTTTAAGGTTCCACAAGAATGATAATATAATGATGGTATATTCAATTTAATGATTAATCACCCTAACAAGAATCTTTGTGATTCAAAATCCTAGACATAACGACGCCAGTAGACATGATACTTTTGACATCAAACACCTAAACCTAGTTAGTTTCATAATCATCAAGAGACACATATTTTTACATACTAGACTTCAACTTCTTGCTATGGATTTTTCATATACCCTAGACTTCACCTTTAAGACATAAAATCATAAATAGCAGCAATTCAATCAAATAACAATCCTACTATTCAACAATAAAATTTTAGAATTTATATGACAGACTTTACTAGGGTTTGTTGCAAACCCTAGATTTCATCATCAAAACTAAATCATATTGGAAAACAATATCATAAACTCTTATAATATCAATCTCTACTATGGATTTTTTACAAACCCTATATTTCACAAACTACAACATGAGTATCAACAATTACGTTAGCTTACTCACATATGCATATCTAGGATTTCAAGTACTAACATTTCTCATCAATAAAAACATAAATACATTGAAGTCAGATATAAAATAGTTTTCTCCAGGCTAGGTTTTCGATCATAAATATGAGTATATACCTAGGGTTTCATTCCTAGGATCTTACTATATATATTATATGGATTTTCCTCATAATCCCTAATTCACTAAACCTAAATATCTAGTGTTTCAATACATAACTTAGACGTTAACAGAAAACCCTAAAGGAGTAGGGTTTTTTAAATACCAAAACCTAAACGTCAAAAGAATAAGATTTCTATATTTCATTAACAACCCCAAGTAGACTAGGTTTTCATAATCAATATTGGCATACCCTTAGCAAAAAGAGGCTAGGGTTTTACAGTAAAACCTAAAGGTTAGGGTTACACAAGAATGATAAAATAATATCATGAGGATAGATTCAATATAATGATTAATTACCCTAACAATAATATTTGTGATTCAAAACCCTAGACATAACAATGTCAGTAATGTAAATCAATTTTCAAAAGAAATATGATCGTACCTTTTACATGAAGATAACTTTATAACAAAACTTATATTCTAAGGCATACCTTTAGTTTTTCTTTATCAAACCTTGTAGGACTTCAATTCTTGAAGGGCTTCATTTGCACCAGAAAGTATATCCTTTGAAATCTCCTCCATAACCCTTGAAAATTTACCAAGATTTTCTAACCAAGGAAAATATAAATAAAAATGTTATTAGCATACAATACAAAAAATTATTGATGTGAGGGAAACCAAACATGAAAATATGAAACAAAGAATAAGATACTTATATTTTGGTAAAAATGGTGGAGGCTCCCTCTTAACCCAATCCTTTTGAGGTATACCTAAAACCTATAAAAATAATTCAAAAATGTTCTAACAAGACATGTTAGGCCTACAAACTCTAGAAATCAAAACATAAATGAAAACAATATGAGACTGAGAATGATATGTATGAGAGGACATAGTAGTATAATTTTGTGACTTTTGATTCCTCATTCAATATTCTTCTTCGGTGGAGCTTCATCAAAAATATTTACTTGATCTCCATCTCTCTTCTTATTCCATGGATTCTCATGACATTGATTCTTATAATGACCCATCTTATGATAGATGTAACATTCGATTTTGGATAGGTCAACTTTCTTCTTTGGTCCTTTGAACTTCTTGAAGGTTCCCTTTTTCTTCTAATGAGAAGAATATGAATTAGAGGTATTTTCTTCTTCATCTTCCTTCTTTTTGTTTACTAATGATATTCGAGCTTCTTCTTGACTACATGCATTCCACATTTGTTCAAATTTTGGAGTATAGTTCCAACTGTTAATTCCTGATGCAAAGGCACTCAAAGATTTTGGTAGACCTAGAAGAGCAGTAATTACAAGCTCTTTTTCTAGTACATTTTCATCTATTCCTTGGATTTAATCTCTGATTCTAGATATCCTTATAAAGTAATATCATACGGTATCATCTTTTTCCATCTTAATAGTTCTTTATTCGTTCTTGAGGCTTTCTATTTTCCCAATGTTCTTGATGGTGAATAATTTGGAGAGAACCTAATACATTTCTTGAGTGGAATCTATGTTGGATATGTATGGAATTGGGTCGTCCTTTACTCCATCCATTATTAGGATCATGGCCAAGATTCATTTTCTCTAAACCTCTCTTTCTCTACTTCATTAATAGGCTTCTTGAATTTTCCTTGAACAAGATTCAAAACTTTGTGCTTTTCGAGGATGAGATAAATCCTCCTTTTCCATACCTTATAGTTGGAGGCTCCTTCTAGCTATTTTTCTCCCTTCAATGAAGTTGACATGGTTCCTATAGACAATAGGATTCTCTTCATCCTTTTCCTTAATGACTTTTTTTATTACCCTTCTCTTCAATAGATCTCGAGTCTACCTTTTTCCTTCTAATTCACCTTACCTTTGATTCCATGTTAAAAAATTGGAAAGGCGGAAAGATTTTCTTATGTTGATAATTATTTGTGATATTATTATGTTCTTATTGACTTATTTATATTATTTTTTTATCTTCTTCTAATCAAACAATCATCAAAGAAAAAACATGAATATTAGGGACACCATAAGTAGGAACTCAACCAAGGCTAAACCCCCTTTATAGGGGAAAACCCAGTCAAAAACTCTTCCTTCAGTAGATTCAAAGTGAGATAGACCAATACCTTAGACTGATAGACCTTCCTCCTCCACCAAGTCAAACTTCCAATATTATTTAGTATATTCTTTTTTTTCCAACAACTTCAACTCAACAGGAAACAGAAATTCGACTTCCATCCATAGAACTTTGACCCCCAGTTACAGAATTTCGACCCAGCAAAAAAACAACAGTTTTGACTTCTCTAGCATCTTATCAGCTTCACACATGTTAGAGAGAAAGAAATAAGTGTGACTTCTAGTGCTTGATAGAGACCTCATCCTCCTTAATTGGACCTTTCCTCTTCTTCCCTTGAATTTCGCACTTTTTCTGGCCCTAGAACATTTAGATCGAACTTCATGAGTGAGTGTGAAAAATGAGCTCGGTTTTTTGCCTTTATATAGGAGTTAATTCCCCTCAGTTGGGCCAACTTTTCTATTTTGAGGCCAACTTGGTGGAGGAGGCCTAATTGGCCTATTTTAAATTAAAATAAATTTATTTCTTGACAAATAAATCCCAAGAATGGTATTTATATGGCATGGACAAGGAAACTTGAAATAAACCCTAGAAGTCAGCAATGGAGGCTTTGACCTATAAATAATTGAACCAAGCATGAAACTCGTGCTTTAATAAATCAATTCAATTAATAAATATATTTTTTTCTTTTCTTTTGACAAGTACATTACATCATGACTCAAATATAATTATGAAGACCAACACTAGTTACATTTTTCAACAAGATGCAAGTATAATTCATCAATGTGATCTTCGACCTTCACTTTCTCTTCTGGATCATACTTTGTAAGAAGATTTTATGGGTGCTTTGGTAAGCGATGAATATTTCCCGAAATAGAAAGAGACCCTTGGGTCATTCAATCCAATTGGTCATCAGCCATGTCTTCATTCTTCTCCTCCTCTTAACTCTCTAATTTTTAGGGGCCTTCTCCTTCACCATTCAAATTTTCATTGTTATTTGGTTTTTCGTTATCTCTTGGCTTCTCATTTTCAGAAAAATGGAAGTCTTCACTGTCTCCCTCTAGGTTTTCCCCAGTAGGTGGTGGAAGGTCCCTTTGATGAAGAGATTATTCAAGTGAGATAACTAAATCTTCAAGGGCTGCAATGACCAATTCAACCACTAAAGAAACTAAAAAAATGCGGTAGATTGTCTTTTTCTTTGATTGCTTATGAGGAAGAATAGATGTGGCAAGAAGTAATCCAAGAGCTCTAGCGAACTGACAAGTGATGGGCCAAATCGTGTGGAGTTTCTTATAAGTAACTTTGTAAGCATATTTCGGACCTTGGTGAGATGACACTTCTTTCTCATATATATGAGTTGGAGTTGGACTCAGAGAATTGCTACCTTGAACAGAAGGTAATTTGTGTGAATATAGTGAATTATCAGCCATAAAAATGTGGCTCTCATTCTAGCGCCATAATGTTGATGGTGATGGAAACTACCAACATACATGGGATCTCCTCAATATGAAATCCAAATATAATTCACATTTTTTGGAATAGGAGCCCCATCCGGGAAATGGTCCCAACTTCCATATTTTTAATGATTTTCCTTGGTTGCAATAAACGAAACAAGACAAAAAACATATACTTTTGAGATAAAAAAGTAAGTAAACCTTGTGAAGTATTCAATTACAGTGTATAAAGGCTCTTTCACATAAGGGAAAGAAAAAGTGAGTCTTTAATAGAAAATTAATAATATTATCCTAATAAAGTCACGCACATATATCTAAAAGAATCATTAGTTATCTTGTGAAATATTTCACAAAGAAATAATTATCATGCATTCAAGAGACACAAAATTCAAACATGCATGCTAAATCCAACTAAATATTTCATTTTCATTAGTATGCATAAGCATAAACACACATCACAAACAATGAATAAATATTGTTACAATCATCCACGACATATGCATGAAAGTGCGTCGGATCCAAGAGCTTCAAATTATTAAGTGAAAGCACCAAGATACACCATTACAATGGTACAACACTAGCTATAATAGTTGAACATTAAGCCACGACTTGCTCCTCAAAATAATGTTCTTCTCGCCTATGCCTAGCTTGAGAAGCCAAGGTGATAAGTCATTTTTCTTGAGCTATGGTGGTGTATATATAACAAATGAGGTGATGCTCCACCTCCCATGTGACTCTTGACCTCCCTTGTGGCTCTTGACGTTCTCAAGTGACTTTTGGAATTCATATGTGACTCTTGAGCTTCTACATGACTCTAGGACTTTCTAGTGAATTTTTAACATTAGATGTGTGACCCTCGGGCTTCCATACATTTTAAATTTTCTCATTTTTTTGAAAATACAATATTACATTCCACAAATTGTGGAAAAATACATTGACAACATATGAAACTTGTGTTGAAACTTTGAGAAGCCATGACTTGGCTACGGTGACATAAGACTTTATTGTAGTGTATCAATGCCAAGCTTTGCACTTTGTTGCTATTTCTTCACATATTCATGATAATTATTCATCCTCCAAAGGGGTTAATTATAGTATTAGAGTCTTCCATGTCACCTTGATCTCCATCCTTATGTCATAGTTCAATGTTTCTTTGTTTCTTTGAATGATGGTCTCTTTGATATTTGTCTCCACAAGTGTCTTCTAACAGCATCTCCTTGAGGTCCTCCTTGAGCATCAACCTACCATGTTCATATGATAACACCTACAAATTAACTTCACTGATGACAAGGAAATATGAATCCTCAAATCACCTAGTCTACCTTGTTTCTCATGCAACATGTTGACTTTGATGGGCAGTGCACAAGGGTTGACGAGAGAGGCCTTCTTGAGCATAGTGTACAGTGACAAGAGGCTAGGAGTGAGGGACTGAGCACTATGATTGTGCAATGTGTAGTTAGCAAGGACAATAAAGAGAGGGATTGGGCATTTGACAAGTTTAGGAGGAAAGGAAGGATTGTTAGCTCACTGAGAATGTGTAGTGCATGGTTCCTGAAGGAGTGGGCCTAAGGACTGGGTAGTTTAGCACTACAAGGACTAAGATATGGACCCATTTTTCTGAATGGAAGTTTTCTTGAAGGATTTGGCCTAAGGAATGGATATTTTATCACTACAAGGACTGAGATATGGCCCGTTGTTCAATGGAAGTGTGTATTATGCAGTGAATGCAAGGTTGTCTAAGGGATTGCGCAATAGGAAGGAGCAGGAGGAAAGAAGGAATGATAGGTTACTATGACTACGTATTGTGTAGTGGTAGAGGGAGAGGCTCAAGGGACTACATAATTGAGCACCGCAAGGGTCTAGAAGAGGCTCCAATTTCCACTGTTATTGCACAATGTGCAAGGTAAGGAAGGGTTGATCAGAATTTCACACTGGGAAAGTGCAACTAGTAGGACCGAGTGACTAAGAATTACAGTTGCTAATTGCATATTATGGATTAAAACGAGCTCCAAGAGCCTGGTATGCTAGAATTTATCATTATCTTCAACAACAAGGCTTAAAGAAAGGAATTGTAGGAAGTAATCTATATAAGAATATGGAGAAAAAAAATATAATAATCACATTAGTATACATGGATTATCTAATTTTTGGGAGAAACTGTTGTGAAACCATCTCCAAAAATAGAATAAATAAGATATCAACGCCTAGAAATAATCCACTTCAAGGGGGAAACCTCCAATACATTACATGAATGAAAAATTCTTGGATGATACAAATTACAAAACCTCCTTTATATATATAGGAGTCCATGGGGCCACAATGTAATCCTAGTGGGGCCACAATTTAATCCTAGCCGACCTAACAATAATAATTTAAGGGCACAATAACAACAATATGGGGGTTCACAGGGGAATCTGATAATATGTAGGGGTTACACTACTTAAACAATAGGGGACTATACTAGTAATATAGGGACCTAACATGCCCCTCTCCTTCAAAAAAGTGTTGTCCTCAATGCTTGAGTAGCTTTGGGTGCTTCTGTATAAAATTCTCATCCTCCCATGTAAAATCTTCAGTGGGTAAGTTCTTCCACTAGATGAGATACTCTGAAATTGATCGATTCCGTAGCTGTGGAGTTCTTGTTTCCGTCACCGCTCCAGGTTCCAATATGATTTTCCTTCCTCATCAAGTTCTGGCAATATTGTTTGAAAATTTGGAATATTTTCACTATAACCTTCTTTAAGCATGAAACATGGAAAATTGGATGCACTCGTGGCTTGAGAGAAGCTTTCAATTTATGTGCCATAGTACCCGATCTTTTGCTCCACCACCTTAAGGACCATAGTACTTTGGTGATAATTTTTTATCCTTCTTAAATAGCTTGCTTGAGGGAAATTTGTTTGTATGGTTGTAGCCATAAAAATACCCAGTCTCCTACATCAAAACTTCTCTCGCTGCGATGTTGATCTGCCTATTGTTTCATTCAATTTTGTGCCAAATTCAGGTTATCCTTTAAGAGTTGGAGAACTTATTTTTGATGCTTGATGTGTTCTTCCACTTCTTGAACCTTTGAATTTTCTCTTAAAGATGATTTGATGGACGGTGGGTGATACCCATAAAGTGCCATAAATGGGGCCATTTTTGCTGCAGTATGGAAGGAAGTGTTATACCACAATTCAGTGAGAGGTAACCACTTGACCCATTGTATTTGTTTATCAGATACAAAACAACGAAGATATACTTCCAAACATTTATTTACTATCTCAGTTTGACCATCGGATTGAGGATGATAAGATGAGCTATGAGCTAATTGAGTACCCAAACAAGAAAATAACTTCGTCCAAAAATTTCGAGTAAAAATGGGATCTATGTCACTCACAATAACCTTTGGGTTTCCATGAAGCTTTTGAATTGTTTCCATAAATGTAGTAGCAATTGTACTAGCTTTAAATGGATGAGACAATGCACAAAAGTGTGCATACTTGGTAAGTATATCAACTACCACCATGATGACACTCTTTCCTTCGGACTTAGGTAAACCTGTGATAAAATCCATTGAAATATCCTCTGAACGTTGACTTGGAATGGATAAAGGTTGTAGAAGACCCGGGGTCTTAATTGTCTCAACTTTATTCTGTTGGAGAACCAAACATTCTGCCACAAACTTTTGAATATCAGATTTAAGGCAATCCCAAAAAAAATCTTTCTTCACCCTATGGTAAGTTTTTAAAAATCCTTAGTGTCCTCCTAAAGGAGAAGTGTGAAATTCCAAAAGAATCTTTTGTTTTAGTTGGGAATTCTTACAAAGATATAAGCGATCCTTGTACCATAAGGAATCAGTTTTCCAACTAAATGTATCAAATGTACTAGGATCTTGCTACAACTTTTGAATGAGTGTCCACACTTCTTCGTCCTTCTTCCATTCATCCCTTGATTTGGTTATCCAATCTGGTTGGATAATAGAAATGGCACAAAGCAATGCTTCCACCTCTTCATTATTTCTTGAGAGTGCATCTGCAACAACATTTAGCTTCCCTTTTTTGCATATTATTTCAAAGTCATAACCCAACATCTTTGTGACCCATTTTTGCTGCTCTTATAAATATAGTCTTTGTTCCAAAAAAAATTTAAGACTATCATGATCAGTTTTTACCTTGAAGTGTCTTCCCATTAGGTAAGGTCGCCATTTTTTTAGTGTATGTAGTATTGCTAACATTTCCTTCTCATAAATAGCTTTCTGTAAATACTTTCCTTTGATTGGAGGACTTTCAAAAGCAATGGGTCTTCCTTCTTGCATTAAAACAACACCAATTCCATTTCCTGAGGCATCACATTCCACAATAAAGGTTTTTGTGAAGTCTGGCGTAGCTAAGACCAGTGCTAGGCACGTTGCCTCTTTAAGATGTTCAAAGGCCTTAGTTGCTTCAGGAGTCCATGAAAATGCATATTTCTTTAATAATGTTGTTAGAGGTGCTGCTATTCTCCCATAATTTTTCACAAACTTGTGATAATACCCTGTTAACCCGAGAAATCCTCGCAACTGCTTTATGGTCTTGGGGACTTTCCATTCCTTAATAGCTTTAATTTTGTTAGGGTCTACTTTCACACCCTCGTGAGATATAATATGACCCAGATATTCCACCTCTTGTACTCCAAAGAAACATTTGGATGTTTTTGCATATAATTGTTTCTCCTGCAATAGTTTGAGCACCCTGTCAACATGTTCAACATGATCCTTCCAAGACCTACTGTAGATTAGTACATCATCAAAAAATACTAGCACAAATTTTCTAAGGAAGGGTTTGAAAATGGAATTCATCAACCCTTGAAATGTAGAAGGTGCATTGGTAGGGCCAAAAGGCATGACCAAAAATTCATAATGACCCTCATGAGTTCGAAATGCTGTTTTTGGAATATCTTCAGTCTTCATTCTAATTTGATGATATCCTGAATGAAGACCCAACTTGGTAAAATAAATTGCTCCATGTAATTCATCCAATAATTCATCAATCACAGGAATGGGAAATTTATCTTTAATGATGAGCTTATTGAGCTCCCTATAATCCGGACACATTCGCCATGATCCATCCTTCTTGTGTACCAATACTACAGGAGCAGAGAAAGAACTCTGACTAGGTTGAATTATACCCGCCTCTAACATTTCTGCAATCATACGTTCAATTTCGCTCTTTTGGAAGTAAGGATATCTATAAGGCCTGATGTTTGCAGGAACACTTCCGGGAATCAAATGAATAGCATGATCATGATCATGAATAGGTGGGAGTCCTTTGGGAGTTTCAAACGCCTTGGAATGATTGTCCATGACTTTTTGGAGATCTGCAGAAATAGATGATTTTGATATTGGAACTTCTAGTGAGCATAATTGTGAAATTACACCTCTTTGTTCTTTCTTTAGAAGCTTTGTCATGACATTAGAGCTTATTATCTTTCCCGGCTTCCCTGCAATACCCCGTAGTTCAACTTCCTTACCTTCTGAAAAAAAATTCAAGAAAAGTTCTTGAAAATTAAAAGCTATCGTCCCTAAATATTGTAATCATTGTACTTCTAGTACAACATCAGCACCTCCCATAGGAATGGAACGCATTCGACTATTCAATACATATGTCCCTGTGGTTATCTTGATATTATGGCATTTTCCAAAGCAATTTATAGTTCCTCCATTTGCAACCATCACTTTACATTCTGGTGTTGGGTATAGGAAACAATTCAATTCCTTGGCTACCTTACAATGAATAAAATTACGGGTACTACCTGAATCAATCAACACTATTACCTTTTTCTTCTTGATATGTCCTTCTATCTGTTACACAGCAATTTTTCACCATCCCTGCAATTCCCCATCCCACACAATTGGAGGGCTCATTCTGTGACCTGTGAGCAGTGACATAACTTGAAAACACTTTCATGGCATTCCCCTAAACATGTACTTTCATTGCCCTGAAGAAAACTCCTTGTGAAAAACCCTAAAAACACCCCTTTTTGCATTGGCGCGGGCAGCCAGTTCAGTACCCGCACCAATGGGGAAAATCCTTCAAAGAGGTCGCGCCAATTGGCGCTCTGTACGAAAGTCGCACTTGCGCCAGCCAATTTAAGGAGTGTTTTTTAAAAATAAATGGCGGAAGTTTTGTCTTAACCAATTCATGAACTGGTATCTATCTTGAGTTGGGAGGTTTGGCTCCAGATTTCTATGTAGAAGAAGCGGTTTGCCACCCCTCATGGAAGCTTCCTTGAGGATAGGGCCAATCCCATGATTATAGGGTTCCCAACTCCCCTTCCTCCATCTATAAAAGCTTGCCCATCTCATTTGCAAGCTAGTCTTGAAGTTCCCAAATTCCCAAGAGCCTTATGCTGCAAGAGCCTCCATAATTCCCTTAAGGCCAAATCCAAGCAAGGAGACTATTGTCAAGATCCGAAGAGAGAGGTTTGTCCCATCCTTGACAGGCTTTTCAAGACGTGTTCTGCTGGCGACCCGCCGAAGGAGAATTCAGCATCAGAACTATGGTTGTATTCTTCCTTTGATTGATTAATAATAAGCGACTATTGGTTATGGTTCCACTCTTGTTATTGTTTATGATGATGATTTATGTCCTTTCTGACTAACATATAGTTGCATCTACTGGATTTTACGCTTGCGTTTGTTTTGTTTCTCGCGTGTGCAGGTGTCCTATCACGGAGATCGTGGGGATCATGATCTGCCAGAGCTAAGGAACGGGAGCGCTACCTCTTCTACAAGCCACAGCATTGGATTCCAGGTAAGCCTTCATCGCTAGTTGGTTTATTTGCAATTAGGAACCTGCACTATAGAATGAACGATTGTTCCTAGACCCGGTCTGGGCTAGTAGGGATCGCCTCTATCCGCAGAAGGGATTTACCTCCACAACAAATTGGCGACTCCGCTGGGGAACGTCTAGCTTGTTGTTGATTGTTTTATAAGCTATAGACGGAGCCTGAAGTTAGCCAGATAGCCTTCGAAACGCTATTGCTTTGCATTAGCGAAGCAGATCAAAGCTGCTTCAGTCAATCTCCGGTTTAGTTTATGAACTGAACACTTGGAGTATTGTCTTGTCTTTTCGGTTGTTTCTCGATTCTGCTTGCTTAATCGGCTCTTTTTTTTTGTGTTTGGCTTTTGGTTCAGCCCTAGAGGATCAGATCTGACCTCTGCTTTTCCGAATTTTCACCTTTTCATAGTTGGCTTGATTGGCGCGGTTTCCACCCTGACAGTCGTGCCAATTGGCGTGGGTTGCCAGTTCATCACTCGCGCCATCCCCTGTCTAGCGCGGATTACAGCCAGACAGTCGCACCATCTTCTGTAGGTGCTAGGGTTTACCCTTGTTCGGAAGCTTCATTTGGTCAGTACTTTGCTTCTGGGTTTGTTTTGGATTCTGCTTGAAGTGGTGAGTCTAGTCTTGGTTGGGAGAAATTCTTTGTTTTTTCATTTTCAGGCGTTGGCGCTTGTTGTCAGTTAGCAACCCGCGCCAATTGAGCGTTGGCGCTAGTTGTCAATGTACAAGTCAGGATAATTTCAGGCTGTGTGAAAATTGAGACTTTTTCCCTGAATCCTTCACCAGTGTGTCGTTCCCTTCTGGTCTTTTCTCTATATGAGCATAGATTACATTACTCATTGTTTGAAATGTCTTCTCTCCATGATTGCTTGATGTAAAAGGGAATGAATGCCTTGTTTTGATCTCTTGCTTTGGAAGTCCTCTTTGTGTTTGACCTCATATGTCTTGTCGCCTCTTGATGGATTTCGTTACAAAGTGTTTGAAACAACGATTGCATTCTTAGTGTTTGTTTACATCCCTTTTGCCTTCATGCTTCATTAAGAAGATTTGTGTTTATTTAGTTTTCATCTCAAAGTTTTATTTTCATGCATTAGATCACATTGCATTGAAAAGTGTTTTTTGAGGTTCATCATTGAACTTAGATCACATTGTTTAATGATTGAAACCTAAAACTCGCTTTGAGTGCATTCTCTTTCATTAAAGGCATGCATTAAGTAGATTCTCATTTCATCGAAAAATGCATTGAGTGCATTCTTATAATTTGAAAATGAAAAGGAAATTGTGCATAGATTACAATTGCATAGTTTTCGAAAAAGAGGATTTTGCATAGATTACATTGCATTATTCACGTCATTGAATGTTTGAAATTACTTTTGGATAGTGAAAGTCATCTAGTTTGGAAAAGATTTTGTTTGCAGTGTCGTTTTATGTCGCATCATTGTTTGAAGCTCTTCCCTTAACTAGATAGCATTCATCGAATTGAAAGATTTATTTTATCATATAGCTGCATATAGGAGATTGTCGTATGACATTCGGTAGGGCCTGAAATCGAGACATAATTGAAGATCAACATTAAAATTCATTCAATTAACCTAAGGCAACATTGAAATATTAACGAAATATTTAGAGGTCTAGGCTAGAGACGTGTTCCGGCGTCTTTAAACCTAGTAGCTATCATTCGCCTCTTGGCTTAAGACAGCGCTAGTACGGACTTGTTCTCCCCATACCATCGCGTATATAAAAGGGAGACCCCACTAGGTTGCCATCCTTTATCCATAGGAAGCCGAGTCTACCGCCCTATACCCGTGATACACCGGACACAGCATTCGGGGAGACTGCCTGCACGTACGTTAAGTCCTTGGTTTATTTCTCTTTCATTTTGAAACCAAGGTGTATATTGCAGTTCACGGTTATTTGGTACACCCTTTGCCTAGCATTCCTGAGCAGTCAGTTTGATCTTTACTGACTCCCTAAATTTGAAAATATCTTCAAGCGCTTGTCCTTTCATGCTTGTTTCCAATTTGAAAGTGATAGAGTCACCTTTTTCCTATTTCTTGACTCTTAAAAGATGAAACGGTAGAGTTTTGTTTCAATGTTTTAAAAATTAACTGCCCACGAAATATTCCTGGTTAAAGTTAGTTTCCTTAGGGTGTTGTTCTGAAGATTGTTTCTAATGGCAACTTTTCCAGAGTTCACCAACCAAGGAATCCCCTCCGATGGGAATCCTGGTCCTTTTCCTCCTTTTGGAAATGTTGGTGCTCCTTATATGGCAATGTTGTCCCTTCCTGGGTTAACTGTTGGGTTGCCTGTTTGGTTTTTTTCAACCTCTGTGGTCCCGAATGTCTCAGCTACTGTTCAATCAGTTCCTCCGCATGAACAACATCATGTTGATTCCAAGGTGGACCTCTCCCCTTCTTCGCCTGTTTCTGCGTCCTCCTCTTCTACTTCGCCTAGTGAAAGTTTGGATTCGAGTAACCAGGTGGCTAAGACAAAGAAGAAGAAGTCCGATAAAGGAGAGGCTAGCTCTGCGGCTGTTGCACCTAAGAAGTCTCCTCTTGATAAACCTTCCAACCCTCCATGGAAATTCAAGTTCCCTTGCATGTTGTGCACGGGAGACCATCTTCTTCGAGACTACCCTGGCATTCCCAAGGTACTCGAAGTATGGTCCAACGGTCGCTCGTCGTTGCCTTTGGCTTTCGGGAGTCAGGTTGGGGGCACGTCTTCAACTGGTGCTGGTAAGGCTCCTAAGAAGCAGGGTAAGATCACCAATCCCTATAATTTGTGTGAAGGGCACCATGCCATTCACCTTTGTCCGTACACGGATGAAGCCAAGCGATTTTTGGACAACTCAGTTGTTTCTACACCATGCCTCCTGGTTGGTTATAAGCAGCTTTCTTTGAGTCCTCCACCATCTGATCCTACGATTGGTCAAGAGTCATCCTTGGTCGATCCCACTCCCCTATAAATTCAAATTCAGGAATCTGTTCCTGACCAACCATTGGTCGTGGCATCGGTTGAGTTGGCCCCGTCTGCGGTGCACCAGGTCTTTTCCATTAAGAGTGGACCTCACATCCCTCAGGTTCTTCTTGTTTCTTCATATTCTTCGGACTTGGAGAAAGATTCTCCTGTCTCTATATCTCAAGAAGTTGCTCCTCTGCCTCCCGTGATGGAGGTCCCGGAGGATACTCCTCCCGCCTTCGAGATGGAGGTCGTGGAGGACGCTCCTTCTTCTTCCGTAACACCAGAGGAAGACCATCTCAATTCGATGGTAGCCCCTCCGAGTAGTTTGGTCGCTTCCTTTGATTGGAATAAATTTTCGAGATACCGCCTTTTGTCTTATGTGCCTTTCGAGATCACAGTACAGGCTTTTGGTCTAGTCGTACCCAGCACCGTTATAGATGAAGGCGCCTATGTTAGTGTTTTATCCTCAACTACTTGGCAAGCTTTCGGTTCGCCGCCGCTTGCGCCTGTTACACAAAATCTGTTGGCATTTAACAGAAGAACGAGTCAACCATTAGGGATCCTTCCAAGGTTACCTGTTACTTTGGGAGGTAAAACCATCCATATGGACATAATGGTTGTTCCAGGCCCTTTGGATTTCAATCTGCTCCTGGGGCATGATTACACCTATGCCATGGGAGCACTTGTCTCCTCCTTTTTTCGTGTGGTCTGTTTTCCACATGAAGGGCGGATCGTGACCATTGATCAGCTTTTGTTCTTTGATCCCGATGTGGCAGCTGGCCCGCCATCATCCCTTCCTGGTTTTTATCCACCCGTTGTATCTGCCCCACCACAGGTCAACTATGTGGCTACCTACCCCGTGCCTGTGCTCAGTGATGATGTCGTCGTGCATCAAGTGTTGGGGGCATTAGGTCCTGACTTCTAGGATGTTTTCCTTCCATCAGGAGTGGAACTCTTGGAAGCCATGGATTCTTTTTCATTATGATGAGGTCCATCGGAGCACAGTTCGTTTTCTTGTGTCAAGCTCCTTAAAAAATGAAACAAGCTCTTCGGAGCAGATTTCCTTGTCTTGTGTCAAGCTCCTTAAAAAATGAAACAAGGGTGTCCGAGGATAGTTCTTTTAATGTGTCAACCTCGTAAAAATAATGAAACAATTTCCTGTTCAACTCGAGTCTTTGATAAGTTCTCGTAAAATCCCAGTCGAGTCTTTCTCTTGATCTCGTAACTTGAACCTTCACTCCATCTTCCTTTCATATGGACTGAAGCTTGGGGGGCATGTACCTCGAATTGAGTCACCATGCTGGAGGCATGCGTACTTTTTCAAGCATAGTTTGTTTCCGTTTCAAGCTTGTGTAAAAATGAAACCAATTTCAAGCATAGTTTATCTTTGTTTCAAGCTTGTGTAAAAATGAAACCAACTTCAAGCAGAGTTTCTTGATTTCAAGCTTGTGTAAAAATGAAACCTTTCCCATTTTACCTCTTGTGATTGCCATTTGTATCAGGCTATTTTTGCCAAATGAGCCTTTGTTTTCTCACTCCATCGTCACTATCTGCTTGGCTGATCATATGCCTTCACTTGGTTGTTTTACCCGTTCCTGAGGAACCGCTGCAATGAGTGTTCTTGTTAGCCAGCCTCTTAACCTTGTCTTTTTCTGAACAGTTCCACCATTATCGGAACCAGTAGCTGCCCTGTATACCACTCGTTCCTCCAGGAGGAGTCATCTTTCAGCTCTTTTCTGACTCTCTAAACATCAAAAGATTGCCGAGTCCCTTGTCGTTTCGATCTCGTTAAAGTGGACATGAAACGACATCTACCCAGTATACGTTTACCCCTTTTTCGGGCTGGGATAGATTATTTATGAAAAATGAATACCCTAGCCTATCACGACTAGGAGGTTTTCTCAGATTTTGTTTTCTACCTTTTCGGATCTGAGGAACTATTTACGAAAAGGGACCTTTGGAGTTTACTTTTCTGCTGTCTTTTCAAACTTTCTAAATATGAAAAGATGCCGAGTTCTTCCTTTGTCAGACTCGTTAAACCCTGATGACATCGGATCCAGTCGTAATGATGATATTCGAGTTTCTCCTTCCTAGGGCTCGTTAAATGCACTAGGATGGATTCGTCCGAAGGACGGACTTATATGACAAGCATATGGTATCCTCTTCAAGCTTGTGTAAAAATAAAGAGGTACTCACCAGAAATGGTGGGGAAAATGGAACCAAAATCATTGTCGTTTCGGCAGTATGTCGCTCTTGAACATGGCACTTGTCTGCATTCGTGTCGGGTTGGGGACATCTCATCTCGCTTTTCACTTGCCTCCGTGGGTTTGGGTGATCCCCTTTTGACCTCTCATCTGCTCTTTTCCTCGTCATCATGACCTTTGATCTTTTGATGTCAAATTTTTCCAAATCCACTGTTGTGCCGCCCATATGTTCAAGAGAAGTTGACCTCTGCAAATTCCAACCTTCCTTTGATTCTCATCCGATCTTGATTCACAAAGACATCATGTTCCTCTGTCTCGTGTCGATGATGTGGGAAACACTATGGCCCACCTTTGATCAAGGTCACTTCCTGTCGACTTCAACTCATTATCCATGAAGCTGATCTAGAGACTCCCTTCTGGTACCTTGGAGCCTGCATGCCTCAATGGCAGGTTCTTCACGTTCGACATGAGGTTCTCATTATTGGCCTCCGATCGAGTGATTCTACGGGTGTTCGATGCCAGCTCATTGATTCACACGCCGTGGATTGTACCTATAGTACCTTGAGGACCATTGTCATTAGTGGTGGTACCTCTTGCGTCTGTTAACAGCTTCCATCATTGGCTGGAAATCAGGCGATGTTCTTGCATGTTCGACTTCAGCTCACATATTCACATGCTTGAACTTGTACTTTTTTCAGGTCGAGATGGAGCGCAAGACCCTGGATTCTTGTCTGTTATAATCTAGGCTGCGATTTTGTGGATTATTATGATTATTTACATGACTCGCTGATTGGATGGCTGCGACCATACCTGATTCTATTTACCGATCTTCACTGGATGGCTGCGTCCATGACTTGGGTCTGGATTATTACATACTCTGTTATGGATGGTTGTGCCCATACCACGTATATATCGTGTATTTGAGATATCAGTTGTATTTCTCTACGCAGGTTTTCCGACGGCGGTGTTTTCAGTTGGACACGTTCTCGTAAAGCATTTCACCCCTCTCTTTCTCTCTCGGGCCTCATGCTTTAGGGGGCATCTGTTACACAGCAATTTGTCACCGTCCCTGCAATTCCCCATCCCGCACAATTGGATGGCTCATTCCATGACCTCTGAGCAGTGACATAACTTGAAAACACTTTCATGGCATTCCCCTAAACATGTACTGTCATTTCCCTGAAGACAACTCCTTGTGAAAAACCCTAAAACACCCCTTTTTTCATTGGTGCGGGCAGCCAGTTCAGTACCCACGCCAATGGGAAAAATCCTTCAAAGAGGTCACGCCAATTGGTGCTCTATCCCAGAGTCGCACTCGCGCCAGCCAATTTAAGGAGTGTTTTTTAAAAATAAATGGCGGAAGTTTCGTCCTAACCAATTCATGAACTGGTATCTATCTTGAGTTAGGAGGTTTGGCTCCCGATTTCCATGTAGAGGAAGTGGTTTTCCACCTCTCATGGAAGCTTCCTTGAGGATAGGGCCAATCCCATGATTATAGGGATCCCAACTCCCCTTCCTCCATCTATAAAAGCTTTCCCATCTCATTTGCAATCTAGTCTTGAAGTTCCCAAATTCCCAAGAGCCTTATGCTACAAGAGCCTCCATAATTCCCTTAAGGCCAAATCCAAGCAAGGAGACTATTGTCAAGATCCGAAGAGAGAGGTTTGTCCCATCCTTGATAGGATTTTCGAGACGTGTTCTGTTGGCAACCTGCTAAAGGAGAATTCAGCGTCAAAACTATGGTTGTATTCTTCCTTTGATTGATTAATAATAAGAGACTATTGGTTATGGTTCCACTCTTGTTATTGTTTATGATGATGAGTTATGTCCTTTCTGACTGACATATAGTTGCATCTACTGGATTTTACACTTGCGTTTGTTTTGTTTCTCGCGTGTGCAGTGTCCTATCACGGAGATCGTGGGGATTGTGATCTGCCAGAGCTAAGGAATGGGAGCTCTACCTCTTCTACAAGCCACAGCATTGGATTCCAGGTAAGCCTTCATCGCTAGTTGGTTTATTTGCAATTAGGAACCTGCACTATAGCGTGAACGATTGTTGCTAGACCCGGTCTGGGCTAGTACGGATCGCCTCTGTCTGCAGAGGGGATTTACCTCCACAACACTATCTTAAGAGTTTGAGGAGTGGTAATTCTTGCCAATGCATTAAATAATATGGTTGGACTCATTTCTCCCTCTTCTAGGGTTGGTTCCTGGTGTATATCCTCTTCTTTTGAAGATTCTTGTTCATTTTCTTCTTCCTCTTCACAATCTATGTAAAATAATTTCTTCTCAGCACACTTATGACCTTTAGTGTATTTGCTATCACAACTATAGCAAAGCCCTTTTGCTCTTTTTTCTTCCAATTTTTTTGGTCTCAACCTTGTAGGTTGTGGAAATATAGGAGTAGCAACACTTCCCTCTTTATAGAAGTGAATGGTAGGCTTCCTTGTCGCCATAATTTTACATTCAATTTTTCTTACCAACCTGAATGCCTTCTCCAATGAATCAGGTTCCAAAACACGAACTTCATGTTGGATGTTATCCTTTAAAGTACCTATGAAGAGATCAATCCTGTGTTCCTCTGGAATATCAGTTACCCTTATATGAAATTTTTGGAAGTCCTCAATGCGCTCCCCCACTGAACACTTTTTTTTGAGATTTATCATTTGGCTAAATAATGTGTTTCTCTTTGTATCCTCATAATGTGCTATCATTTCCTCCGTAAAAATTGACCAAGTGACAATTTTTTTACGGGAGAAAAGCCATCGATACCATACAAATGTATTTTTTTCTAAATGTAAAGTTGCAATGCATACCTTTTGTGTGTTTTTCACATTATTGAGATCAAAATATTGCTCCGTCTATAGTATCCATGTTACACGATCCTTTCCATCAAAATTCCTCATATCCATTTTTGGAATATGGTGGTTCTTCCTTCCAACATTAGTGTTTATGAAATCACGATTAACATTTATTTTTTTCTCATCATGAGTTTCCTCTACTACCTTTTCACCATTAAAAAACATTTCTTGTATCAACTTTGTTAAACCTTCCATGTCTGCTTTTAGATCATTCTTCATGTTTTCCATTTTTTCATCGATCTTAGCTTCCATGTCATCCATCTTAGATTCCATGCTAGCTTCCATGCCATCCATGAAAATCTTCAAACCATCCATCTTAGATTCCACGCCTTTCTTTAAACCGTCCATCTTAGTTTCCACACCTTTCTTCAAAACTTCCATGTCATTTTTTGTTGCGATTTGCGAGAGCGAAATTTGTTGCACTTTCTCTTGTAATTTTGATATGGCATGTTGCCATTGTTCATCTTCATGAGTCATAGTAGAGCCTTCTAAAGGCTTAATGGGTGTTGAATTATTTTTAGGGGCCATTTTAGAATCCAATACTGATATCTATTCTACAATATGCCCTTGAAATCAATTCAACTTGATTCTTCAAACAAGACTTATGAAATTCGGAACAAATATATATATATATAGACACACACACACACACACCTTTTACTTGATTTTGAGGAGCTCGATATTGAAATTGAATTATCTCTATAATTGTGGATCCTCAATATCTGAAATTTAGCCCTGTAGTAGCCCTCTGAAGCTTCTTTCAAATGCCATAGATCTGATCTGATTTGGATTCTTCAAGTCAAAGTTATGTCCAATCTCCTGCAATGACCCAATTATGGACTGGTTCAGTAGAGAGAACCTGTACGACTTGCCACGTGTCACTATTTCCTCTTTTGGTTCTGAAATTGATAGATATAAAACTAGATTCCGTCTACTTGTGGTCAATTTTTACATCATTCCAATCCGATGCTCAGATAGAGAGCTATGAATATTTTCCCATGATCACCTCTTTGATATGAAATTCAGAAGCCTGAAAAAGCCCTAACTTCCATAGATCATATCTCCGCAAATATTGTGAACCAAGATCTAGAATTTTTCAACGATTTTCCTTAGGATTTAGGCTTCACACTCTAAAAATTTCAGCTTCTGAACCTTCGTAAAAAAAAAAAAAAAAAATTATAGCGAAAATTCCACGATGACCTGTTTAGGTTAAATTTAGGAGCCTGCAAAATGACCTAACTTCCACAGATCATATCTCCGAAAATTTTGCGAACCAAGCTCTGAAATTTTGTGACGATGTTCCTTAAGATGTTTTCTTAGCACTCTAAAAATTTCAGCTTCTGAACCTTCGTAGAAAAAACGTTATAGCGAAAATGTCACGATGACCTGTTTGGAGCAACGAAACCCTAAAATCCCAAAGCTCTGATACCAAATGTTGTGAAACCAACTCCAAAAATAGAAGAAAAGAGATATCAATGCCTAGAAATAAGCCACTTCGAGGGGGAAACCTCCAATACATTACATGAATGAACAATTTTTGGATGATACATATCACAAAACCTCCTTTTTATATATAGGAGTCCATGGGGCCACAATGTAATCCTAGCCGACCTAACAATAATAATTTAAGGGCACAATAATAACAATATGGGGGTTACAGGGGTACAATAATAAATATAAGGGGTTTACACTAACAACAATAAGGGACTATACTAGTAATATAGGGACCTAACAAAATCAATGATGAAATTATTCATAAATTTGCTTAAAACATGTCAAAATAATTTGAAATGTCTATGATTTGTGATTTGTCTTACTTTCTTGGACTTCAAGTAAATAAAACCAATGTAGGTATGTTCATATCACAGGAAAAATATCTTAGGGATACGCTTAAGTGATTTGGTATGGAATATTTTGCTTTAGAGGTAAATACTCTTTATAGATCAATGAATGGATCTCTTTTATATCTAACATCTTCACGACCAGACATCAAGCAGGAAGTAGGAATGGTGGAAAGATTCCAATCAACCATGAAGGAATCTCATAGGCTAGTTGTAAAAATAATACTCAAATACCTTAAATGAACTCTTGATTTTTTATTATGGTACCCTAAGAGCACAAATATTACCTTGATATCATATACTAATGCATATTTGGAAAGAATCGTTGATGATGGAAAGAGTACCAATGGGAATGTGTTCTTCTTGGGAGATTGTATTGTATCTTGAATTAGTAAGAAACAATCATCTATATCTCTCTCAACACCTGAAGTTGAATATATAGCAACAGTATATTTTTGTATGCAAATCCTATGGATGAAAGGAGCCTTTAAGGATGTCACTAAAGAAATAAATTAGAACATCACCATCTACTGTGACAATACCAATGCAATATGCCTCTCAAATAATCCATTCATGTATTCAAAGATAAAACAAATCCCATTCAAGTATCACTTCCTCTGAGAATAGGTTGCAAAGAAGAACATCAAAATGGAGTACGTCAACACCAAGGATAAAATTGCAAATATCTTCATAAAACCCCTACCTCAAGAAGCACTTGAACATTGTAGTCAAAAGATGGGGGTCATCTCTCTTACATCCCATTAGAGAATCCCTTTATTATTGTTGTCAAAGGAGGAGAATATGAAAAGGGGAGTAGCATGATGACAGGGGGAGTAGTACGATGATAAGGGAGAAACACAATGATAGGAGCAACATGTGAGCATATTTTTTCCATAAATAACAAAGGAGGATATTGTTGGAAGAATTTTTGTGATTTATGTCAAAGGAGACACCAACTCAAGAATTTAATCACATAAAAGTCTAGAGGACTTCATGCCCTTTCCAACGAGCACTTACTTTCCTCCTAACTCCTACTCGTTGATGAGATATGATTTTTTTAAGTTGAGAAACCCATATTCTTATCTCTGATCCGAATTTATGCAAGAACGCAATAGAATAAATATATAAACATAAACATAGAAGTGCAGCAGAAATAAAACTTTATTTCATTAATATTAAAGAACTTAAATATGCTTACATACAGAATGGAAATAAACTAGCTCAAGTGATGGTAGATTATCTCTAAGAAGAGATGTGTTGGTTTTTATAGCTCATTTTACCTTTCTTATTTATTAAAAAAAAATGTATATATGTTACTCAAAAAAAAATGAAAGTCAAAAATAAAAAATAATAATTATGGATTAAGGGCGCTAATCAATTTTTAATGTAGTCTTAAATATTAGTGCATTACAGTGGGTCCCCATGCACCAAGGTCAATAGTAATTAAATGTCATGCAAATGTTTGAGCACGATGGAGAATATGAGCGAGGCCCATCGGATGGAGAAAAACCAACAGCACTACATGCTTGACAATTAGATATTGAAGACCCTCCACAACGACTTTTCAAATCTCTACCTGACTATAAATTGACGGTTTACAATCGTTATTGAGGGACTCCATAATAATTCCTTCGTACAGGAGTTTGGCCCTGTAATGACGTCAGCAAGCCAGTGCGGTCGCTATTTTCTATTTGTTTATTTGTCATCCTCTATCACCATACCCCTCCACCACCTCATCAACCCAGTCATCCATCCTATCACCATTTCATCAATTTAAATCTCCCACGTTCAAATTTAATTCAATTTTTCCCTCCTGTTGCTCCGTTCACTCCATAAATCTCGTTACTCATACTCATTTCATTTGTCATTTTTCCCTACTCCTTCTTCCGTGGATTTAAATTGTACCAATTACAATTCCAATCAGCACCACTCGTCACTACTCGGGTATTCACGCGACATTTCTCTCCATCCAAGGTTATCAAAATGTCCAAAAAATTCATTTTAGTTGGTTATTCTTTCCATTTTCTGTTAATGGACACCGAAATGGATATATTTGACCCAATTTGCACGATTAATTACAGGGAAATTTACCATCAAGTCCTTCTCAATGAAGTTGAGTCTCTTGTATATGTTGCTACTATTAGGTCAGGTGTTTTGGTTGCAATGATTCCTCAAACTTTTGTGTTCCCTGAATTTATACACATGTTCGTATCTAACCTCTATCCTCAAAAATGTTTTTTCATAGATAAATTAGGTGAAAATATTTCCCAAGTGTCTTCCATCTTGATTCAGTAAGCATTATGTTTTCCTTCCTCAAATTCTTACACTCCTTTCTCAGAATAAACCCCCTTCTCTGCCTTCTAAGACTTATCTAGGTCGAGTCATGCTCAAACATCTTTCTTTTTAATGCCTGTCGGGAAGCATTTACCTATGGAACCTTCTCATTTTCTTGTGGATACTTTTGATAAGGAGGTTAAACCTATTCTAATTTGGCCAATATTTTAAGAGGAGAAGATACAACTATTATTTATGAAGTTATTGTGGGAATGTTCAGTTTGATGATGAAGCCTGAAATTATCTTTGAAATACCTTCTTTCTGAGAGAAGATGGTAAATTTTGTAGAAATTACATATAAAATTTATACAAATGGATTCAATCCAATCATGTAATGTACTAAAACAAGATACGAAATCCTTCTACTATATCTGCGAAATACATGATCGCTCAATCACATGCAAGTAAGAGAAAGGAATTATCAATCACACAACACAAGATGTATCTTGGGAAAATCACATGCTCAAAACCCCTCTATCATATATTGTAAATATTCAAAGAATCATGAAACAATACAATGCTTTCTCACACTGAGAAAATCATGCACTCTACCGATCATCTCACCCTGATCCTGCTCAAAACAAACTAGCAATTCTTAGGCAAAATTGACCAACACTTAGCCAATTCTTAGCCCCTTCTTAGCCCATCCTTTCTCATGCCATACCTTGGCAATTAATCCCTATTAAATGGGATAAACAACCTTCCTTGACTATGCAATCCTTCATGAGCCTTCCTCAAACTTTATAATTTCACCCGGGCAATTCGCTAATAATAAAACTGATAGCTAACTTCCCTTTAACCTATTTCTTAACTGGGTCGTCATCAGAATTTACATGCATGTAGCTAATAATAGTGAATCATCAGTTATCTGATAGATCACTACTTGTGAATTGAATCTAATTTAATTCATTTGACCTCTCACTAGCTCGTCACTCAGTTAGAACTAGTTAAATTGATTTTAACTCAATTAATTTGAGTTAACTTATTACACATGCATCAAACTAATGCATTCATTGCAGCTGGACCCCAAAAATAATATAATCACTCTACATGCCTCACCTTGGACCCTCAACTCGAATTTCTTGAGCTAACTCAGTCTATATGAATTAGTTAATTGATACAAGTTGTTATGAGATGAAATTACAATTTATTTTCCAATTTATTTAAGGGATAAATAAATTAGACACCACAATTTAGCGCTAATGTGTAACTAAATTCCTCACTCATGTGTGACTGGAATCCCACACCAGTTATTTGGTCAATTTTTTTTCCTTTCTGGAAGCCAATTTCATTGTTTCTTGTTGCAAATTTCAACGCTCCCTCTCAACAAGGAAGGAATTAATCTATCCTGATATGATACCTTTGGAATGTTCTGCATGAAACACTTCTCACATGCAACTCCTAAAAATGAATAGCCTCCAAACAACTGAATCAGTATAATGCATCTGTCATCAGAGTCTTCTGACTGCTACTAGTTGCTGCACATGTCTACTGGACTCTCTGCATTTCTACTGACATTTTCATCCATGCACTCTGCACTAATGCCAACTCTGATCTGCACTCCAGTATTCGACATCTTTCACTATGATTTCTATCTTCCTGACATCTGACTACATATATCTAACCAATCCTTCCTGCTATTGTTGTACTGTGGGATCCTCATAGCCAAGATTGATCCATGAGACACACCATCTCAATGGATCCTACCCAAATTTCTTCTTGGGATTATATCTACACATCTCCCCACCTCACACCTAGAGGTATAGTTGCATGTACTCCCTCTGTGCATCTGGTTCAAAATTTCCCCCTCTTGGATTTCTTTTCTTGAGTGGACTCTTCCACTCGGTCTCCTCTCTGCTTCTCCAATTTTGGCTACTCCACAACCTTCTGACACTGCTTCTGACACTGCGTTTTGGGAGATAATTGATCCCTCTCAACCACCAAGTCATTAAACACTTATTTTCTCATCAAAGCCTTGCATGCATCCTCAACCTTGAGAGCATACAGGTTCTTGACTCTTGCACCAATTTGTTTCACCTATCCCGTGGCTATGTGTTTAAGGGAAACCTTTCCTTTTCTAAACATCACATCATAACCATGGTCTTCCAATACTGCTACGAAGATAATATTCTTCCTTAGGCCTGGAACATACAAAACATCTACCAGTCTGAGAGGGGAGCCATACTCCCTCTGAAATGTAACTGTACCTATGTCGGTCGCGATATACCTCCTGTCATCTCCAAACCCTATGTTCTGCTAGAGGTCCTTCTCCTCCAGGTCACTGAAGAGATATTTATTCCCCATCATATGGAACGAGGCACCACTATCTAGATACCACATGCATCCCATTACAGTGATGGTCATTCATGTAATGAGAGTAAAATCAAGCTCGAACTGTGAAGCCAATGCTTCACCCGCTGCAACTGCAGGCTCCTTCTTGCTTTCCTTCTTATGTGGACAATTTGAAGCATAGTGCCCATGCTTGTGACATTGAAAACATCTGATCTTAGACAATTCTCTCTTGCCCTCTTCACCTTGGTATTTCTTTCCTTTGTCTTTCTTTCCTTTTCCGACCAATGCATAATCTTCTTCTTTGTTTTTTTTGGAGGTCTCGTCTCTATTGCTCCGCCTTATCTCTTCTATTACCAAGTTGGACCACAAATGCTCCCAATCTGGTAATTTCTCCCTCCCATTCACAGATTCTTGGTAACTATGCCAGCTCTTGGGAAGGCCTAGAAGTTCTACGCTCACCAAGTCATCATCAACTACGGTCACACCAACACTTCCAAGCTCATCTCGAAATTGATCTTTCTGAGCTTGCCCTTCAGCGCCAACTTCCTTTGGTCGCTTCTGTTCTGAAATAGATCTGTCAAGGCCTTCCACATAGCATATGGAGTCACCTTCCCATGGAGACTCGAGACAATATGATCTCTAACTCCCTCTAATGATATCCTTCTCACCTTTGCTACCTTATTCTACCAGGCATCAAGAAGTTGGGAATCTGCTGTTGCGGGCTTGGGAATATCAAAATATATGAATTCCTTCAACCCGTTGTCCTCCAACACCGCCTCTATCCTATATTTCCATGAAATATAATTCAAATTTCCCTTGAGTTAAAATTCGAGTCTCAAGCCATTGAAATACATCTTGATCTCCTGCTGGATCCTGAAGAATAAATCTGCAAATTTGAAATTGCTCAAGACAAACTCAATTTCTTCTCTTCTATTGTGATTCTTGGTGCTCTGATACCATGTAGAAATTAATTTAGAAACTCTATACCAATGTATTCAATCCGATCATGTAATGTACTAAGACAAGATATTTAATCCTTTTACTATATTTGCGGAATATAAATCACGAACGCTCAATCACATGAAATTAAGAGAAAGGAATTATCAATCACACAACACAAGATGTATCTTGGGGAAATAAACTGCTCAAAACCCCTATATCATATATTTTACATAGTCAAATAATCATTAAACAATACAATTCTTTCTCACACCGAGAAAATCTTGCACTCTACTGATTGTCTCACCCTGATCCTGCTCAAAACTTTCTATTAATTCTTAGGAAAATTGACCAACACTTAGCCAATTCTCAGTACCTTCTTAGCCTAGCCTTTCTCACGCAATCCCTAGGAAATTAATCGCTATTAAATAGGATAATCAACCTTCCTTGACTGCACAATCATATTTGAGTCTTCCTCTGACTTTATAATTGCGCCTAGGAAATTCACTAATAATACAACTGATAGTTAACTTCCCTTTAACCTCTATCTTAACTAGGTCGTCATCAGAATTGACATGCATGTAGCTAATAATATTGAATCATCATTTATCTGATATATCGCTACTTGTGATTTAAATCTAATTTAATTCACTTGACCTCTCACTAGCTCATCACTCAGTTAGAACTAGTTAAACTGATTTTAACTCAATTAATTTGAGTTAAATAATTACGCATGCATCAAACTAATGCATTAACTGCAACTGGACCCCCAAAATAATAGAATCACTCTACATGCCTCATCTTTGACCCTCAACTCGAATTTCTTGAGCTAACTCAATCTTTCTAACTTAGTTAACTGATTCAAGTTGTTATGAGACGAAATTACAATTTATTTTCCAATTTGTTTAAGGGATAAATAAATTAGAGGCCCACATTTAGCACCAATGTGTAACTGAATTCCTCACTCATGTGTGACTGGAATCCCACACCAGTTATGTGGTCGATTTTTTTCCTTTCTAGGTGCCAATTTCACTCTTTCTTGTTGCAAATTTCAACAAATTCTCAATTAATAGATCTTTCCCTTACTAGATGTTTCAGATTATAGTCTTTAATTACATATCTCTTCTTATACACTCATGTTGAAAGGTTTAAGAATCTAGGATTGAATATCATGGATCCTCACAAGAATAAAAATTCAGTGGTGTTTTGGACTGATGTCATAAGAAGTAATGCAAATAATGAAGGCTTGTCATATTTCACCACTTAATTTTTATTAGTTGCTTACTCCATCACAAACAACTCACCTTCACCTTGCATCCTACCAAAGGCCTAGTCTTCTCTTCATCTCAGTAAGGAGGTTAAAGTAGCTGATTGGTTTTTATTCTCATATTATGCAGAAATTAGATTATATTGTTTTCATTGGAATTTATCATGCATAGTTTGAATGTTGATCAAGTTCCCTTTGTTCCAGCAAAGAAGGGGCATCTATTCAAGTTTCCAAAGACATTGGGAAATTTTATTGTGAACAACAAGCAAGCTATGGGATAAGTATAGAAACTTCTGGAAAGGATGAATTTGCAGTTGGGAGAAAAATGGGCATATGATCCTCATCACATTATTTCCAATAGGAGAGTGGAAAATTATTATGCTCCCTATGTACATGAAGCTCGGCCAGATGTCAAGAAGCTAGAAAATGGACGACAAACTACTTTTTCAAGAGCCATGGAGGTTAAAACCCCTCATCATAGTGAAAAGAATCTAAAAAATAGGAAGTGAGGATGTAATTGATTTTGAAGGAGACACAGATGGAGGTTCTAAAAGGATGAAGCTATCTTAGGAGGTTAGTTCATCACCAGTATCAAGTTTTCAATTGTAGTTAGGTGAGGTTATTTTCACACCTTCCTCTCTTGTCCCAGAAGAAACTGTTCAGATCTTTGTTCCAATGATAAATTAGTTGTACTCTCAAATTGAGAAAAGAAATAGAAAATTCAAAGAAAGCATGGAGTCTCAATTAGAATCCTAGATCATTTTGGATAATCAGACTAGATTGCTTTCTTCCATGGATTTGGAGAGGAATCAACTAAAATTGTCTTTATCTCACCCCTCTACCTTGATTGTGTCTTCTTCATCAGGTTTTAAGACTTTCAACTTGACAGTAGATGCCAGGAAAATTCCACTACCTGATAAAATCAACTTACATAGGAAGACTGGAGAATTGATTAATACTGATTTTCATAATAATTTCCCAGCTGCAAGCAATGTTGAAGCTTTGTTAGAGAAATTAGTTAATAAATTAAAATTAGAGAAAACAAATTGTAGATCTCTAACTACTCCAAATGAGGAATTAAAGAAATTGGTTGTTAAGGTTGGTCTCAATCCATAAGATAGAAGTGTTGTTCAGAAGTTGTTACATGCAGCTAAAATAGAAATTCAGGTGCTCAAGAGGAAATTGAAGATGCCTTCTATAGAGCATCCTATGGATTCAGAAGTAGCACATGTATAAAAAGAGAAATAAATATTGACTAATGAACTTTTGTAGATAAATGATGAAGTTTCCAAGTTGAAGGAAGTGAATTTCGTTTTGCAACATAAAATTGATTCTCATGTTTGTACTATCTTAGTACAAGCAGATTCTGATTATCTAGCTGATAAATTAACTCAAGTCGTGACAGAGTTAAAATTTTCTGAAAAAAAAATGAAATGAAAAATATTCAAATATATTTTGAGAGTGTTGTGAATATTATAAAAACCATTGAAAAGGAATTGGACATGGCCAAGAAGAATGCTGAGAGGTACAAAAATGATTCTCAGACTGTTTTTCAAGAAATTAAGGAGCTAAAGGAGAAGGTGAAGGGTAATATGTCCCTTGTTCAAGCAAGGGAAATCCTGTGGAATGATGTCATCCACACTATAAGGAACATTTGGGAATCCTTGACTGTAGTTGAAGAGGATAAAATTATTCTTAGATACCTGGAAGAATTAATCATTTCCAACAAGAAAAAATTACAACAGAGAGCTCAGTTTGCTAAGAAATTGATCGATTTCCTCAACTCAAAATATTTTCAACAATTAAGGGAATTAGGAGTTGAAGACATAATTGGGTATGTCATATAAATAAATGAAATGATTGTGAAAAAATTATATAGGAAAATGGCAAAGAATAAATTGATAGTGGTTAAAGAAGCAGTAATGAAGTTTAGTACTAATTTTGACAAGAGGACTAGAGCAGGCTTTCCTTCATGCTGGGACCATGAGGGAAACTTGTTACCCTGGGAGACCTATCAGACTTTACTAGTGGAGGCCAAGAGAAAGATCAGTTCTACTCATGAAAAAACATTTGTTCTTAAAGGAGCAATGATTTTCAACTACTTGCACAAATATTTCCAACTATTATGATTAATGAGAACCCTTTTCATTGAAAAACCAACATACAGAAGAATTACAGACTTCAAGACGGCACACACTAGGTTTTTCAAAATTCCAAGTCCAGATACATCTATTTGGAAAAAAATCATGGTGTGGATGTCACCAACTATAGTGAGTGCATAATTTGGGCCTTCAACTACATGAGAGTCCCAGATCACCTAGTGAACTAGTGCCACTTGTCGTGCAGTAGTCCTTTATATTTACGAGATGATGTATTTCTTTTTCTTTTTCAAAAATTTAATGTTTAGGAGAACTATATATTTCAAAATAGTTCAGGTAGCTAACAATTTTAGTAGTACACACTTTTCTAACTATACCTTTTGAAATTTTGTATAAAGTCAATTTAGAAAGAGAAATGAGAGTTCCAAGTTTTGGACCTCATAAGTATAAACTATTTGTATTCTCAATATTCATGTGGATTTGAATAAATATTTCAAAGTTATTCCAGACACCTGTTGAGTACGATATGTGTTTCTTGTTGTCTTTCATATTATGTTTTTCTTCCATAGAAGAGAGTAATGAAGTTGCTAGTCTTTAATTTTACAGTTCTGAAAAGTTTGATTCCTGTGAATTAAAGTTAAAAATCCTTAATCATGTGCTCCTATTTTCTATATTTCATTCTCTGTTAACTTTGTATTTCTTCTAAAGTTGGAAGCAATAGATTTTTCATACAACATCCTATTGTTAAATACTTTCCACCATACCTTCTCACTGTATAATCATTTTAAATTGTATTCGACATCAAAAGGCCACACTAAAAGATTTCCTTTTCTCATTGAATATTAAGAATAAATTATCTTTATAATTAAATTTTATGGGGTTAAAACAATGGGAGAACAAACCTATTTCATTATTATTCTTAAGAAATTTCTTGGGCACTGACCTCTTCTCATCCAGAGGTTGTCACATTTTTTTGTGTCGTTGTTGGGGAATGGAGTATGAAGTTATTTTTCCCTGGGTTTTCTTTTTTTTTCATGTCTTTGTGTGGTGATCAAAGAAATTTTTTAGGATGAGTCTCTCACAAAGAAAGCATTTCTAACATCTAGAAGGCCTCATACAAGGTATGATACCTCACAGCAAAAAGATCGTATTATTTCTGATCCAGAGAATTTAGTTTCTCGAAGAGTTTGGAGAGAAAAATCCCCATTAACTTCAAACCCTACTTTATCAACCACTGGTACTAGTTGTTTTTCACAGTTTCCAAAAACTCATGATTCAAAAGAAGTTGTTAAGAATCTTGATTTTTATCAAGAAGGATTTTTTCATCCTCACGGTATTTTTCCATAACCTTGTTTGGAAGAAGAATATTTTGAGTTTGTGTCCTTCTCTTTTCCAGAAATTAAATAAATTCAAACAGCTATTTTTTCAGTTTTTCATCAGGCTTTTCCTATTGTTATTCAGCCAATTCCTATTTACCTTATTCCACCTCAACCATTTATTTTTCAGGCAGGAGGGTCTCCTATTCATTTTCAAAATCAAAATATGGTGATTCCAACATTCCTATTGAACAAATATGCACCATTAAATCTCCCTCAACAAATGAACGCAATGCCTCAAGATTATCTCAATTTTTTTCCTAGATTTACAGGAAAAGATGAAATAACAACATAAAAGCATGTTGCTTCTTTTTGTGCTTTTCCTGAATATTTGAATTTTGAATATCTGTATGTAGTAATGAGATTATTTGTGTAGTCACTGGATGGAGAAGAAATAAAGTGGTTCAAAACACTTCCTTTTAACTCTATAAACACTTGGGAGGAATAATAAAATGTGTTTACACAGAGATGGGGTGAGAAAAAAAATCACGATTATTTTCTGACTGGATTTAATGCTTTTAAAAGGAAACCAGAGGAAGATGTAATTGAATTCATAAAGGATTTAATAAGTTGTTTAATAGTTTCCCAACATAAATAAAACCACCACCTGCGGGAGAAAAAGTAGTGTTTGTTGGACCATTTGAATCTGATTTTGGTTTTACTTTAAGAGAGAGAAGGTCTCCTATTTTAGATCAAACTCAAACTAATGCACTAGAGATCGAAGAAAAATTGTCTGTTGTAGGGAAAGTCAAAGCCAAAGATTAGATTGCTGACAAGAATAAAGGGAAAGAAGAAGTGAAGGCTACTAGTCAGCCTAAATATTCTCATGAACAGAAGCTTGATGATATGACCAAGGTCATAAAAAATCTCTCATACAAGCTTGTTAAATTGTGACTGGAAAATAAGAACCCTCCAAGACAAATTCAGCAGGGACAAAAAAAAAATTCCAATCCTCAATTTAGGAGACCACTGCAAATCATGCAGAGAGATAAGAAAGATCAAGACCAGATACAGCCATCTCTATATATTGAATATGAACCAGAGGAAGCAATGGAATAAACTCTTAAGGAGAAGGAGAATCAAATTTCTACATTATATGAAGAGGAGGGAGAATAAATCTCAAATGAAGATTCAAACTTGGAAACTCAAGTACCTTTAGATGATGATGAAATTGAGTAGTAATCTAAGAAGTTTACAGAATTTATGCAAGCAGATTTGTATAAGAAATATGATCTCATGGGGAGGAAGAGATCAAGAATTCAAGACAATACAAAGGAGAAAACAAATCAGGCAAATCAGCGAAAATATGTCAAACAAATTGATAAAATAAAGCAACCAATGAATTTTGTTTGTGTAGTCTCAATCCAATGATGAGAGAGTTCAAACAGTAAGCAGGATATGAAGGTGTCACACAAGGTTGGTCACCATCTTGTTGTCAATTCTCAGCATTTTCCAAATCAAAAGTTGAATGAGGAAGAACAAGTCAAAGTGGTAAAGGAGAGTCATTATTTTAATTTATTAAAAGAACTGGAAAAGATAAAATTTCACATTCCTTTAGCTGAGTTAGTGAATAATCCTAATTACAATAAATAAGTTTCATATTTTATAAATATATCTCAAGAAAATCACTCAATTGATGTAGTAAATTTGCAGGAGAAAGGCCAGTGGTGATGTTTGGCCCTCATGTAGAAGAACATGATTCTTCTACTCCTCCTTTTTATATCTCTCTTCTCATGCATACTTTTACTCTTCATAATTGCATGTTAGATTCATGGGCCTCTCATAATTAATGCCTCTTTTAGTTATGAAGCAGTTGAATATACAAATTACAAAACCTTATAAGTATCTTTACTCTTCTGATTTGAAAAAGGCTAAATGTGTAGGGCTCATAAAAGATTTGGTGGTTTCATTGTCTCAAATTCTAGCTAGAAGTATTGTCATGGACGTGGTTGTTGCAGATGTCCCAGCTCGATTTGGGATGTTTCTCTCAATATATAGGGGAGCCAAGTTGGGAGGAGTACTAAAAATATATTTTACATATACTATTATTCAAGTTTTTGGTGGTGAATAAAGGAGATTGTATCGAGAGACCGGGTTTGTAAAGACAATCACAAAGGAGGGTTCAAGTAATTCTCATGTTTACAACCAGAAAAAGGATTAATTTTCATGTTTCGTGTTACAAGCATCTCAAGAAATTGTTGAAGACACAAAATTGCATCTCCCTTCAGCAATTTACAGCAAGGAGTTGGTAGTAAGTGGAGTCTGGAAGCTGTATTCGATGGTACATATTCGAAAGAAGGGAATGGAGTTGGATCTATTCTGCTTTATCTAAGAGGTCATATTATTCCCCTCTCTTATAAATTAGAATTTGACTCTACAAATAATATTACTGAATTTGAAGCTTTGAATCTTGGTTTACAAACTGCTAAAAATTTAGGTATACAGTGCATTTGTGTTTTTGGAGATTTAGAATTAGTGGTTAAAAAAATCAAGAATCAATGTCAAGATAAGCATCCAAGGCTTAAAACATATAGGAATGAAGTGTGGGATTTGGTGGATAATTTATTTTCTGCTTTCAATATACAATGTGTACCTAGGGAAGGCAATAGACTAGTTGATT
This sequence comes from Pinus albicaulis, assembly GCA_034641835.2. Taxonomy (NCBI): domain Eukaryota; kingdom Viridiplantae; phylum Streptophyta; class Pinopsida; order Pinales; family Pinaceae; genus Pinus; species Pinus albicaulis. Next base: position 1,683,643,511 of record CM076575.1, on the reverse strand, counting down.
CATTAGCAGTTGCAGCTAGTACGTTTAAGCCTCCATTGAATCCTAGGCTCAGGTATGAAGTAGAAATCAAGAACAGACCTTCCATTCCACACAACATAAAATACTGGCAAGTTTTTTAGAATGAAGAAAATATTAAAGTTTTCTGGAGATGGTAGGTGAATATTCAAATTTATAAATTGATCAAGAAGATGAAATTGATGAAACTCAAGAAGAAGCACCAAACAGTAAATTGCCTTTAAAGGATTATGTGGGAGATCAAAAGATAGTGCAGCTTAAAAATAATTTCATTCCTAAAGGTTTGGTCACCTTAGAAAGGTTGTTTAATGCTAATGATGTTGTTGTTAATATGAAGAAGACATATTTAGAGGATTATATTGAAGATTGCAACCTTGGAACAGAGCAGCAGCTAAAACTGGTTAGATTGGCAAAGGATATTCCAAAAGAATTTAAACAGAGGTATGTAGATATTTTCAAGATATATGTTGATATATTTGCATGGTCTTATGAAAGCCTTAAAACTAATGGAACTAGCATTATCTAGCATGAAATTCCTTTGAGGCCACGAATCAAACCATATAAACAGAAATTGAGGCAGATTAACCCTTTTTTGATGCCATCAATTGAGAAAGAAGTCAAGAAGTTGTTATAGGAAAATATAAGTGTTCCTCTTAGATATTTTGATTGAGTAGCTAATTTAGCACATGTGATGAAGAATAATGGGGAAATTCGTTTGTGTATTGACTTCTGGAAATTGAACATGGCAGATTGAAAGACAACTATCCTCTCCAAAATACTGATCATATTTTGGATAAGGTAACTAGGTCTTCCAGATTATAAATGATAGATGGATTTTTAGGCTACAACCAGATTTCATTTCAGCCACAAGATCAGAAGAAGATGACATTCACAAAGGGCTTTCATGTATGCAAAGACGCCTTTCAATTAATGAATGTTGGTGCTACTTTCCAAAGGGCTATGGATATAGACTTTGGAGGTGAAAAAGGGAACTTTGTGGTTATTTATTTAGATGATATAACAGTTTTCTCCAAGTCATATGAGGAGCATTTGAAGCATTTATAGCAGACTTTTGAAAAATTTTGAAGGTATGGCCTATCTTTAAATCCCAAAAAATCTCATTTTGTTTTAAAAGAGGGAAATTTTCTTGGGAATATTATATCTAGAGAAGGATTAAATATTGACCCAAAAAGAGTAGAGGCAATCAAAAATATACCTCTACCAAGGAGTAAAAAGGAAATTCAAAGCTTCCTGGGAAAAATAAATTTCTTCAGGAGATTTATCTCGAATTATGCATATATTGTGAAAGAGATCACTGACATGTTGAAAAATAAAGCATAAGATGGATTGTAGCTTCCAGGGAATCTTTTGAAAGGATCAAAGAAGCTTTTCAAGAAGCTTTAGTCTTAGTGAGTCCAGATTATAAAAAACCTTTCCAAATATTTTCATTCTATTCTCTTTCCACTGTTGTAGTTGTACTTTTATACAGGAATCAAGATAATAAAGAACAACCAGTGGAATTTTTCAGCAGAGTGTTAAGAGATGCAGAGCTAAAGTATAATATCCTTGAAAATCAGGCTTATGCTCTGGTAAAAGCATTGAATGCTTTTAGATTTTATGTTCTTCAGTATCAAATTGTTGCTTATGTTCCTAATGTTGTTGTGAAGTATGTGTTAACTCAGGGTAACAGTGACGATAAAAATGGAATTGGATAGCCAAGATTCAGGAATATGACATGGACATTAAGTTGGCCAAGTTGGTGAAAGGACAAGGATTAGCCAAAATGTTGACAGAGGCTAATTATCAAGCTATTGGGATACCTTTGTTTGCTGAAGTTCTTGAATCAAAGACAGTTGAAGAAGAAAAAGGTAAAGAAGAAGAACCTAATAATAGTATTCATTATAAGTACATATTCTCTCAATGGTACAAAGATATTGTCCATTATCTATGTTTTCTTAGTTTTCCTAATTATTTAGATAGAACAAAGTATAAATCTCTCAAAGTTAAATCCCATAAATATGTAATAACAAATGGTAGGTTGTATTGGAAGGATCACGTTGGAATTGTATTTCTTTTTTTAATAGAAGGGGAGACTACGGAAATTTTCAATGAATATCATGGATGTCTCTGTGGAGGCCATTACAGTTGGAAGGATACAGCACATAAGATTTTGAAATATGGCTTTTGTTGTCCCTCTTTGTTTTCATATGTGTATATATTAGTGATAAGTTCTAAGAAGTGCCAAATATTTGTTGAAAATAAGAAGTTGGAACCATTACCATTGATTCATGTTTTTGTTGAATAACCATTTATACAATGGGGTCTAGATTGTATAGGATAAATAAATCCACCTTCAAGTGGAAAACACAAGTGGATCCTAACAGGTACAAATTATTTTACTAAATGGGTGGAATTTGTTCCAAATATGAGGGAAACGGAGTAAGTGGTAATTAAATTTTTGGACGAAAATATATTTACTAGGTTTGGTTGTCCAAAGAAGTTAGTTGAAAATAATGCACAAGTGTTCATATATAAAAAATTGATTGAATTTTTCTAGAAGTACAATGTGATACTTTCACATTCTACCACCTATCATTCACAAGGGAATGGGTTGGCAGAATCATAAAACAAGGATCTGGTTAAAGTACTAAATAAAACCATTGTAGAGAATAAGAAAAATTGGGATACTCAGCTAAAATTTTCTTTGTGGCAAAATAGGGTGACAACAAAGAGATCAACTGGAAAGTCCCCTTTTCAAATGGTATATGGAGTAGTAGCTTTTTTTTCCTAGTCAGCTTTTGAAACCTGTGGCGGCACTTATTCAAGATGTTGAACAAGAACCAAATGCACTAACAAAGAGGATGAACCAATTAGTAGAGTTGAATGAAAACAGAGAAAGGGTCATGGGAAATCTGATAAATTATAAAGAAAAGATGAAGTTGATATTTGATAGAAAATCCATAAATATCCTTTTTCAGCCTAGAGATTTGGTTCTCAGATGGGATTTCAGGAGGGAAGATAAAGGAAAACATGGCAAGTTTGATCCTTTATGGTTTGGTCCCTTTAAAATTGTAGAAGCCAAAGCCAATAACACCTTCATTCTGGAAAATCTGGATGGTGAATTATTGCAGCTGCCTGTGAATGGGAACTATCTGAAGCACTACTTCCAACACTAATTTCATTTGGTTTCATCACTATATATACCGGTTTTATCACTGTGAATATTTGGTGAGCTCTTCATTATAATGTTTCAATATATAATTTTGACTCCATGCCCAAGGTGAAGGCACTAATCTACGATTCTTAGTGTTTTGTTTCAAAACACTATCCCCAAGTGGAGCCAGATATTGTATCTCATTTTACTTTTCTTATGTATTCAAAGAAAATGTATATATGTGTACTCAAAAAAATCAAATTCAAAAATGAAAAAGACAATGGAAAAGGTTTATATTTTAAATTTTTATTAAAATCATAATTGTGGATTAAGGGCGTTGATCAAGTTTTAATGCAGTCTTAAAGATTAGTGCCTTATGGTGGGTCCTCGTGCACTGAAGTCAATGATTAAATGTTGTGCAAATGTATGAGCACAATGGGGAATATGAGCAGGTCCCATCGGATGTAGAAAACCCGGCAGCACTACATGCTCGATGGTTAGCTCCCTGAGTCCCTTCGCAAATACATTTTGGATCTCCACCTGACTGTAAATCGACAATCTACAATCATTGCAGGAGGAATCCATCGGATTTCCTCCATACATAAGTCTACCCTCGTAATGACGTCAGCAAGAGAGCGTGGTTGCCATGTATTTGTTTGTTGCTTTGTCATCCTCTGTCACCATACCCCTCTGCCACCTCATCAACCCATTCATCCATCACTTCATCCATCCTATCACCATGTCATTGATTTAAATCTCCCATGTTCACATTTAATTTTGTTTTTCCCTCTCGTTTCTCTGTTCACTACATAAATATCGTTACTCATACTCATTTCATTTGTCATTGTTCCCTGATCCTGCTTCCGTGGATTCAAATTGTACCAATTACAGCTCTAGTCAGCATCACTCATCACTACCCAGGTATTCACATGACATTTCTCTACATTCAAGGTTATCAAAATGTCCAAAAAAATCGTTTTAGCAGGTTCTTCTTTGCATATTCCATTAATGGACATCGAAATGGATATATTTGACCTAATTTTCTCCATTAATTACATGTAAATTTACCAGCAAGTCCTTCTCAATCAAGTTGAGTCTCATATATATGTTTTTGTTAGGTTGGCTGATTTGGCTGTGATTATTCCTCAAACTTTTTTGTTCCCCGAATTTATACACTGGCTGGTCTCTTCCCTCTATCCTCAAAAAATTTTTGTCATGGATAAATTAGGTGAAACTATTTTCCAAGTGTCTTCCCTCTTGATTCAGCAAGCATTATGTTTTCCTTCCTCAAATTCTTCTACTCATTTCTTAGAAGAAACCATGTTCTTTGCCTTCCAAGAATTATCTAGGTTGAACCATGCTCAAATATCTTTCTTTTTAATGTCAGCCGGGAAGAATTTACCTTTGAAACCTTCTTATTTTCCTGTGGATAATTTTTCTAAGGAGGTTAAACCTACTCTCCAAATTTTGGCAGATATTTTAGGAAGAGAAGATACAACTATTATTGATAAAGATATTATGGGAATGTTCAGTTTGATGATGAAGCCTGAAATTATCTTTGACATACCTTCTTTCTGGGAGAAGATGGTAAATTCTCAATTAATAGATATTTCCCTCACCGGATATTTCAGATTACTGCCTTAAATTTCTTATCTCTTCTTATATACTCACGTTGAAAGGCTTATGCATCTTGGATTGAATATCATGGATCCTCACAAGAATAAACAGTCAGTGGTGTTTTGGACTGATGTGAAAGAGTTAATGCAAATAATAAAGGCTTGTCGTATTTCACAACTTCCTTTTTATCAGTTGCTTACTCCATCATAAACAGCTCACCTTCACCTTGCATATTACCAAAGCCCAGTCTTCTCTTCATCTTAGTAAGGAGGTTAAAGTAGGTGATTGGTTTTTATTCAAAAATTATGCAGAAATTAGATTATCTGGAGCCGAAGTTGCCCCTTATAGACTCCCTACATTTGTCACTATGAGATTGTTTTCATTGGAATTTAATAGGCAAAGTTTGAATGTTGATCAAGTACACTTTGTTCCAGCAAATAAGGGGCATCTACTCAAGTGTCCAAAGATAGTGGGACCTTTTATTGTGAACAACATGCAAGTTTTGGGAGAAGTAGAGAAACTTCTGGAAAGGATGAATTTGAAGTTGGGAGAAAAATGGGCATATGATCCTCATTGTATTATTTCGAATGAGAGAGTGGAAATTTATTATGCTCCATATGTACATGAAGATTGACCAGATGTCAAGAAGCTAGAAAATGGAGGACATGATAGTTTTTCAAGAGGCATGGAGGTTGAAACTCCTCATCAGAGTGAAAAGAATCAAAAAATAGGCAGTGAGGATGTAATTGATTTGGAAGGAGAAATAGATGGAGGTTCTAAGAGGATGAATCTATCTGAGGAAGGCAGTTCATCACCAGTATCATGTTTTCAATTGTAGTTGGGGTAGGTTATTTTCACACCTTCCTCTCCTATCCCAGAAGAAACTATTCAGAGCTCTATTCCAATGATAAATCAGTTGTACTCTCAAATTGAGGAAAGAAATAGAAAAGTCAAAGAAAGCATGGAGTCCCAATTAGAAGCCTAGTTCATTTCAGATTATCAGACTAGATTGCTTTCTGTCATGGATTTGGAGAGGAATCAACTAAAATTATATTTATCTCACCCCTTTGCCTTTATTATGTCTTCTTCATCGGGTTTTAATACTTTCAACTTGACAGTAGACGTTAGAGAGATTCCATTGCATCATAAACCAACTTACATAGGAAGACTAGACAATTGATTTATAATGTTTTGCATAAGACTTCCTAAGCTGCAAGAAAAGTTGAAGCTTTGTTAGATAAAGTATTTAATCAATTAAAATAAAAAATAAATAAATAAATTTAAAAACAAAAAACAAAAAAACAAAACAAATTCTAGAACTCTAACTACTCAAAATGAGGAATTAAAGAAACGGGTTGCTAAGGTTGGTCTCATTCTATAATATAGAAGTGTTGTTCAGAAGTTGTTACAGGGAGTTGAAATAGAAATTCAAGTGCTCAAGAATAAATTGAATATGCCTTCTGTAGAGCATCCTATGGCTTTATAAGTAACACGGGTAGAAAAAGAGGAACAAATATTGGTTAATGAACTTTTGCATAGAAATGATAAAATTTCCAAGTTGAAGGAAGTGAATTCTATTTGGAAACAAAAAATTGATTCCCATGTTTGTACTATATTAGTACAAGAAAATTCTGAAGATCCAACTAATAAATTAACTTGAATCATGACTGAGTTAATATTTTCTGAAAATGAAATGAAAAATATTCAAAGAGATTTTGAGGGTGATATGAAGATTATAAAATCCACTGAAAAGGAATTAGACATGGAAAAGTAGAATGTTGAGAAGAAAAGAAATTATTTTTATACTGATTTTTAAGAAATTAAGGAGCTAAAGGATAAGGTGAAGGGTAATACATCCATTATTCAAGCAAGGAAAATCATGTGGAATGATATCATCCATATTGTAAGGAACATTTGGAAATCCTTGACCATATTTGAAGAGGAGAAAATCATTGTTAGAATCCTAGAAGAATTAATCATTTCCAATAAGCAAAAATTACAGTAGAGAGCTCAGTTTTCTAAGAAAATGATCAATTTAATCAACTCAAAATCCTTTTAGTAGTCAAGGGAATTAGGCATTGAAGACAGAACTGAGTATGTCATAGAAATAAATAAAATTATTATCAAAAAATTATACAGGAAAATGGAAAAGAAGAAATTGATAGTGGTTAATGAAGCAATAATGAAGTTCAGTACTGATTTTGACAAGAGTACTATAGGAGGCTTGCCTTCATGCTAGGACCAAAATGGAAACTTGTTACCCTGGTAGACCTATTAGACTTTACTGGATAAGGTCAAAATTAAGATCAGTTCAACTCCTGAAAAAATAGCATTGCTTAAAGGAGAAACGATTGTCAACTACTTGCACATATATTTCCAGCTATTATGGTTAAAGAGAACCTTTTTCATTGAAAAACCAACATATAGCAAAATTACAAAATTCAGTATGGCACACACTAGGTTTTTCAAAAGTCCAGATATAGCTATTTGGAAAAAATGGAAGGAGTGCATGTCACCAACAGCAGCAAGTGTAGAAGTTGGACCTTCAACTGCGCCATAGTCCCAGATCACCCAGTGAATCGATGTCACTTTTCGTGCAGCAGTCCTTTATATTTACGAGATGATGTATTTATTTTTATTTTCCCAAAATTTAATGTTCAGGAGAAATATCTATTTCAAAGTAGTTAGGCAGTTAACAATTTTGGTAGTTGACAGTTTTCTAACTATCCCTTTTGAAATTTTGTATAAAGTCAATTCAGAAAGAGAAATGAGGGTTCCAAGTTTTGGACCTCAAAAGCAGAAACTATTTGTATTCCCAATCTTCATGTGGATTTGAATAGATATTTAAAAGTGATTCCAGACACTTTTTAAGTATGATATGTGTTTCTTGTTGTCTTTAATATTATATTTTTCTTCCATAGAAGAGAGCAATGAAGTTTTTGGTATTTAATTTGACAGTTTTGCAAAGTTTGATTCCTGTGAATTAAAGTTAAAAGCTATCATGTGCATCTCTTTTCTATATTTAATTCTCTATTAACTACATATTTCTTCTGAAGTTGGAAACAAGAGTTTCTGCACAGAGCATCCTATTGTTAAATACTTTCCACCATCCCTTCTCACTGTATAATCCTTTTAAATTTTATTCGACATCAGAAGGCCACTCTGAAATATTTCCTTTTATCATTGAAGATTAAGAAGAACTTGTCTTTATAATTAAATTTGATGGGGTTAAAAGAATGGGACAACAAACCTATTACATTATTGTTCTTAATAAATTTCTTTGGAACTAACCTCTTCTCAGCTAGAGGTTGTCTCTCAAGGTACAATAGCAGATACATGCCTCTGAACTTTGTTACAATGAGGCTCGGTGGAATTTTTTATAATTGAGAAATAATGAGAAACCCTAAACATCCAAAAACCTAACCCTAGGAGATGAAGCGCCAAAAGCTTGTAGGTTGGGGTAAGTTGGAACGTCAACTTCTCAGGGTCATAACTTTGGCATACGATATTTGTTTGGCTATCATAATACCTCTATTGAAGATATCGAAGAGGAGACCAGAAAAAATAATAATAATAATAATAATAATAATAAAATAAATAAAAATTAAAAATTAAAAATTAAAAATAAAAAATAATAATAAAAATAAATTAATTAAATTAAATTAAATAAATAAAATAAAATCATTATATTGATTTGGGACTATTCTGGTCTCTTTGTTTTTCCTAAAAGCATCTTTTAGTCCCTCAAAATGACTCCAGAAGTTTAGGACCCGAAAAATTGCCAAAAATAGTAAATTGTGCTATAATTAAGGAAACTAAAAAATTGAAAGAAACAATGGTGGGGGTCCAAGTGGAATAGGTGGGTGGCCACCAATATCCACCTAGATCATTCCTTCCCCCTTAGGAAGCAATGGTCCCAATTGCGTTGAGTGCCTCCATGAGATGGGGAAACTTCTGTTGAACTTGGTCCCTAGTGAGCCACTTGCCTTGGTGCAGGAGTTGGCCAACTTTGACAACCTATACAATTGGATATTCTGTTGGAAAGTGTTCTTAATCTGTTTTTCCATGATCCGATTAGTTTTTTCATGTTCCATGCAGTCGCGGTTTAGGACTATTGGTGAGAGTTGTTTTGCAATGTCAGAGGTGTCCATTAAGGGTGGAAAGTATGGCCGAAGGCAGTACACATTGAACACTAGGTGCAGGCCAAGGAACGGTAGAATTTTGAGCTCGAAGGCATTGTCTCCTATAGCCTTGGTGATGGTATATGGAGCATATCGGAGTGGTAAAATATTGTAGTGGGGTCCAGCGAGGCGCTCCTTCTGAAAATGTAGCCAAACTTTGTCACTCACCTGAAACTTATGTGGCACCCGATGCTAATCATTTCACTACTTTTACTTAGCATTGGATTTGTCCAATATGTCAAGTACCTGCTAGAGGACATGCTGAATGCGCTCAATGAAGTTTTTTTCCATGTTAGCATCGGATTGGACATGAGCTGAATCTTCTTGAGTAGTTGCAAATGGTATGGCCACATCAATGGGGCATAGTGGTTGGAATCCCAATCCCACCTGAATGGGGTTGTGGCCAGTTGAGCTATGGAAATCTCGGTTGTAGTTTTTTTACACATATGGAAGACTTTCATCCCATGTACAAGGATGCTTCGAGTTGTACATGCACAGAATGTGCACAATGATCCTATTGACGACCTTTGTTTGGGCATCAGTTTGGGGTGAAAATTCATGGACTTAGTGAGCTTGGTATCCAACATCAACCAGAGACTTGACCAAAATGTACTTAGGAACCTATTTTCCCAGTCAAATATAATGGAATTTGGGATCCCAAAGAGCACCCACACTTGTTCAAAGAAGAGTTTAGCAATTTCTTATGCTATGATACTCTTCTTGCACGCTGCCAGAATGGCCATCTTAAAGAATATGTCAAAAACATCAAAAATATAGTTTTTTCCATGCTTAGTAGAAGGAAGCCCCAACATGTAATCCATGGAGTTGGATTCCCAAGGTCAACTAGGAGTAGGCAGAGGATTATATAGGCCTTGCTTCTTTATGGTTAGTTTGGAAATGGCGTAGGAAGTGCAGGATCAGATGTACTTCCCAATATCTTGTCGAAAGTTTTTGTTGTGTAACCAGCTCCAAAAATAGAAGAAAAGAGATATCAACGCCTTAGAAATGAGCCACTTCGAGGGGGAAACCTCCAATAAATTACATAAATAAACAATTCTTGGATGATACAATTTACAAAACCTCCTTTCTATATATAGGAGTCCATGGGGCCATAATGTAATCCTAGTGGGCCACAATGTAATCCTAGCCGACCTAACAATAATAATTTAAAGGCACAATAATAACAAAATGGGGGTTACAAGGGTACAATAATAACAATAAGGGGGTTACACTAACAACAATAAGGGACTATACTAGTAATATAGGGACCTAACATGCCCCTCTCCTTATAAAAAGTGTTGTCCTCAATGCTTGAGTAGCTCTAGGTGCTTCTGTAGAATCTTCAGTGGGTAAGTTCTTCCACTTGATGAGATACTCTGAAATTGATCAATTCCGTAGTTGTTGAATTCTCGTTTCCGTGACCGCTTCAGGTTCCAATATGATTTTTCCTTCCTCATCAAGTTCTGGCAATATTGTTTGAACTAGAATATTTTCACCTATAACCTTCTTTAAGCATGAAACATGGAAAACTAGATGTACTCACGAAGAAACAGGAAGCTCCAATTTGTATGCCATAGTACCAATCTTTTGCAACACCTTGTAAGTACCATAGTACTTTGGCGATAATTTATTATCCTTCTTAGCTTGCTTGAGGGACATTTGTTTGTATGGTTGTAGCCGTAAAAATACCCAATCTCCTACATCAAAACTTCTCTCGCTGCGATGTTGATCTGCCCGTTGTTTCATTCGATTTTGTGCCAAATTCAGGTTATCCTTTAAGAGTTGGAGAACTTCTTGCTGATGCTCGATGTGATCTTCCACTGCTTGAACCTTCGAATTTTCCTTAAAGATGATGTGATGGATGGTGGATGATATCCATAAAGTGCCATAAATGGGGTCATTTTTGCTGCAGTATGGAAGGAAGTGTTATACCACCATTCAGCGAGAGGTAACCAATCGACCCATTGTGTTTGTTTATCAGATACAAAACAACGAAGATATCCTTCCAAACATTTATTTACTATCTCAGTTTGACCATCAGATTGAGGATGATAAGATGAGCTATGAGCTAATTGAGTACTCAAACAAGAAAATAACTCCGTCCAAAAATTTCCCGTAAAAATGGGATCTCTGTCGCTCACAATAACCCTTGGGCTTCCATGTAGCTTTTGAATTCTGTCCACAAATGTAGTAGCAACTGTACTTGCTTTAAATGGATGAGATATTGCACAAAAGTGTGCATACTTGGTAAGTCTATCAACTACCACCATGATGACATTCTTTCCTTCGGACTTAGGTAAACCTGTGATAAAATCCATTGAAATCTCCTCCCAACGTTGACTTGGAATGGATAAAGGTTGTAGAAGTCCCGGGGTCTTAATTGTCTCCACTTTATTCTGCTGGCACACCAAACATTCCGCCGCAAACTTTTGAATATCAGATTTAAGGCCATCCCAAAAAAATTCTTTCTTCACCCTGTGGTAAGTTTTTAAAAATCCTAAGTGTCCTCCTAAATGAGAAGTGTGCAATTCCAGAAGAATCTTTTGTTTTCGTTGGGAATTATTACAAAGATATAAGTGATCTTTGTACCATAAGGAATCATTTTTCCAACTAAATGTATCAGATGTACTAGGATCTTGCTGCAACTTTTGAATGAGTGTCCATACATCTTTGTCCTTCTTCCATTCATCTCTTGCTTTGGTTATCCAATCTGGTTGGATAACAGAAATGGCACAAAGCAATGCTTCCACCTCTTCATTCTTTCTTGAGAGTGCATCTGCAACAACATTAAGCTTTCCTTTTTTGTAGATTATTTCAAAGTCATAACCCAACATCTTTGTGACCCATTTTTGCTGCTCTTCTGATAATAGTCTTTGTTCCAAAAAGTGTTTAAGACTATCATGATCAGTTTTTACCTTGAAGTGTCTTCCCATTAGGTAAGTTCGCCATTTCTTTAGTGCATGCAGTATTGCTAACATTTCCTTCTCACAAATAGGTTTCTGTAAATACTTTCCTTTGATTGGACGACTTTCAAAAGCAATGGGTCTTCCTTCCTGCATTAAAACTGCACCAATTCCATTTCCTGAGGCATCACATTCCACAATAAAGGTTTTTGTGAAGTCCGGCGTAGCTAAGACCGGTGCTAGGCACATTGCCTCTTTAAGATGTTCAAAGGCCTTAGTTGCTTCAGGAGTCCATGAAAATGCATATTTATTCAATAATGTTGTTAGAGGTGCTGCTATTCTCCCATAATTCTTAACAAACTTGCGATAATACCCTGTTAACCCGAGAAATCCTCGCAACCGCTTTATGGTCGTGGGGACTTTCCATTCCTTAATGGCTTTAATTTTGTTAGGGTCTACTTTAACACCCTCGTGAGATATAATATGACCCAGATATTCCACTTCTTGTACTCCAAAGAAACATTTGGATGTTTTTGCATATAATTGTTTCTCCTGCAATAGTTTGAGCACCCTGTCAACATGTTGAACATGATCCTTCCAAGACCTATTGTAGATTAGTATATCATCAAAAAATACTAGCACAAATTTTTCTAAGGAAGGGTTTGAAAATGGAATTCATCAACCCTTGAAATGTAGAAGGTGCATTGGTAAGGCCAAAAGGCATGACCAAAAATTCATAATGACCCTCATGAGTTCGAAATGTTGTTTTTGGAATATCTTCAATCTTCATTCTAATTTGATGATATCCTAAACGAAGATCCAACTTGGTAAAATAAATTGCTCCATGTAATTCATCCAATAATTCATCAATCACAGGAATGGGAAATTTATCTTTAATGGTGAGCTTATTGATCTCCCTATAATCCGAACACATTCGCCATGATCCATCCTTCTTGTGTACCAATACTACAGGAGCAGAGAAAGAACTTTGACTGGGTTGAATTATACCCGCCTCTAACATTTCTGCAATCATACGTTCAATTTCGCTCTTTTGGAAGTAAGGATATCTATAAGGCCTGATGTTTGGAGGAACCCTTCCTGGAATCAAATGAATAGCATGATCATGATCACGAATAGGTGGGAGTCCTTTGGGAGTTTCAAACACCTTGGAATGATTGTCCAAGACTTGTTGGAGATCTGCAGAAATAGATGATTTTGATGTTGGAACTTCTAGTGAGCATAATTGTGCAATTACGCATCGTTGTTCTTTATTTAGAAGATTTGTCATGACATTAGAGCTTATTATCTTTCCTGGCTTCCCTGCAATACCCTGTAATTCGACTTCCTTTCCTTCTGAAAAAAATTTCAAGAAAAGTTCTTGAAAATTAAAAGTTATCGTCCCCAAAGATTGTAACCATTGTACTCCTAGTACAACATCAGCACCTCCCATAGGAATGGAAAGCATTGGACTATTCAATACATATTCGCCCATGGTTAGCTTGATATTATGGCATTTTCCAGAGAAATTTATAGTTCCTCCATTTGCAACCATCACTTGACATTCTGGTGCTGGGTATAGGAAACAATTCAATTCCTTGGCTACCTTACAATGAATAAAATTATGGGTGCTACCCGAATCAATCAACACTATTACCTTTTTCTTCTTGATTTGTCCTTGTATCTTGAGAGTTTGAGGAGTGGTAATTCCTGCCAGTGCATTACACGATATGGTCGGATTCATTTCTTCCTCTTCGAGGGTTGGTTCCTGGTGTATATCCTCTTCTTGTTCATTTTCTTCTTCCTCTTCACAATCTATGTAAAATAATTTCTTCTCAGCACACTTATGACCTTTAGTGTATTTGCTATCACAACTGTAGCAAAGCCCTTTTGCTCTTTTTTCTTCCAATTGTTATGGTGTCAACCTTGTAGGTTGTGGAAATCTAGACGTAGCAATACTTCCTTCTTTATAGAATTGAGTGGTAGGCTTCCTTGTCGCCATAATTTTACATTCAACTTTTCTTGCCAACCTGAATGCCTTCTCCAATGAATCAGGTTCCAGAACGCGAACTTCATGTTGCATGTTATCCTTTAAAGTGCCTATGAAGAGATCTATCTTGTGTTCCTCTGGAATATCAGTTACCCTTATATTCAATTTTTGGAAGTCCTCAATGTGCTGCCCCACTAAACCCTTTTGTTTGAGATTTATCAATTGGCTAAAGAAGGTGTTGCTCTTTGTATCCTCATAATGTGCTATCATTTCCTCCGTAAAAATTGACCAAGTGACAATTTTTTTACTGGAGCAAAGCCATCGATACCATACAAATGTATTTTTTTCTAAATGTAAAGTTGCAATGCGTACCTTTTGTGTGTTTTTCACATTATGGAGATCAAAATATTGCTCCATCTGTAGTATCCATGTTACAAGATCCTTTCCATCAAACTTCCTCATATCCATTTTTAGAATGTGGTGGTTCTTCCCGCCAACTTTAGATTTTATGAAATCACGATTAACATTGATTTTGTTCTCATCATGAGGTTCTTCTACTATATTTTCACCATTAGGAAACATTTCTTGTATCAACTTTGTCAAACCTTCAGTCTGCTTTTAGATTAGTCTTTTCATGCTTTCTATGTTGTATTTCATGCTTTAACCATCTTAGGCTTCCATGCCGCCTTCCATGCCATCCACTCAGCCGCACGCCATCCATCTTCGCTTCCACGCCTTCCTTCAAAACTTCCATTTCATTTTTTGTTGCTCTTTGCGAGAGTGAAATTTGTTGCACTTGCTCTTGTAATTTTGATAGATCATGTTGCAATTCTTCATCTTCATGAGTCATAGTAGAGCCTTCTAAAGGCTTAATGGGTGTTGAATTATTTTTACGAGGAATATTTTAGAACCAAATACTGATATCTATTCTACAATATGCCCTTGGAATCAATTCAAATTGATTCTTCAAACAAGACTTATGCAATTCTGAAGAAAAAAAAATACACACCTTTTTCTTGCTTTTGAGGAGCTCGATATTGAAATTGGATTATATTTTTTATTGCAGCACTTCAATATTTGATTTTTGGTACAAACGTAGCCCTCTGAATTATCTTTCGAATGCCACAGTTCTGACCTGATTTGGATTCTCCAAGACAAAGTTGTGTCCAATCTCCCACAATGACCTAATTATGGACTGGTTCAATAGAGCGAACTTGTACGACTTTCCACGTGTCACTGTTTCATCCTTTGTCTCTGAAATTGATAGCCAAGAAACTATATTCCGTGTAATTGGGACCACTTTTTACGGCACTCCAATCCGATGCCCAGAGAGAGAGTTATTAAAATTTTCCCACGATCACCACTTTGAGATGAAATTCAGGAGCTTGAAAAAGCACTACCTTCCACAGATCATATCTCCAAAAATATTGCGAACCAAGCTCTGAAATTTTTTGACGAATTTCTTTAGGAGTTCAACTTTGCACCATAATAATTTCAGATTCTGAACCTTCGTAGAAAAAATTTATAGTGCAAATTCCACGATGACCTGTTTAGGAGCTCAGTAAAGGCGACTAACTTCCAGCCGTATCATATCTTCGAAAATATCATGAACCAAGCTCTAAAAGTTTTAGACAATCTTCCTCGTGATTTCGAAGCCAGACCAAAAATTTCAAACAAACTTCGTAGAAAGTACCTAGTGATGCAAATTCCGACGATGACCTGTCAGAGCAACAACTCCTGTAATCCAAAGCTCACTCTCCGATACCAAATGTTGTGTAACCAACCTCCAAAAATAGAAGAAAAGAGATATCAACACCTTATAAATAAGCCACTTCGAGGCAACCTCCAATACATTACATAAATGAACAATTCTTGGATGATACAATTTACAAACCTCCTTTTATATATAGAGTCCATAAATGTATAATGTAATCCTATGGGGCTGCAATGAACTTGTACGTACCTAAATAAGCACAATTTAAGGGCACAATAATAAAAAAATGGGGGTTACAAGGGTACAATAATAACAATAAGGGGGTTACACTAACAACAATAAGGGACTATACTAGCAATATAGGGACCTAACATTTTTTCCAATAAAAATACTTCTGCAGTATTACCATTGTTTTCTCTTCCTCGATATGTCCAGTGCCCTGGCTGCAATGTGCTTCCCAAACCATCTTGGCACGCTCACTTGAAGGAACACTAAGGTATCCCAGGTGGCATAATAGTGGATCCTAGAGGTGATAATTTGGAACTTTCTTGCCTTCCAGGAGTGTCTAGTATGTTTTGTTGAATTCTAGATCACCCTTGTAAATATTTGGCCACCTTGAAATCTCATGCCCACAATATTCGAGCACAGTGGTTAGCGCCATGACAGTAGTCGGAAGAGGCATCTGCAACATTTTTTATATTTCCCTTCTTTTACTTAATGTTCAGATGGAATTTTTGGAGGTATGTGGACCATTTGTGATGGTGATCATTCTGCAACTTCCCTTGTGTTTGTATGAAATGCAGGGGTCGATGGTATGTGTA